>CAIGQV010019356.1:12329421-12346020 GCA_903798115.1 Danio jaintianensis | reverse complement strand
TTTATTGTTTTCGGTGGAGTCTAACATCAATAATCAAATGTAAATTAACACGGTATAGTCTTCACTGTAGTCTTTAAATAATTCAACACAATTAATCTTTGTTAAAGTCACAAACTTTATAATTTCTTGTGTACAAATGGTTTAAATTCACTTGAGAACCTGTGATGTGACTATTGCAGATTCGCACATTGCGATATCAATGCTGAAATGATATATTGTGCAGCCCTACATCACACACACACGTTTACTTAAAGTTTCTAAATTATCTTTCTAAAATACAAATTCAGAACAAAATGTCGCAAAAAAGGTTGTGTGTATATATAAATGGCAGCCGTTTTGACATAGTCATTCATGTTGGCCAATACTGCAGATAATTTGTTTATATTATAACAAATGATTTACTGATTGTGTGATTCTAATTTCTCCCTCTGAAATAATGTTTCATGTGTTTTTGAGCCAAAGTGCTCAAGCTTCAAACAGAGTTTTAAAATAAGGAAAAGCCGATGGCCAGGAGACGATGTTCCAAAAGGGACAGGAATGAAATTAGAAACATCCCTCCTCCTGACAATGTCATTAGAGTTTATTATCAAAATATTAAAGTATGAGAGGTCATTCTTTCAGAGTGTGTGTGTGTGTGTGTGTGTGCGTGTGTGTGCGTGTGTGTGTGTGTGTGTGTGCGTGTGTGTGTGTGTGTCAAAGCTGTTTCTGGTCATTCTGCCAACTATTTCATTACAGACTGTCTACCACACACAGAGAGGGCAAAGTACAAGGAAAATGACAGATATAAAAATGAAATAAAAACAAACAAATCCTAAAAAAAGAAAAAGAAAACAAGCTGACTGACCAAAATACAGACTAAATATTTATTGGCTTATTTGAGAGAGTGGGTAATTGAGTCTGTCAATGAGTTATTCAACACACAAACTGTACACACACACACACACACAATTACAAATTAATCAAGATAATTTATAAAATGACAATACATGGGGAAGTGAGTTTGTATGAATTACTTTTCAGCAACCATTAGGTGTATAAATGTAAAGAATCAATCCAATTTTCTCCTAAAATCAGTGCAGATAACATGAAAGCAATTCTAAGAGATGAAAAAAGCCTAAACATCCATTTAACAAAATGTCTCTCTATAAAATACTCTATAAGTATCCAGACATACAAGGCATTTCTATACACATGCTTTGCTATGTCTGTGCAACAGTCTAATCAGGAAACTGACACTCATGGAGACTGACACACAGATGTTACTGGTTACATGCCCCAAATGTTTTTCACACACGTGAAAAAAAAAACCTTTGCAACAAACGTTTTCTACTGTATCCTAAAGTGGTGAAATGATATCAAAAGAACTGAGAAAATAATCAGCAAACACGAGCCGATTTGCAATTGTTCTTGAAGTGATTATTTAGCTCTTGGCTCTGACTTAAGAAAATCTTGAGTGAGAAAGACTACTGAGCATTCCAGCTGTTCTCGATAATGTAATGCGTACTCTTTTATACAGGAAAAAAGGCCACACACTAATATTCACAAACTGTCAGTAGTTACTCAACAGGAGCAGCCCATTGGCCGAGCGTGCATGCTAAGCAGGTGTCCACGGTAACCAGGACACTCCAGCACTGCCCACTGAGTGTGACATATCAAAAGTGACGAATCACGCAAGTTCAACTGAGGTCATGCCCCGCCCCTTCTATCTGAACAGGCAATTTGGAAATGTTTTTATGCTGATGTGGAAAGCTCTCTTTTACACTTTCATCACAACATCAGCCTATCAGTTTCTTGTTTCTTGCAGCATCTCCCTGTATAAATGCAAACATGTGCACATAACCATAAACCATATTTGTGCTGTGATTTCTTTCATCTCGTTTCTGATCTGAGCTCCCGCTGAACTTAAGGTCAGTGTGACCTGCATTATAGGTTAACATAAAAAAGTATAATGTGAATCAGCCTAAATGATAATGAAGTCAAAACCAAGGACACTTCAAGCAGTATTATACAACTAAAGTCTAATTATGCAGTAATGATGTGTTTTAACACATCTAATGTGAGCTACATGAATAAATCAGAGGTATTTGAAGCACATCTGTTCTATCAAATAATTACATTTTCATTTAAAAAAATTTATTTTGCTTTTTGGATAGAACTTACAGCAGTTTTTAATTAAGGCAGTGATCTGTTATGTTCATTGGACCCGCATCGTTGCAATTTTGCACCTTTAAGCTGCAATAACTCTGAACTGTGAAATAAGGCAGATTGACATTCCACAACTCTCAGAATTACTTCCATAAATCATTATTGCTTCAACTCAAAAGAGTCACCACTCTATCTCGATCTCTCTACCCAAGCCTAGAGCACATTATTACTGACCTAGAGAAAATATTACTGACTGACTTCAGGGAGTTTTACTGACCTTTCTGAATTGCTGACCCTACAGCATTCTATCAATGACTGGAGCATGTCATCAAGGATTCTAGATTTTTAAATAACTCACAATTTGTACCCCCAAAAATATTTTAAAGCTTGGCATACATAGAAAGATGTATTTTATTGGTAAAAATGATTGTGGAGATTTAAGATATTAGGCCCAAACAAGCTTATTTTAAAGGTGTATCTAAATCAAAAAATTATTTAAACGGATTGCTCCCTCACTCTCTGGCAATCCAAAAGGCAGGTGATGTTTTGACCCTTTCTTTAGCAGATTTGAGCTGAAACGGTAGTCCTTAGAGATTCATAAAATACCAAAAATGAAGCTAACGTCTACTGGTACATTACGAGTCATAAATTATAGCCTATGAAGCAAAATAAAATTAATACACATGGCTGAGAATACACTGAGGTCCTGTTAGGCCAAATGATCAGACTGTGCAAGAAACCCAACATTATTTACGACCTTCACAAAAGTCTGGAGCTAAAAATCCTTTTTAGTGTTGTATTAAAGAAGAACATTCACCAACATTTTGGATGGCCTGAGAGTGAGAAAAACTGCAAAGTTAATTTAAGCTAAAGTTATCCTATTTTGATTCATGCTAATTTATCATGATGCCCCCTATTTCACTTACTTTTTTATATAAAATGCAGCTAATTGTTCAAAATGCTAACAATCAAGATGTTAATAGATAATACGTTTGAAGAGTTCAGATGGAAAAAATGAGCATTTTTATCAGGCTCCTGTGAGTAGGTTTAGTAAATTAACTTTTTAATGCCAAATAATATGTTCTTTTCATGGTCCTCAAAATGAAATCACCCAACATAAACAAAGGAGGCTGAGAATAATGCTCATTTTATAATGGAAATTTCAGACGGCACTTAGAGGTTTTTGCATCTGAACTCTTCAAATATATAATATAACAGACAATACATTTATAATATAATTATTAGCCTAGGGCCTATATACATTTATTACTCCCTCAGCAACTGCTGATTATGAACAAGAATGCAGTTGAAATTGAATTTGTTTATTCATGCTTTTAACTACTTACTCTAATATTTCCTTTTCTATTAATAAAAAGTACAAGCACCTTCGCCATAGACTAGTAACCCTATTTTACTCTACATGAGGACTTTGAAATATGGTGTTGGACAACAGGGGACAATTAAGGTCAAAAGGTTGAGAATCTGCCCTAGAGCGTCTATTACCGATCTTATAAAATAACTTACCTTTAAGCATCCAGCAGCCTCTAACTGACCCTAAATCAGCTCCTCAATCAGTGACCCTCCAGCGTCATAATTATTACTGAGCGTCCCATCACTGACCCCAGGCTCTCTATCACTTATCATCAATTAAATTCAAATGGACGTTTACTTACCACTTAAAACTGAGGCGAATCAGTCAGCGACGTTTTCCTAGTCACTCATGATCTAACAAATTCCCTCCAACGAGCCTGAATTTGAAGAAAGGCTGAAGTTTCGTTTTTTCTTAGTGTAGTCAAACTGCTCCTGCGTGATGCGCCAACATCCGCCTGCCTGTCAATGGACTTTCCCTCCTCAAAACCCTGTAAAACTCTCATGGACTGCGAGCAAAGGAATAAATTCACATCTCTGTGGCTGTGCTGTTAGCAGAGGTGAAAGTACTGCAGCCCAGACTTGTTCAGACGCCTGCAGCACACTAAGTCCATCCCTAGACATTCACCCTTTTCTCAGGATCGTCTTTCAGAGCTGTGATCGAGTCGCCCGCCTTCTCGCCTATCAGCCAATCACAGCGGGAATACAGTGTGCTCGTGCGCGGTGTGCTTGTGCCTGTACCTGCACAGGTAAATTGTTTGCTCACAATCATAATTAAATGTTATTTTTCCATCAGCCGAAATATTACAGCTTCTGTTAAATATAGAATAGGTGTGACAGTTTTTTTGTTTGTAGGGGAGCGCAGGGCACAAAGTAACGCGGGGTAAAATCTAACAGAGTTTTAAGGTATTTGTTCAGGGTTAACCATGGCATGCTTCCGAGGTTTTTACCACAGTCTTCCTGCCAATTATTGAAAAAGGTCGTCGAAATTTGGATGAGAAACCATTTTGCAGCATAAAAGTTTTTTATTATACTTTATTTTTAAAAAATATGTGAAAGTATGTACGTAAAATCTTATATTGTTGTGATTACCGTCTTTAAAGCTAAAAGATGGAACCATTTTGAAAGATTTTTTTTGAGGAAAACACGAAACAGCGGGTTTAGTTGTAACAAGAGTGTTACAAATAAGTCACACACTGTTGGACACCAATTAAACTAACAAAATAATTTTAGAATTTTGAGTGTAATGTGGAGAACTTTTTCTATAAAAAATGTATTTTAATAGAAAATATTTTTTAACAGAAAAAATTACTTTTATTGCTAATAATGCAAATAAATTCATTGTATAACAATGGATAATAATGCAAATAATCCAAATGTGTTTATCCAATAGATAAATAAATAAACATGCTGTGCTATGTAGAATTAAAAAAAATTGTTAAGTACTGAGGAAATATATTATTTAAAGTAAACTGAATTTAAATTAATTGTGTGAAATTTGACTTTTTAAGCTTTTTAAGCCCGTTATTCTTCAAGATAATGCAGGTGAATAGGGTAAAAAAGGTAACTAAAAGTCATGACCATACTTCCCCAGTTTAATGATTACATTTAGAATTGCTAAATTTTGCTAAAAACTTTGAATTGCTAAATAAATTTTTTGTATTACATGTTTTATAAATTGTGTTTAAATATGCAAATGATGCTTTATTTAATGAAATATGTACTCATGTAATTCTAGCACAAATATCTGAACATTGGATTTTTTCACTATTTATTATTTATTTTATTATTTTATACATTTATTTTTTTCTTTTTTTGACACATTTAGTTTATCCTTGATCTCCTATATCACTCCATAATTCAGATAAAAATACTGTGACCAGTCTTGGGGGAAAAAGTAGAATTTTTTAGGATAAAATGTTGTATCTAATCAGGCAAAGTATGAACATGTTCCTCTTTAAAAAATCTTCAGAATAATAAAACGGTGACGTTTTATACTGCTGAAGTGGAGATTTATGGCTCAGCTCAGGAGAAAAAAAATCATTCAGAGAAAACTGCCTTAAAAAATATGCATTATAATTAAAAACAATAGAAAACAAAACTTGTTTCAAATATAGAGTTTTCAAGTATTTCATAATTTTATGAAGAGATTTTCAAAATGAGTAACATTTAAAAATGTAAGATTGCAGATTTGAGGTTGAAAAAATGCTCACTTGCAGATAATAATGAAAGTGTTTGTCTGTATTACAAATTTTATTTGGGCAAATAATAAAACTCTCAATTGTCGCATTGCTTATTATAAAAGTTTACAGTAAATACACTCTCTCTGACTTTCCTTTCCCAGTGCCTGTCATGTAGACTCGTGGCACACCCAAGCATCTGTCCACACTCATCTGGAATCTAAGCCTACGGGGCATCCATCCTTTTAAAGACGTAATCTTAGATTATCATATTGCTATCTTTATTAAAATGATTTTTTCAAGGTGTTGTTTATATTTTTAGATTAGGATGTTGTTCAACTTATGCAAAGAATTAAACTGTCATCACAGATCCTTTTAAGGGCACAAACTGGACACAATGGTCTGAACAGGGTTACAATATAGAGGTATTCAGAGCAATTATGCACTTTAAATGAGGCAGCTGCTTGTTTTCCTCATTGTTTGGGCTTGAAGGGGAGTGTCTGCTAGCACAATGTTGTCAATTTTAAATGATGATGCATAACAGTTTAGTTTATTATTACTATAATTAAAAATACTATACACAAACCCTACAGTACATATATATCATATTGCTATTATTATTGCTTTTGTTGTTGTTGTTACTGTTATTAATATTATTATTAAGAAAAACAAGATTAAAACACCAAAGTGTTATCATTAATTATAATAATTAAAATTCTTCTTTTTCTTCTTCTTATTATTAATCATCATAAATGAAACATAACACAGTAAACACAAATAAAAATAAAATGAAGATAGATGTTACATCAATGCATAGCCATATAACCATATAGACATTTGATTTTTAAATTTTAATAGTTTTAAACTGTATTGATTTAACACCAATAATATAACTAGCTCTAACTAATTATTATAAGATTCCTAAATTAATATTGTGTTTTTAAAGTATTTTTCTTAACAATAACTGTTGTTATTATTATAATTATATTATTTATATATGATGTATATTAGCAATAGTAACAATAATTGTGTGGTAAGCATGGCAGATTCATTCACATTGGACATGAGTGCGTTCTCATTTTGACTGTGTGTCATGTATATGTTTGCACTGAACAGCAGCCAAGCCATACGTGGACTTTGAGTGAGAATAGGCTGCGGGATGTTGTTCTACTACAGGCAACCCAGGATCATTGGAAATATGTGGCCAGGGATACATTTTTGAGAACTGAGAAATACCCTGGACTATGTTTTCTTGCCTTTTTTGTTTTCACAAATCCACTAGAGGTGGCCGTGTACATTTTTGACAATATCAAATACATTGCTGGGGCATGTTTTTTCATACGTGCCATTTTTCTCATAAATCCAACAGAGGCCACTGTGTACATTTCTGACAGTCTCAACGTCCTTCTGGCGCATGTCCATGAGAGAAGTCCGTGCATAATATATCAGCTTCATATTGACTAACCCAACCGCCCACTAACCCTAAACACAACCGATAGTGTTTTTAAAAGCAAACTAGAAGAGAAAAGTCAATCGTGGTCACACACTTTTACCATGGTATCACACTGGTTTCTGTAACCGTCCTTCATTGGATCCGCCTCCTAAGTTTGGGAGACTGTCACTGTTTGCAGTAAGCTACTGAGCAAACCAGTCAAGCCGGAAAAGTTGTCCATACAGAGGTAAGCGGTCAACGGTAGCGCCCCGTAGCATTCGTTTTACACACAAAATGGAGCCATTATGTACCCCAAGGCACATATTTCTAGGTTCTCAGAAATGTATCCCTGGGCACATATTCCCAATAGCCTGTGTTGCCTACAGTATATGATGTGTGTGAGAAAATGGGGAATGCTCTGACACACACACACACACACATTCCTAAGTAAAGGAATGGGGAACAGGCTCATTCAATGACAGCTGGGGTGCTAAAAGATGTGAAAGTGAGTCACGTTAAGCAAATAGGATCTGTTTGCAGCGTTCCTCTGGGCAGCAGATTAGCAGGTGAATGTGATCATATGAGCGCAACACAGCTTTAATGCTTTACCTGCATAAACATTCAACAGGTAGGGCATTTAATTGGAATTTTTCCATGTTAAGTGCTATAATCGGGTCCCTAGTGCATGTACAAAAATAAAAATGTGAAAAAGGACAACACAGTAACTTTGTTTTCAGATTTCACTCTCCTAGTGGCCTAAGGACATCTTATTATAGAGTGTTTTCACGACGTGTCATCGGTTGGCCATGTTGGAGAGCATAACATAAACAATGCTGAAACTAATTAAACTTGCATATTTTGCTAACTATAGCCAATAAAAATCATAAATTATTATATCAGTAAACATATGAAAAACAAATCGCTAATGCACCAACATCCAAGTATGCTATAGACCTGAACAGTGTAGTGGTTTACTTTATATCCGAAGAGAAGAAAGATATCCAAAGATGCTCTTTCAAGTTTCAAGAAATCTGTGTTTTTGAAACTAATGAAGATAGCAGAAGTCAATGATTTAGTTTACTTATTTAGCCTGACATGTTTACTGTTCCAAAATATTTTACATGTTTCTAAAATTAAATATATATATTGTGTTCAATTGAAAAAAAAAGTTTTTTTTTTTTTTTTAACCCAGACATTTCAAAAGAACATATTTTAGAGAAGTAATCACACTGTGAAACCGTGATATTTTTATCCAAGGTTATCATACCGTCAGAATCTGCTACTTACTTACTTGTATTACAGAATCTTGAACCATGCCTACTAACTAAATCCTTTTCTATATTACTTAGCAGCTTCCACATGTTTATTCTGTGATTTGGACAGCATAAATAAGCAGAACAATGTTATCAGTAGATTATTGTGTAATTTAAGTTGTTATTTACTTCCGAGTATCTTTATAATGGCTGAACATACGAGCAACTTACCAAATCATGACCTACAAACTATAGTAGTGACAAAAACTGACTGTGTTCCCCGTCTGGACCAAAAAGCTGCACATGAACACACCAAACAGACAACTGATGACTGAAACATGAGATGTGCATGAGAGGATGTATCTTTCCATACCTGCAGGTGGCAGTATTTGTTTTGTCAGTCCACAAAGGGAAACCGGAACTAATGCTGCACACATACAAACCATCTGCTTCTTAAGTGTGACGTCACGCGAAGCGGCTTTCGGGTCCAAGTGCTCTATCAAACTGTATGGGGAGACTCATCAAATGGTAATAATAAATGTTTACAAAGCGCTTTAATACTTTCCAAAATCGCAATCGCAATATATATATCCATGCCTAATATCCGTTGGCCAGAAAGTGATAAATTTTTTATAAATTGTTACAAATTTTGTATTTGTGATGCAGCAAGCCAAGAGGATGTTGTGTACACTATGATTTTATATAAAATTCACTTTAATGTGTGATAGGACTAAAAAGTGGTCATAAACGAATAGTTTTCATTTCAAATGAGTAGGGGCTTGAACCTGGAAATAGTATTCCATACGTCACCGATATGTCACTACTTAACAAGCGGATAAACAAGCAGCATTTACGTACCATATTCACAGTATTCTCATTCGCAGTAGAGTCATTCGCTCCTGCAGAAATATCTGATAATCGTTTGTAAATATTTAAGAAATGTGATTGAAAAATGACACCTGGTTTCTTTGTGTTCCCTCTCGACTTTTTGCTCTCGCGCTCTGGTTCGTAGCTGAACAGCCAATCAGAGTGCCCTGCTTTGAGAGGTGACGTGTGTCATTTCTGACATTTTGGCCGTGTGAGTTCATTTGTTTTGTTGTTTCTGTAGTGTCAGGATAGCATATAAAGGCTCCGTCTTCTTCTCAAAAGCAGCAGCTCATTTGCATTTAAAGGGACACACACAAAAATTGTCATTTTGCTCACACCATAATAGGGTCAATTTTGACAAGCTATAATAGATAATCTGTGTGGTATTTTGAGCTGAAACCTCACAGACACATTCTGGAGATGCTTAATTTACATCTTATGAAAAGGGACATAATGCATAAATGTATTCAGGAGTTAATTGATAATTTCCCAAAATCCAGAGTATTTTTTAAAACTTATAATAAACCTCTGAGAAGATAATGAGATTCTAAATAGAGATGCATACAGTTGAAGGACAGTATTGTAATGAGATCAGATCACAGATGGCAGGAGAGCATGACTGCACATGTTAGCCACTTTGAAAATGAGTTTGCAGGGAAAACTCATGCTTGCTTATCCACTAAAACTAAAGGAAGTTTGGGGTCTTGTCATCTGTACATCATGTACAGACACAGACAGACGGTATTTATACCTGATGTAAAACTCCATTCTCTTCTCACTCAGGGAAGAAAATCTTGTCTACTATTTAAATTAAACTCAATAATTGGTGTAAATGATGACAGAACTTAAATTAACTGGCTGACATAAGGATATACTAATAAAAAGGGAGTTTATATGTGATAAGGTTGACTATTCACACACTGCAAAAAATACAACTTGAAAGAAGTTGAAATTACTTGTTGTTTTTTTGTTGGTTTGGCAAAATCAGCAAAAATGTCTGTACAACTACATTTAACACGTTTACTTAACCTAAATCTAAATTTTCTTCATTACGTTAAAAAGATTAGTTTTGTGAGCAAAACTTTGCAGGTGCACCCAAAAAGCTTCTGCCAACTTGTTACTTTAAGTTGAGTTAATCTCAGACCTCCTCACTTGAAAAAATAAAGACTGCAGTATTTCTAACCCTAACAACAATGACAAAAATAATAGTAACACCAATAATAATGTTAATGTCATTATTATTAACAACAGTGGCGACAGTGGTGAGGAAAAAAAAACTTCACCAATTGACGAAGTGAAGGGAAAAAAGCAAACAAAAAAAACTTGTGAGTAACCAGGCTCTGTTAGGCACGACCATTATTCATCTGGCCAAACTTCCTGTGTGGAGCTGCAGTCTAGGCGCCGGAGGCTGGAGAAGCTGGACGTCCATCGTGGAGAAGCTGCAGGTGCCAGTAGGGCACCGGCAGGCGGTCAGGTTGGCCCACAGGATCAATGCGGGGACTCATTTGTCACGGTGGTCATTCAGGAATCAGTCTCATGCACTCCATTTCTCCATGACGACCACAGCATCAGCTCGGAATACGACCTGGTCCAGGATTATGGATACCTTGGGATCATCTCTTCACAGGTCTTGGATCGCATCAATGGCGCTGCATAGTCTCTAGGGACCTCGGAATGAGTATCCCCAGGTGGAAATAGAGAATAAAGAAAATAATTAGCGTAGCTGCTGTTCATAGTGTATTTAAACGAGATGCAAAAATGTGTGGAGTGTGTAAAGACACAACATTCACACAGACTCTTTGCTGAGTCTTGTTTTTCCCTGTGAAGCATTAAAATGCATTTTTCCCTGTTTGTCCTGCCATGTTTTGATCCTTGTCTTGTTTACCATTATTGCCTGTTTCTAATTCTAATTCTAATAAATGTTTTGTTAACATTTGTTTCTGTTTTAGTTTTTTTTTTTTTAAATTGAACTATGTTTGGTTTGTTCTGATAATGTATTATTGCTTAGTACCAATTTCCAAAAGTTTTTTTGTTCACTAAATTTCAGACATTTTAGGTCAGTGCAACTGATGTTTTCAAAAATTGAGTACACAAGAAGAAACGAGAGGAAATAAGGATTGTTTTTTTTGTTGTTCACTCAACTTCAGGCATTCCAGTTCTGCAGACAAAAAATGTTCAGTTGGCACAACTTAAAAAGTTTTGTTACAGAGTAGTTCACCTCTCCAGAAAACTAATAATCTTATGTTAACCCAACTAAATGTTTTTTGTATTACTGACAAATAATTTTAGGTCAGTGCAGCTGATGTTTCCAAAAGTTGAGTGAACAAGAAAATGCGAAAGGAAATAAGGATTATGAGTTTTTTGTTGTACTGGCTCAAAATTTTTTACAGTGCACACAACATACACATGCTGCACATACTGTACACACGAGTGCTCATATTTTGTGATGTGCATGGTTACAGGGCAGATGGTAAAATGTTAGAGAGCTGATAAATCATTGAGCGTTCCTTCACGCACGAAAAAGAGATCATGCCCCACGACTGTGATGTAAATTGTGATGCAGTCTTTAATACACAATTCACTCACCTTAAAACTATCTAATATTTTTGCAATTGTATGCTATAAATTTTTTTACAAAATTAATAATAATATGCAACAAATAAAATAAAGTAAAAAGAAATATAAAAAATAAAAATCATCATGCTATTGAACTATATCGTAATAAGTGGTTTTTGGTGAAGTTAATAGTTAATAAATTCCCTTAAAGTCTTTATCTACATTTTCATTAATAAACAAATAGAAAATATAATTGAAAATGTTCATGCTTATGAACAACATTACTTATTATTTTTAAGAAGACATAAAAAATAAAACCAAATTAATAATAATAAAACAATAATATAATAAATACATATTTATCAATTTTATTATTGTTGTTTTTAAGAATTTTTTTTATAAAGGTCTAAAATAAAAACATAAAACTAATATAATTTACATTTGCATTAATATTATTTTTATTATTATTAAGAACTGCATGACATTGAGTAAATTTCAGTAAACTTTCCCAGCTTCTAAACCTTCATATAATTTTTCATGCTATCAATGAACATTCATTCATTCATTTTCCTTCAGCTTATATAGTCCCTTTATTCATCAAGGGTCGTCACAGCGGAATGAACCGCCAACTTATCCAGCATATGTTTTACACCGCGGATGCCCTTCCAGCTGCAACCCAGTACTGGGAAACATCCATACACACTCATTCACACACATACACTACGGCCAATTTAGTTTCTTCAAATTACCTGTACAGCATGTCTTTGGACTGTGGAGGAATGCAAACACGGGGAGAACATGCAAACTCCACACAGAAACTGACCCAGCCGGGGCTCAAACCAGCGACCTTCTTGCTGTGAGCTGACAGTGCTAACCACTGAGCCACCGATTCACCATATTAATAAACATAAATAGACAAAATAATTTAAATAAAGAATGACAATGCAATTGAACTACTGTACATGGAAAACAGTAATGTTAAAAAATGTCCTGCTAATATCCTGCTCATTTATAGCTGTCAAGTAGTTGTTTTCCTTCTGGGCATGTACTACATAGTGCAGAGTGTGTAAGAGGCATAAGATGTTATTTTAAAGTGTTGTGCTTCTATCTTTTACACCTAAACTCACTGCCCCCAGCTACATGTCTCTCTCTCTCTCTCCTAGTTTCATCATCCCATTTAGTTAACAGCTCAATGGGTCACCGACCTGGAATTCCAGCGTCTTTATTCTTCTCCTCATGTGCAGCTTCCAAAGAAACGCAGTCAAATTTTCACGGAAGACCATCAAGAAGGAAAAGCTGAAGCAGAGAGATGACATTTGCTGATTGCTTGGATTATCAATCAATCACCACAGCGCTGATGGTTTGAGTTTCATTTAGAAAAGCGAGACAACATTCTAGCAGTGTTGAAAAAATGTGTACATACATGTCTCCTCTATTTTTGACTCTGTGATTACTTGTCGAGATTAGCTTGTATATGAAACTAAATGTGTAAGTACAAGGCTTAATCTTACAGTACATCTCTCTCTCTTACTCTATAGATGATTACTTTTTTTACATTTATTCTATAAAATGTACTAGTACTTATTTAATTGACATAATTTATTTAACTGTTAGACTCCAAAAAATGGCGTTTGTTTTTTGGTTCAAATTCCTTATTTAAAATGAGCTGAAACTACACAATTATTGAGTTTTTTTGGGGACAGCTTAATTGTTTTATGTTCAATCAAATTTGTACAGCCCCAAATCAGAAAAAGTTGTGACAGTATGGAAAACGCAAATAAAAAGAGAAAATAGTGATTTCTAAATTTACATTGACTTGTATTTCATTGCAGACAATACAACAAACATTATTTAATGTGTTATTCCTGTTTTTTTCAAAAATAAACACTTATTCCAATTTTTGTTCTTTTGGCAACACATTTCAAAAAAAGTTGGAACAGTAAAGCATTTACCACTTTGTAATGTTGCCATTCCTTTTCACAACACATAAAAGACATTTAGGGAAAGACACTAAGTGATGAAGTGTTTCAGGTGTAATTTTGTCCCATTCTTCCTGCAAACAAGTCTTAAGGTGGGCAACAGTACGGGGTCTTTGTTGTTGCATTTTGCACTTCAAAATGCACCATACATTCTCTTTTCAGCATTAATGGTGCTATCACAGTAGTGCAAGTTACCTTTGCAAGGGCACTAACACAATCCATACCGTGACAGACCCTGGCTTTTGGACTTGTTGCTGGTAACAGTCTGGATGACTCTTTTTTTCTTTGGTCCGGAGAACACGGCATCTATTTCTCCCAAAAAAATACCTGAAATACTGATTCATCTGAGCCGTACACGTTTGTGTGATGGTCAATCCCAGATGCCTCCGAGCCTAGAGAAGTCGACTGCGCTTCTGGATACTGTTAACACGACTTTCTTTTGGTACAGTACAGTTTTAACTTGCATGTAACTACCTATTCTGGTACTTGACAAAAGTTTGCCAAAGTAGTCCTAAACCCATGTGGTGATATCGCTGATACATGAATGACGATTCTTGATACAGTGCCACCTGAGGGATCAGAGATCATGGTTGTTCAGCTTAGGTTTGCGGCCTTGTCCTTTACGCACTGAAATTCCTCCAGATTCCTTGAATCTTTTAATTATGTTATGCACTGTTGAAGGTGAAATATCCAAATGTCTTCCTATCTTTTTGTGTCAAAGCAGTTTAACATAGTTCTAGTAAAGTTCAGAGTTGAAGTTCAGTGTAGTTTAGCCCAGTGTGGTTTAAACCTCACTGCTGAAAGTTCAAACACTGCAGAGCAAATTCACCGAAGCACAGCTCCACAAGTCCCGATCCGACAGTGGCGAGGAAAAAAAAAAAACTTCACCAATTGACGAAGTGAAGGGAAATCATTCAGGAATCAGTCTCATGCACTCCATTTCTTCATGACGACCACAGCATCAGCTCGGGATACGACCTGGTCCAGGATTATGGATACCTTGGGATCATCTCTTCACAGGTCTTGAATCGCATCAATGGCGCTGCATAGTCTCTAGGGACCTCGGAATGAGTATCCCCAGGTGGAAATAGAGAATAAAGAAAATAATTAGCGTAGCTGCTGTTCATAGTGAATTTAAATGAGATGCAAAAATGGAGTGTTATAGATGAAAATAGCAGTTAAATAAACAAACATGTAAAGCATATGAGAGTTTCTAACACAATGTCTGGTGTATTGTCGAGCCAGCTCACCTGCGTGGAGCCCATTCATGCATCATACCGTTATGCGATGCATTGAGTGTATGCTTTACTAAAAAGAAAGGTCTTTAATCTAGTTTTGAACCGAGAGAGTGTGTCTGAGCCTTGGACATTATCAGGAAGGCTATTCCAGAGTTTAGGAGCCATAAATGAGAAGGCTCGACCACCTTTACAGGACTTTGCTATTCTAGGTACTACCAGAAGCCCTGAGTTTTGAGATCTTAAAGAGCGGGTTGGATTGTAGCGAGACAGAAGGTTGGTTAGATAAACAGGAGCTAGATTATTTAAAGCTTTATAGGTAAGAAGCAATATTTTATAATCAATAGTTCTTGATTATAGTTCCTCGCTTCATCTCGAGATCGCGAATCTGGATTTTCACTGCTTCCAGCTCCAGCTCCAACGTCTCCACCGATGCTTCTCCTGCACTCAAGGATAGACACACAAGCGACATTGTACAGGGTGAAGAGCAAAGACAGTAAGTGAAAGAAGTCAGTAGCTTTAGCTGACCAGCGGTGCTAGTAGGCTAAAGCTACACGCGGATGCTCGAGAGACAGAACGTTTTAAAGTAGATTTGTTTGTATAAATGTATTAAGGGTTTGTTCACCCTAAGTAGGAGAGACAAATACTAGCGAATAGGGAAGTATTATATGATAAAAATGTCAAATGTCAATTGCGACTCTACACGACGAAGCTCCAAACACACACAGAGGGGCAACCGTAACAGCCCTGCAATGAAATACAAGTCAAAGTAAATTTAGAAATCACTACTTTATTTTTTTGTATGTGTTTTTGTTTCTTTTGTGTACTGTCATAACTTGGGGGTTGGGAATTTGGGGTTGTAAAAACTATTAAGTTAACTTAATTCTTTCACGTTGTCCCAACACAATTCGATTGTGTGGACCCCAGAATTATTTATAGTGTAGACAAGTTTCTACCTATTCTAGTTCATGTTTATTAGTGCTTATTAATTAGATATAACTACTTTATTAAGTACTAGTATCTAATAATAGGTACAGCATCTGGACAAAATAAGTAGTAGTATTAGTATTTTACAGTATATGAGAGTATTTTACCGTTCGGCTTTATGAAATGTAAACTATCAAATCAATTCACAAGTGACCTTAAATAACTGAAAAACAGAATGAGTTTTTATATTTTATTAGCTTGCCAAATGCACAACTTGAGTGGGAAACAATACCCCTCCACCCCTCAAAAAAACAAAACAAAGCACTGGGCAACTTGATTTACCAATCAAAATCAGGTATTCCAGAGAGCCGTGCAATAAATCATATACATATGAATAATACAATAGAAATACTTTCGGTACATAAAAAATTTATAGTTTATCACTACTATAGACCTAAGCATATTGCCCGAGTGCAGAACATGTGTATGACGTAATGTACTGTATACTACCATGATTTATGGCTTTGGTTGCTGGTGAAAATGAGTTGTGCCTCTGTCGGTTAACCAGAGTTCACAGATGCCTAACGTGTGTGTGTGTGTGTGTGTGTGTGTGTGTGTGTGTGTGTGTGTGTGTGTGTGTGTGTGTGTGTGTGTGTG
>CAIGQV010019356.1:12287718-12325665 GCA_903798115.1 Danio jaintianensis | reverse complement strand
CGATATACAGCCATATCGCACTGCTACTCGTGTGATATTGCTTATTTACGATACAACTAATATATAAAATACACATATATTATAGAATCTTTGCCCAGCACTAATATATATTTTGTTATGTTAAAATATTATATCTTTTATAATAATATGTTTTTATATATTTTATTTCCAAAATCAATTCTACATTGATTCTGAGATTTTCAATGCATCATTCTCTCTTGAATCAATTCTGAACATTTTTTTAACAGCAGATGGCACTGTATGTTTCATGTTTGTTGCATCAAATACCTTACAAATACCACTTGAACCTAAAACAATCATTAATAAATTTACAAAAGCTTTAAGCCAGTTAAAAGAGTGCTCCTAATGAACTGTTTCCATTAATCTCCTCACAGCAAGAAGGTCTCTGGTTCGAGCCTTGGCTGGGTCAGTTGGCATTTCTGTGTGGAGTTTGCATGTTCTGCCCGTGTTCGTGTGGGTTTCCTCCGGGTGCTCTATAGGTGAATTGGGTAAGCTAAATTGTCCATAGTGAATGAGCGTGAATGAGTGTGTATGGATGTTTCCCAGTGATGGGTTGCAGCTGGAAGGGCATCCGCTCCATAAAACATATGCTGGATAAGTTGGCGGTTCATTCCGCTGTGGCGACCCCAGATTAATAAAGGAACTAAGCCAAAAAGAAAATGAATGAATGAATGAAAAGCCAACTGAATGCACAAGTGCTCTTCCTCTTAAAATCTAGCCTAGTGCGCCATCTGCTGTTAAAAACAAAGCTTAGCATCAATTCAAGAGAGAAGAGTGAGATATGCATTTAGTTTGGTGATCTGGGAATTTCTTGTCAAGTTTTCTGAGATTCACACAGGGTGTACCTGTTTGTAGATGAGCTGGAAGCCGCCGGTGTCCGTGTTTCGGTCAGAGCGTCGATCCAGCACCACCCGCAGAGTGTCTTCCTGTACAGCAGGGCAGAGTCGAGCGGTGACTCCTGTAGAGGGTGCCATGGTAGGGCTGGCATTGATCTCCAACAGCCAAGGTCTCAAATCCTGTCCCAGCATGAAGTCTGCTCCATAGAGCTCGAAACTGGCTTTACGAGGCTCCACGCTGTCCTGTGCGGTCAAGAGGGTTTGGATGACAGCCTTCTGCATACCTGGAACAACCACCGCTTTCCAAAGAGCAGCACGGCCTGAAGCAGCCAACCAGGAGCGGAACTGTGAACATGACCACATGCACTCGGCGGGAAGAGAAGGACTGCGATCTGGGCTCGGCTGAAAATGCTTCTGGATGGAGTTGTTGCAAAGATGTACAGAGCTGGAATGAATATAGAAAGAAAGAAATTTACTGAAGCCGTTACTGAACCCCTTCTTAAAGAAACAGTTCTGGGCCTGTATTCACAATACATTTTATCTTAGCACTAAGAGTTCTCCTAAATAGCAGTTAAAGCGTTTTCTCTTAAAACCTGTTCATAAAGCTGCTGAGACAAACTTTTGCTAAGAATAAGAGGAATGAAGATGGGTTTGACCTCGTCGCTATGGATAATGTCGTCATACTTATTAACTATGCACACAGTGATTGGCTGATGGGGAGGGCAGGGGTTTCTGTCAGATATTTATTTATGGAAACTCTGTAGAGTGCAATATTAAAGGTCAAGTGAAATTAAAATAACGTTTTTTAGATGCTAGTATCAGTATGTTAGTTCTAAGGATATCTATAAGCTTTTGTTTTAAGGATTTCTATTTGCTTTTCATTTGATGCGCTTGAGCTCAACCACATTCACTGGCAGAGCTGTGAGGAAAACTAAATGCTATTGGCTGTTTTTTTTTAAAGGGGAGGAGCTACTTTATGTCCCGCCTTCTCTTCTGTTTCAGTTGAGATTACATCAAACATCGAATAAATGATGCACATTTCAAAGCCCTTCGCAGGATCTTTAAGTTGTCATATTTAAAAAAATGTTTCAAAATAAAAATATCGCCACATTCAAATAAAAATCTTTAAAATGCAAAATTGCCAAATATGTATTAATAAAACGTAATTGGGTAAAAATATTTTTGAAAATATATTTTTTGTGCATTTTAAAATTGATTTGAGATCATATTTCTTACGGTATGGGAACACCTCCGCAAATAAGATGATAAGTTATTAAATACAGTTGTAAAATGTTGTTAAAATGGCAACAGACATTTCAGGATAGTTTGTGGTTTTGTTAGTGACCTATCAGTCCTCTTCTCTACTTCTAAAATTTCACTGATTTAGGAGTTAATTTAATGCTAAAAGGCTTTGTGAATTACCTTTAGAGCAAAATTTTATAGGAGTCCAAAATGTTTTAGCCTTAAAATGTTTTGTGAATACTACCCCAGAAGTTCTGTCATGATTTAATCACTCTCAAGTCTTTCAATTCTATATCATTTCATTTTGTGTAACACATATTTTGAAGAATGGTACAATCAAAGTCATTAGATCCAAAACAACACTGAAATTCATAAGATGCTTACAAAATCCATTACTGAATTTCATGCAATTAACTAAATGGAACTTATTGTGAAATTTTGCCAAAACATTTCACAGAAAAATGTCATTCAAGTTTGTAACAAAAAGAGGGGTGTTAACAATGACCCTGTATCCCCTGGATCCCTGTAAATTATTCCTTTAAAGATGTGCATTTGCTTTCTCACCTGTCCAGCGTATGAGTGGAGTAAGGTTGTGTAGAAAAACGGAGGTAGCACTCACGGTAGAACCACACAGTGAGTGGGTTCCAGTCTGTGACCAGAAACCACTGCCGTACATCAAACTTAGTGTTGTGCACGAGGAGAGGCCGCTCTATATACTTCTGCACCACCCATTTACTGTCCTTCATGATGCAGTGGTCTCCATCTACTAAACTCAACATCTCATCCAGCTTGTTCATGCACATTATACCTACAACAGTCAAGGTAAGATTGAATCAAATATTTTTGGCAAGTGTTTCAGAGAACTAAGTCTTCAGAAAAACGCACCTCTGCCTCGTGACTTGGCCCCTGGTTTAATGATCCAGATGTTGCAGATACCATCATTCTCCATCTGAGGGGAAACTTGACGCATCTGCTCCAGCATGCATTTACAACGCTCCACGTAGCATTCACAGCCCTCTATCTTTATTCCTTCACTGCAAAGAGGAAAAAATAACAGCATGAAAGCTGTAGCTTTCTCTAAATTTACAAATATGTAATTTTTTTTTTGTTATTTTAATAGCTGCCTATATATGCGTTTTAATGACTCTAAAAGAGTTTTTAGCCATGGACATGTATTTTATGATTATTTTAATTGTTTTTTTTAGCAGACTAGATGAACACTGTTGTTAAGATTAGGCATGGCACAATAACAGGTTTCAAAGTTTTGTATATGTAAGTTGTTGTTTTTTTAGTTGTCATTTAATTTTATTTATTTAGGGCAACAGTATTTCCAGCAGCAAAGGAGCATCCACATCAAGAGCTACTGGTCAGCCCATGATTCAGCAAACATCTGAAAAACAAATCACTTATACAGCAACATCTTATAGACCAACTATAGAGCTGAATAGTGTACTGGCTTATTTATTCATTCATTCATTTTCCTTTGGCTTAGTCCCTTTATTCATCAGGGGTCACCACAGCGGAATGAACCGCCAACTTATCCAGCATATGTTTTACACAGCGGATGCCCTTCCAGCTGCAACCCAGTCACACACATACACTACGGCCAATTTAGTTTATTCAATTCACCTATAGCGCATGTCTTTGGACTGTGGGGGAAACCGGAGCACCCGGAGGAGACCCACACCAACACGGGGAGAATATGCAAACTCCACACAGAAATTCCAACTGACCCAGCCGGGACTCGAACCAGCGACCTTCTTGCTGTGAGGTGACAGTGCTAACCACTGAGCCACCATGCCACCTCTGGCTTATTTATTCATTCATTCATTTTCTTTTCGGCTTAGTCCCTTTATTAATCTGGGGTCGCCACAGCAGAATGAAACGCCAACTTATCCAGCATATGTTTTACGCAGCAGATGCCCTTCCAGCTGCAACCCATCACTGGGAAACATCCATACACACTCATTCACACACATACACTACTGAGAATTTTAGCTTACCCAATTCACCTGCACCGCATGTTTTTGGACTTGTGGGGGAAACCGGAGCACCCAGAGCAAACCCACGCGAACATAGGGAGAACATACAAACTCCACAAAGAAATGCCAACTGACCCAGCCGGGGCTCGAACCAGCAACCTTTTTGCTGTGAGGCGATTGTGCTACCCACTGCGCCACCATGCTGCCCCTGGTTTATTTATATCCACAGAAAATAAAATACATCTAAAATTGTAAAGAAATCTGTGTTTTTAAGATTAATGAAGACAGCAGAAGTCATTTTAATTATTTAGCCTGACATGTTTACTGTTGGCGTCACGGTGGCGCAGTGGGTAGCACGTTCGCCTCACAGCAAGAAGGTCGCTGGTTCGAGCCTCGGCTGGGTCAGTTGGCATTTCTGTGTGGAGTTTGCATGTTCTCCCCGTGTTCGCGTGGGTTTCCTCCGGGTGCTCCGGTTTCCCCCACAAGTCCAAAGACATGCGGTATAGGTGAATTGGGTAGGCTAAATTGTCCGTAGTGTATGTGTGTGAATGAGTGTGTATTTATGTTTCCCAGTGATGGGTTGCAGCTGGAAGGGCATCCGCTGCGTGAAACATATGCTGGATAAGTTGGCGGTTCATTCCGCTGTGGCGACCCCAGATTAATAAAGGGACTAAGCCGAAAAGAAAATGAATGAATGAATGATGTTTACTGTTCCAAAATATTATAAATGTTTCCTAAAATAAAATAGAATGAGTTCAATGGGGGAAAAGTTGCTGTTTTTTACCTAGACATTTAAAAAGAACATATTAGAGCAGTAATCACAATACCATGAAACCCTGATATTTTTATCCAAGGTTATCATATCATCAGAATCTTATACCGGCCCATGCCTAGTTGGGATATAAATGTATCTAAATATTCTATAATTTTCTTTCGACATAAAATTGTCATTTGTTCAGCTGAGTTTCATTGTTGTTAGTTAGTTTAGTTTTATTTTCATTTTGTAATTTTGTACAGCGTGTTTATGTAGTACATTTAAGTACACTAAAAGATACAAAAACCGTACTTACTGAACAACTAAATAATAATTCTGAAGAAACACCTTCCACTGTTGCTCTGAGATGGAAGAGTTTGTTTCCAAAGTGTTGTCTATATCACGATGCTCCAAGCTGTTCAGATACTCCTGACACACATGCAATGCATTGTCAATTACTGAGGTTTCAATCCTCTTACTGCTATGCTGTTTACGTGTCTTCCTCAGACCTACAATTGGAGGGAAGATGTGTGAATAATAGGAAGTCTTAATGTGGATATAGGGCTGTTTACACCTGGTTACTTCATGCATTCGTAAAAGGGCAGGTGCACTGTAAAAAGTGATTATTTACTTTTCTGTAAAAACTGAGTAAACCCACTGCCTTAAAGGAGACAAGTTGACTTTACATTAAAAAATGAGTAAACCCATTGTAACTTGGAACTGTTAAGTTAATTTAGCTTAATTTTTATAAACATGCACATATTGTAAAAAAATGACATTGCAATATTTAGTTTTTCTGCGATACATACTGCAATATTAATTATAATTTTACCAGAAGAAATAAATGCCTTAATATGGTAAGAATTCATAATTTTAGATGGATTGGGATGATTTTTTAGGGAAGTGCATCTGCATAAAATATAATAAACCAATCACGAGCATTAATAAATACAGTACAGCAAAGATACAAATTAAACAGTATTTTATGGATTTCTGGAGGTCTAGCAGTATTCAGTGCAAATTATATAATCAAATGTAAAATGACCCAGTATAGTCTTCATCGTATTTATACATAAATACAATTACAATTTCTTAAAGTTACAAACATTATAATTTTCTGTGCCTGAATGCTCGACATTGCAGATCCTGCAATGTGACTACTGCGGATGCGCATATTGTGATATCGATGCTGAAACCATATATAGTGCAGCCCTAGCACATAGTTCATTTACTTTATTTATTTAAGGCAATGGGTTTACTCACTTTTTTAAGTAAACTCAACTAATCGTTTTAAAAGCAACAGGTTTACTCACTTTACTCACAACTAATGTTTTTTTTACAGTGTTTAAATACTTTCCAAAACAAATCTGAGTCAGATATAAGTGGAGACGGATTTATGTGAACTGAACCGTTTTCACAAATCAGATCTGATCAGAGAAAATGCATGAAGTGACCAGGTGTAAACACGCCCTATATGTGTGTTAGTGTCAGTGTGTGTGTCATACCATGGGATTTAGCATTATGCACTTCTCCTATTTTCTCCCCTTCTGAATCTCCTTCATATTTCTCCAAAACATACAGCAGCAGACTTGTGCACGCAGTCCGTCTAAAGTCATCTGTAAATACACAAAACAAACAAAGAAAAACCTCTCAGATGTTCTGGATACTGGAAGTTCAATTTAAGGTCGGGGTGACTCATGAACCGTTGCAGAGAACAAAATGTGCCTGAGAGAAGCACACTTAACCCCAGATAGTCATCTGTTAGCAATAGTCATCTGGTAAATGAAAAGAAACCACACAGCCAATAGGGAATAATTAAGCAAAGACACAGTATTTTCCAGATTAAGAGCACTGACCAATAAAAGCATGTTTCTCATCCTGTGCCCCCAGTCTGTAGCAGCGTGGGAAGAATGTATCCGGATCTGCTGCGTCAAACCACTGCAGATTTCTCAAATGCATACACAAACCAACCTGAAAATTACACAGTTACAAAATGCTGAAAGAGTTTCTGTGTAGACGAATTTGCCATTTGTCAAGTTTGTGATGAACCTTGGTGGTGAATGATCCCGCCTTCGCATAATGATTGGTCATCTGTTCTTTACGTAAAGATCGGCAATCGACTGAATCCCTCCTTGTGGTCCAATAGAAATACGGGGTCTCATGTCGAACCAGCCGCGACTATGAAATTCAAACAAGGATCAAAGACTGTGTCCATAAAGCACAGGTTATTGTTCAACTGTCATTAGAATGGGATTTTACAGTGTCTAAACATACCATTAGGTCATACAGATCCTCTGCCTCATCATCCCTCTCGAGCTCCTCTCCTAAGTCTGCATAAAGAAAAGGAGAAGGTGGTGTTGCAGTGATCAAGTGAGAAAAGTTTGATCAATGTCAATGACATCTGTTTGTTAGAATGAGAGATGTAAAGCAACTTAAACTATCATGTCAAGCTTTAAATTAGGTCAGGTCTAGCTTTAAATTAGGTTTAAAATAGGTCAGTAACTAAAAACATTGCATTGGATGCAATGCTTGCTATGGGATTGCTATGGCCATGTTATGGATTTTGTCACAGATCCAAATAACTTTGTTTTAAAATGTAATTTATTACTGTGATATCAAAACTTAATTTTCAGCATCAATAATCAAATCTTGATATGTGATTTGGTGTTAAAAAATAGTTTTTTAAAAAATGTTGTACTGCTTAATGTTTATTTATTAAAAAATACTGACATTATAAATGTCTTTTTTGTCATTTTGATCAGTTTAATGCATTATCGCATAATACAAGCATTAACTTCTATATATTTTTTACATTTATTTTTAGTGCTGGGCAAAAATGTATCATGATTAATCGCATCCAAAATAAAAGTTTTAACATAATGTATTTGTGTGTATACTGTGTATATTTTTTATGTATATATGAATACACACATGCATACATATTTTTGAGAAAATGTTTATTAATATATGACAGGGCGGCACGGTGGCTCAGTGATAAGCACAGTCGCCTCACAGCAAGAAGGTTGCTGGTTGTGGCTGGTAGGACATCCGCTGCATAAAAATATATACTTGTTTGTAGTTGGTGGTTCATTCCGCTGTGGCGACCCCTGATAATCAGTGACTAAGCCAAAGGAAAATAAATGAATGAATGAATATAAATGATACAAATTATATCTAAATTTAAATATATATGTAACAAAATATCTATGCAACAAAATGAATTTTGTTTCTATGTATGTGTGTGTATCACGTATACATAATAAATATATAAATACACACATATATTATGTAAAAAAAAACTTTTATTTTGCGATTAATCTTTGCCCTGCACTATTTATTTTATAATATGTTAATTGGTAAGTGGAGACAGTAAGATATAGGTATTATATTTCATTATTAAAAATATATTTAATATTCTATAAATATATAACACTAAACTAACCGTACAGATTGCAAAAACAATTCTGTAATGGTTGATCCACCAATCTGTGTAAGCTTTCTTTCCAAGTAGTATTTCTAATGCTAAAATATA
Source organism: Danio jaintianensis (assembly GCA_903798115.1). Lineage (NCBI taxonomy): Eukaryota > Metazoa > Chordata > Actinopteri > Cypriniformes > Danionidae > Danio > Danio jaintianensis. The sequence goes on along the minus strand of CAIGQV010019356.1, from coordinate 12,317,298 downwards.
ATTACAGTTGTTATCCATGAATTTTTTTTATTTACTGTTCAAATTTCCTATTGAGATGAATTTCTAAATTTACAAAATAAAGTAAATTCTAAATAAAGACTAGTTATTAAGACTAGTTGTATCGAATAAAGACTACTTGTTTCAATTTTTCATTTGCTTAATAAATGACAATACAACTGAAGATTTTGTAAGATTTACCTATATTCTAGGCATGATTTTATCCTTTATGTACAGCACTCTGCTGCCTGCCCAATATGCTAAATGTTCCACAAACTGAAATATTGTTATGGCTTTTTATCCTTTCTATCTTTTTATCTATGTAAATTGGCTTTGACACAATATATATAGTAAAAAGTGGTATAGAAATAAAATAGAGATGAGCATAACTTAATAAACAGAACACAGAGGGAAGCCAACAATCTTTATCATATGTCCAGGTTGAGTGACAAAAAGGATCTTGTCTTGTTTCTGTCAGTTCCTCTCACCATCTTCGTCACTGCTGTCACCCTCATCTGTGGTTTCGGTTTCATGGTCATGTCGACGGGGCTGTGAGAAAGAGGGCCGTGGCAATCGCCGCTCCACCCATCCTCTTGCACGTAGGCCTGCACGGATCACAGGATATGGGCCTTGCACTGAGAACACTTTCTTCTCCTACAGCAGGATCAACACAATCAACAGTGTACAGTATGTTCATTTAAATCTCAATGGCATCCTTATTATTAATGATCTAAATACTTCAATGCATCGCTTCTTATGAGATTCACTGACATATTAAAATTCTGACCTTTATTGCCTTGTCCACCAGAGTCTTAGCTGTCCTCAATTTGTCCCCATTAATCAGAGGCAGATTTACATATTTAATGCGAGATTTACTTTCCAAGGGTGGCACTGTGACATAAAGTAAAGAGAAACGGTTTAGAAAAATGCTACTTACGGTCTGTGTAGGTCTGATTTTTATTTGTGTCAGGCCACATTTCTCAAAATGCCACCTGTGATGTGATGTGATGTTAGTGAGTTTGGAAATAAAGTTTTTGTGTTTTTTCTGGGTAAAGTCTAGATGGCATACAGCTGCGGATACTTGGCATACTTTTTGTGCCAGTGTACAACGATATTTAATATTTTTATATTACTGTGAGGGTAGGGGTAGGGGTAGACACTAAAAAAATACAATTTAATGGGTCATTTAATAAATAATATAAATAATTCCCATAAACTTCTGGCCACAGCTGTATCCCTTCTAGCAACAACTATTTTTCTGTAATATAATAAAAACATCTCCCCGTGTTCGCGTAGGTTTCCTCCGGGTGCTCCGGTTTCCTCCGGGTGCTCCGGTTTCCCCCACAAGTCCAAAGACATGCGCTATAGGTGAATTGAATAATCTAAATTGTCCGTAGTGTATGTGTGTGAATGAGTGTGTATGGATGTTTCCCAGTGATGAGTTGCAGCTGGAGGGGCATCCGCTGCGTAAAACATATGCTGGATAAGTTGGCGGTTCATTCCGCTGTGGCGACCCCAGATTAATAAAGGGACTAAGCCGAAAAGAAAATGAATGAATGAATGAATGAATAATAAAAACAAACTTGTCAGGACAGTTGAAGTGGCCCTGAATATCTTAATGAAAGGCTCAAAACTGGGCCTAATCAGTTTTTATTTCAATCTAATAATGTGAACATGTTTGTTTGAGGTATAGTTTAAGTGTTAGCATATGAATTATATTCACTACTGTTTAACTTTTTTTTCATGTTTTCATGTCACATGATCCTTTAGAAAAAAGACTGCCGCTCAAGAAACAATTCTTCTTATTATCAATACTGAAAACTTTGCTTAACATTTTCCTGGAAACCAAAATACATCTAAGGATTCTTAGATTAAACAGAAAGTTCAAAATTTAGCATTTTTATTCATAACAATCTTAACAAACATCTAGATATCTTTATGTTTTACATGCCAATGTAATGTGTTCTTGCCACTTCTTAAAAGAATGTATTGACCACAAACTGTGTATGTGTGTTAACAGCAAAGCTAAAATAATGCCATGATAAAAGGTGGTCAAGTGTGTAAGTAGGCCTACCTTGAATATGTTGGTGCATGTTTGAGTTAACCGTCACATCCCTCACAAGGTGGACCAGTCTTTGCCCTTTCAACCAAGAAAGTAGTAAAATAAAGGTGAAACTAATGTAACTGCTCATTCTTAACTCATACATATTAAACTCGAGAGGTGTCGCAATGGTCAGGCCAGGCGCACAGTCCATCAATAGTTGAACACGGTAATTTGCCACTGCCTGGAAACGGCTTTAAACAATAGCTGAACACAGAACACCTCTATGAACATTCCTATCTCACGTTTTGAGTGCTGGGTAAATAAAGAATTACATCACAATATTTCATTTAAAACTTAATCAATTTACAGATCCACTTGACATTATAAAACTTATAAGATAACAAAAGCATACGAAACTCAACACGCCCGTTCACGACAATATTGATCCTGCAATTCTCTACGCATACTCACCTGGACTGTCCCGTTCCCTTCTGGACTTGACACTGGACAGAAACCGTCTGGAGAAATCGATAAGGTCACCGCCGGTGAGCCCAGCCGAGCTGCGGAGAAACGCTCAGTCTGCACATGCGCACTGCACACACACGTTCCAGCCCCAACAGGCTGTTTACATCACCCTAACAACTGTTTCTTGGAAACGGATGACGCCGTGCAGTAAACCAGCCGGAATTGCATTGCTATTTTAACATTCAATGTTCAGATAATATATATCTAAGCGGGCTTTGCATATTAAATTATCATCCCTTTATTATACTCCATTGGTTACATTAACATATTATTATGCACATTAGCGCTAAATATAGAGCAGTTCAGATGTGTCAAGGTAGGTGCACACAACACTCATTACAGTGATCTCCCATTGCTGCACAATAAGGACAATTAGCAAATATGGATGAGCAAATTATACTTTGCTCGTTAAAACAGACATAATGAGACACTTTGAAAGCCACTTGAATCATGTATTAAATGAACAGATTAACTCCTGAAGCTTCATATCATTTGTCATGCCTACGTGATGTGATGTTAGTCAAAAGAAATTGCACACCACTTTTTATTATTACGTAGGTTTACAGTATTTAAAATAGTAAGCCCATTTATATTGATAATCATATAAATGAATACAATTATAAATGGATCTAAAGAATTATTTGCATTATTGTAGGTATTGTTTCTAATAATTAGACTACTGTATTAACCCAGTTTGAAAACCTCTGCAATAAACTCTCAGACATAAAGGCTGTTACTGGGTTCTTTTCAATATGTACACATAGCCTACCTAAATTGTCCAAATTGGTAAAGCTATTCACCTTCAAGTGGTTCCAAATCAAACCCTTATGACTTTCTTTATTCTGTTGAACACAAAAGTAGGAAAAACAAATATGGAAGTCAATTGTTACAGTTTATATCTTTTGTGTTCAGCAAAAAGACAGTTTTACAGGTTTGGAACAAGTAAAGGAAGAGTAAAGATACATATTAACAACTTAGTATCTGTTTTAGTTGGCCTAAGTGAAAAGGAAAATGCAAGTGACAGCTTTTGTACCTTTATTTCTGAGATTGTAGACACGGCTTGAACTATTTATTTTTGATGAATGTATTAATATGGGATAAAATCAGTCTTGAGCATAGCAGAATCCACTAGATGGCAATGTAAGCTAGAAGGCTAAAAGAAATGTTGACTTGGATGTTCTTAATATGAAATATTATATTTATCCATAGCCTACTTATTACATTTCCTGATGTAATTAATTAATTAGATTATTCTATAATTAGCCTATATAGAGAGAGAAAGAGAGAGATACCTACTTGTGGAGCAAAATTTTAAAATATACAAAACTTAATTTCATAGATTGGTATGATCATTTTTCTTCGCATTTCAGAAAAAAAATAAAGCCCTATTCACTACTCAAAAATGTGCGTCCCTAAAATAACTTCAGAACACTGTGTCTCAGCATACGACAGAATTCAATGTAATCCACACACATTTTTACCCTTATGAATTGTACACCCGCTTCAAACTATTTCTGGCGCTTTCCTGCATGTATAGGCGCAAAACCGCATCAATCGAATTACAGCTTCAGCAACAGTCCCAGCTCGAGCTCTGTGATTGGCTGGACAACATATGATGCTGCCACAGTCTGTACCTCTTTCCAAGTCCTGGAGAGCCTAAGCGCCTAACAGCATTAAAGTAGGCTAAAGACAGGGCGAATGTGCAGCTCAGTTTGAGACTGGATTAAGAGTACCCTACTTAATGCTTCTCTAACCTTATATGCATCAATTGATCTGGAGTTTCTCAATACGAACTGCTAACCTGAGCCCGGTAGCTTTTCTCTCTGTAGAAGCTGCAATCGACGCACCTTTAAAACGGAGTTAACCATGCCAGCCGAAAACAGCGACCAGGAGAGCATGCTGAGCTATCAGGTAGTTAAATCCATCAGTGTTTATGCGTTTATTGCATTCCCTGATGCGCCTTTTCTTGTCATTAACTTGGAATAGAAGGAAACATTCTGAAATGTCCTGTTGTATATATCACCCTTCCCATAGTATGTCATTAATCATATTCATATCAGATTGCCTTTTAATTGTATTTAAATGGGATACAAACACATCCGGGCGCCCCATTAGAGCTGGGATCAATAGTACTGTGTGTTCCCTCTCGCTTCCATTGCCACAGAATATCTGCTGCACTTTTGCTCTCTAATTGCATCCCGTTAGAAGCTGTAGGTTTCCATTTCAAATGTCTGTGTCTGTCACAGATGATTATATGCGTTGCTAGCTTATTTTGTTCCCCGCGTGTGCATGTGTGTGTTATTGCGGTGTTCAAGGCACGTGCAGCAGCAGCGGTATTCCTATTGCCAGGGACAACAGCTCGCACCATGCGTTTATTATACGCGTCATTGACTGTGTGCCTGCCGGTATAGCGGTGTCTTGGGAAAAGCTGATGGGCGTTCTTGCAGAGGGATCCGCACTGTCGTATTGTAACGTGCTGAATATGAGAGTCCGAGATAGAAATAGCACATAATGTATAATTTACTCTCCATTACGCAAGCCGGTGCGCGTAGCATCATGCATTGTTGGAGAAACGAAAGCTTTCAGCATTTGATAGTGTGGCACTCTGTGGGATCATTGTGCAAAATATGGCTTCCTCTGAGGCGCGCGCACTGTCAGTGTACCCCGTTACCCTCAAATGACCTTGACGCCATCCTCTCTCTATCCGTCTTTAGGCTGCAACAACATGCGCGCTATTGGTGCAGTTATTCAGCGCAGAAATTGAACGCGTAATGTCAGGAAGAGATGCTTGTATGGTTATCATTTGGCATGTTAGTAACCCGACTCCTGCCGCCTCTGAGTACTGCTTTGTCATACTCAAAGGAGTACTGTTCATCCAATACACGTTTACTTTCGTTCCAGAGGCTATTAGTTTTTATCATTTAAAATTTTAGCAAGTTTTTACTCATTTTCTAATGCATTTAATTTATTGCCTCCGTGGAATTTATGAAGCATGCCAGGCTGTGAATTGTTTTGGTTATTATTGTACTGTTTTTGTGTTATGTTTGTATGGTATGTGTCATATGATGCTACTGCCTTGTGGAATTAAAAATTACATTAAAAAAATCATCTTTACTCACCATCATGTTGTTCCAAACCAGTGTGCCTTTTTCATCTGTAGAACACAAAAGGAGATATTTGGAAGAGCTTATTGGTTTATCTTACTCTTGTATAAACATTTACAATAGTAGCTATATGATTCCACCAATATATTTGTATTGCATTAAATATAGAAATGCATAAAATATGAACAACTATGGGAAAAAGTATATACTCATTTGAGCTGGACATTTTTATGCAAGAAGTTAAATTCATATCTGCAATGGAAACAGTTTTATAATGTAAAGTAAATTAGTAGTGTAGCCTGCAAGAATAGTGTGATTACTGGACTATAACCATCAGACTGATAGAGTGCATTAGTGTTCCCTTTTTCAGCAGCACTGGTGTCCGGAAGTATTTTTCCCATTTGTGTATCCCAAAGGGACTTTTAAAAAAGTCTTTGTTAAAGTGTTATTAGCCATGAACCAAACCAACCAACTATGGGGAGAATCAAAACATTACAAAATTTGATATGAAGCAAAGGACATGAAAATCATAATAAAGATAAAAGACTGTGTGCTTAATGCCTTTAATGAAGGAGAGAACTACAACCCAATGAATCATTGTGAATGATGCAATCAAATAGAAAATGATGGAGAAACATAAATCTTTTCATTTATAGTTTGTGGTTAAATATGTAAAACATTAGCCAGAGTAAATGGTGGTTCATTCCGATGTGGTGACCCCTGATAAAGCAGGGAAAAACCTGAATGAAAGTGAGTGCATTAACAAGTTTACAAGAAAATAGGCATACATATACAAATATTTACATACTTGATTATGTCATTGGCTGTGATTCATGGGAGTGGGCGGAGCTAAATATCACTGTGACTCTCTGATTGGTAGAATTTTCTGTACAGCAACATAGATATCAGTTTTTTTTTTAGCACAAATTATGCTTTTGAATTAATGCATCAAAAACTATATAAACTTTATTAAGAGCTCACAACAGTTCTATCTTTAAAGATTTAGCAGTTAAAAAGCAATTTCCCTTTGGAGAAAATGAATAGTCTTGAAGTCTTATCAAAATAATGTGGTTAACTTTTCTCCCAGAAGTCACATATTTATAATCACAAACATTAGGCATCTGCCTCAGAATTCAAGGCAACGTGACAGTGTTTGTTACAGCATGTGTCCAAGTCTCTAAAGAGCAAGCAATTTATCAGGCAGAAAAAACGCTACAGTTTCCCTGGTTGCAGCAACTTCCATTTAAGTGAATGATAATTTCATAAGCCTCCCAAAAAGAGTCAGTTTTTTTCTCTTCACAACATGTATCCAATACTCCATTTTTCCTTTCATCTAATTGATTAATAAAAATCACTAATTTGGATGGAAACGTATACCTGTTATCTTGACTTGAGCTTCAAAAACTTGCTATATAAACTCAAGTGCTATATTCCAATGGCTTTGCATGCAGCAAGTAGACAGAACAGTTATTATTGATTGATTGTTTTACCTTCAAGTAGATTATTAATAACCACAGCCTGATCACTGAGTCAGCTAGCGAACCAGATCAATCCATTTCATAAACCAAACATTTAATGGACCAACTGATTCATTGATCAGATCTGATTCAGTAGAACATAAGTGAATTAATCTTCTCTCATGGATATGCCAATGCAAGTTACTGCAATTGTCAGGATTTTGAGTGAATGACTGAAATTCCATAAGCTTGGTCAAAATTTCAGTTCAAACATCTCTTAATTGATGTGCTATCATAGAGGGGAAAATATTATGTAATATTATTATGTGAATAGAGTTTTGTACTTTTGAAAACATATGAGAAAAATTTCTCATCCACTGGATATGCACTGTTGAGAGAGAGGACATGCATGAAGCCTCCCATTGTCAGAGAAGCCGATCAATACTTTTTCCATTTGTTGAAAAGCTTGTGTTTATTCAGACACTCTCAGTAGAGAGAGTGAATGTGAGCGAACCATTCAGAACTGTCTGCCTCCTCTTCCACATCTCTGTTTGGGCTCGATATGTCCATTACATTACTTTTCATTTTAACCCAGATTTCATTTCAGTTGTTTTGCTAGTTAGATCCTTTTCCTTTATATCCTGTATGATCCTGAGATATATAATTGAATGCTTTTACAACGTCCTTCTGATCAAACATTTATCGTCAAGCATTTTAAAACAGAATTTTTAGTTAAAGATGAAGAGTGATAAGCTACAAAGGCCCTCTTCACTTATTAATCTACACTCTATTCATCCTCTATAACCAGTGCCCTATTAGCAGAGATATTATTTTATTCAATTCAGTTGGAAAATCATCAACGCTGTTGTGGCTTAGAGACTCATTAGCATCTTCTTCACTTTGTTATCTATCTCCCTGATGCTGCACTCTCTTCACACCTTTTAGCATCTCTCTTTCTCTCCTTGGTCATTCTTGTCATTCTGAAACAGGTTTGAGAGAGCATGAATAGTTCTCTGCCTACAGTACAACCATTTAAAAGTGTTAGCTAATGAAAGGCAGTCTTTGTGTATTGCCTTCTTTATATAGTGACACTATTGCATTAGATTCTTAATGCATACATTTAAAGGAACACTCCGCTTTTTTTTAAATAGGCTAATTTTACAACTACCCTAGAGTTAAAGGGATAGCCCACCTAAAAATGAAAGTTTATTTACTATTTACTCGCCCTCAAATGATTTCAAACCTTTTTCCAAATTTGGAAACCTGTAATCATCAGATTCCATAGTATTTGTTTTTTCTACTATAAAAGGTCAATGGTTACAGGTTTTCAGCTTTCAACTCAAACAGACTTGGAACAATTAAATGGTAAGTAAATGATGTCAGAATTATCCTTTTTTGGGTGAACTATCCCTTTTAATCAGTGGAGTTTTACGATTTTTTTATTTATTCAGCCAATCTCCGGGGCTGGCGGGACCACTTTTAGCTTAGCTTAGCATAAAATCAAATTAATTAAATCAAATTAGACCATTAGCATCTCACTCAAAAACGACCAAAGAGTTTTCAATGGTATGACAGAATATAATTCTGAGCCATATCGGCCTAGAAAATTGCAACTTTTAATTTTCCATCAGTGTTTCTTTAATAAAAGAAAAGTCTATTCATTGTGAAATTCATCCAATATCAAAACTAAATGTATTAAATACTGAAAGAAAACATTTCTCTATGGCCAGACTGTGGCTAAATTCAGTGCTTAATCCTGCTCTGCACACACACACTTGTGTAAGTAAAAACTGTAATCAACAATTAACTCTCAAAAAATGCAGGTAGAGACAACCATGTTGTCACACTGTAAATTTTCAGCAGTGACAATTCCATTTAAATATGGCAGTGAATCACCTAAATGATTGTTCAGTGTGTGTGTGTTGAGAACATGACTCACAACTGAATTCCATTATTATTGTTGTGGATGAAGTACAGAAATCAAGCAGAGCCTAAAAGTCCAATTACTGAAATAAAAAAATTACTTAAATAAATGACTACATTTTAAGTTTTACTTCAAAGTACAAACATATTAAGCTGCTTAAGCTGAGAGGCTCTCTTTGACTCATTTTGAATCAATTAGTAAATTCTGTGAATCATTAATGAATTGGTGATTCATTAACTGTAGACTCACACAGTTTTAATCAGTGCGTTGTTGACTTGAGAACAAATGCCGTCAAATGAAATTCATGAATGAGTTGTTCAGTGTGATTTGTTTCACACTGTGTAAAAATTTCCTGATTGAAAAATACCCAGATTAAGATACTTGAACATGTATATATAAAGTAGTGAGGTAAAAATACTTGTAATCATTGTAATTTTCAGGCATCTGGTGTGTTTGGTGGTATAAACTATTTTTAACAAGCCCATTTCATTGCATTTAAAAAGTACTCAGTGATTCAATCTCCATGGCATGTTTACATTGCACTTTAAAAATTACTATGGTATACCTTTGACATACCAAAACATATTAAGTTGAGCTATGTTCAAAAACTAGTAATACAATACTTTAAAAAGGTCATTGTTGGTTTTTACTGCAAATACAGTAAACAATGGCCAAAAATGTCTGTCTTTGTCATTTGCTTTCTTAAGAAAGACTTGCATTTTAAAAGAAAATCTTGACAGACACAAGGGTAATAAAAATGCAAACACACATAAACAGACCCTTTGTTTTTTGTACCTCACAAAGGCTAAAGATTTAAGATTTTTGTAATAAGAAGAATGGCACTGAATAGTGAATGAGTCATTCTGCTCAGAGTAACAGGTAAACACTGCAACTCTCTCTCTCTCTAACCTTTATTTCAAGTCTGAATACTGTTCGTACATGGAGAGTTACTCATACTGCAGTGGGCCGACCATCTCTCGCAAAAGCATGCTTTATGGTTTATTGAAAAAATGAGAAGTAATCGATAACATACACTCACCCTTTACTTTCAAACAATGACATAAAAGCATTCACTTCATTTTTGTTTGTGTCAGTGTGTGTGTGTGTGTGTGTGTGTGTGTGTGTGTGTGTGTGTGTGTGTCACTGTGTCTGTTGAGGCAGCCAGAGCATCTGGAAGTGGCAGAGGTAGTGGTCTGTGTCAAGATTACTAACATAACTGTCAAAGCAATGTGCTGGAGAGCTGGAGAGAAAGAGAAGGAAGGGGAAGAAAATGGCCCATGTGACCTTTGAAGGCAAAAGGGTATATTGATGTACCAGCAGCCCAACTGGCATGCATGCACTGTAACACACACTGATAGTGTCGTACATTTAAACTAGGAGTTATTTATTAATCTTTTTCTGAATGAATAGTGAAACATTGTTAATAAATCCTCTCTGATAATTTTGCAAAGTGTAATAGTATGTAGGATTTGTCTTTCTGTTGACTCTGAAGTTTCAAAATTATTATATTACATTGGAATGCCATGATTGACCAAACAGAATCAAGTATTCAAGAGTTAAGATTTGTTATTATTATCATCATCATATCTTATGTTTCTGCCACTAAGTGAAGTTTATTTAAAAATTAATTTCGAGAGGATCACGTGCTTATGATTTACCACAGCCGGTCCCGCATTATCATGATCCTCCAATCATATGATTCCTAAGTTACTATATATAACCACAGTCTTCATTCCACATTTATCTTCATCTGGAAGAAACCACCCTTCTCCTCCTTTTTTTCATAGATCGGGTGGCACGGCAGCCCAGTGGTTAGCACTGTTGCCCCACAGCAAGAACACCGCCGACTCTGGTCCTTTCCGGGCCGGTTGGTGTTTCTGTGTGGAGTTTGCATGTTCTCCCCGTGTCTGCGTGGGTTTCCCCCGGGTTCCCCGGTTTCCTCCCACCGTCCAAAGATATGCACCATACGTAACAGACTAAGCCAAACGGGCACCTTTTCTAGCTCCTAGCATTAGTATATTTCCTTCTCAAAGTACTTCATCTTAGCCACTTCAGCAGGGGAGTTTTTGAGATCTACCTGAGCTCAATCTCCTCTCTGGCTCTGCGAACTGGAGGGATAAATCATCAGCTAAGTGTGAACTCTTGAAATGAGAATGAAGAAGTTATTTGTCATTTTTAACCCACAATTCAGATTTTTTAAAATTACAATTGTAAATTTACATCTCACAAATCTGACTTATTCTCAGAATTGTGTGATAAAATCTTGCAGTTATGACTTTTTTCACATAATTGCTAAATGTAAACTCATTACACTACAAATTTAGTTTTGATATCAAGTTTATATCTCAGGTTGTTGAGAAAAGTCAAAATTGCAGTTAATATATGCAAATTGTTCTCACAATTGTACTTTTTTTTTTATTTCCAAATATATATCTCATAATTTTGTCTTTAAAACTGGTAAAAGCAAGTTTATATCACAGTTTTGTAAATAATAATAATAATAATAATAAGTATGAATTGTGAGATAAACTTGCTACTGCAAGAAAACAAGAAAATAAAGTCCAAATTATTTGATTAAAAAACTGAATTTAATTTTTTTCCAGGATTGTTTGATGATTAGAATGTTTAAAATAACAACATTTATTTGTAGACATTGTACACTCTTTAAATTCCTTTCGAATATTGATCAATTGAATGCATTCTTGCAGAATTAAAGAAGCAAAAAATTGCTAGTCTTATACTTAACCCTGTAATATGCAGTGACCAGAAGTTACAATTATGAGAAACAAAATAGCATTTCACAAAATTAGGTGAAATACATTTCTGACTTTTGATCGGGGACTGCATGAGTGTTGCCTGATGTTGAGAAGGGGCCATTTTTTGCCAGTGGAAAATCTCTCTTTGTGAGTGACACACACACGTACTTTACAAACACAGACAGGTAACTAGGTGACACAGGATCAGTCTAGTCAGCTCAAGTGTTCTGTTATTATTTTAATTAGGGTTTGTGCTCATGTCAGGCCGAATAAAGAGAGAAAGACAAGGAGAGATTGAGAGCTGGAAAACAGTGGCACAGAGCAGATGATGAAAAATTAATTAATCTGTTCACATGATTAGCTCTATCTTTATTTTCTCCTTTCCCCTGGGTAAGTGTTTAAATGACAATAACTGCTCAAATGATCCATAACAAGGGCACTAAGGCAGTCTGAATGATAAACTATCTGACTTTGTTTCCGTTTAAAACTGTAATGATTACATAAACTACAGAATAAAACACAGTAAAATCAATACAATCAATAAAAATAAATACTGTCAAGTTGAGTAATTGCCAAAAAGTCTCAGTGCGAAGCGTGTCTGTGCATATTTTTATGCAACTGTAAAAAATAATATGATTTGTTGATGTCGCTCAAGTCCATTTAATTGATGTAATTTGAAATGACTTGTAAAGTTAATTTGATTCAACTTAAATAATTAAGGCAGGAACGTGTTTTACAGTATGTGCTTTTCGTAGATAATAAAATGTTTTTTGGATTTTGCCCTTCATTTTTCTTTTTTTATGCTGTTTTTAATATATTTATTTGTTTGCTTGGTGTCTTTGTTAATTGTGGTCCTTTTGCTGAAAGGTCTGGACATTTGCAATGACTGAAATCATTTTCATCAAATGACGTGAAACACGCTCAAGATGTGCCTGAAAAAACTTTGAACATAACCGCAAGCTGTAGAATGTTCATCAAACACTCAGAATCAATCATTCATCCACCCTGTAGTATAATATATGCAAATATTCCAAAATGCAAATATTCTTAAATTTAAAGCTAGTACACGTATAGCTTATCTTACAAGCTTTCATCCATCATGAATGTATTCAAGCATGGACTTGCAAGTTTTTGCCTTGCCAAAAATCAAAAATATGCATGTGTCAATGTTACAGAGATTCACTTTCATTTTAAGAATTCTGTTTATATTATTGAGTTTGTACTTACTGCTCCTACATACATTTCCTGTCCTACATTCAGTTGTTAATATGTCATTATTGGCTAATGTTGAAGTGAACCCTGAAGTTTAATGTACAATGGCAATAATGCAAATACACATCATTTAACTATTCTTTCAGAAGCATGTTTGATTAGATTTTGCAAGCCTGTTTTAAATGTGTTGTTTACATATTTAACCCTGTGTCTGACTACACATGCTAGACTAGTCCATTGAAACATTAATGAAATCTGTTGCAGAAAGCATCCCTAGTACAGATATATACCGGCCACTTTATTAAGTACACCTTACTAGTACCGGGTCTGACCCACTTTTGCCTTCAGAACTGCCTTAATCCTTCGTGGCATAGATTCAACAATGTACTGAAAATATTCCTCAGAAATTTTGGTCCATATTGACATGATAGCATCACGCAGTTGCAGCAGATTTTTCAGCTGCACATCCATGATGCGAATCTCCCGTTCCACCACATCCCAAAGGTGCTCTATTGGATTGAGATCTGGTGACTGTGAGGCCATTTGAGTACAGTGAACTCATGTCATGTTCAAGAAACCAGTCTGAGATGATTCACGCTTTATGACATGGCGCGATATCCTGCTGGAAGTAGCCATCAGAAGATAGGTACACTGTGGTCATAAAGGGATGGACATGGTCAGCAACAATACTCAGGTAGGCTGTGGCATTGACACGATGCTCAATTGGTACTAATGGGCCCAAAGTGTGCCAAGAAAATATCCCCCACACCAGTACACTACCACCACCAGCCTGAACCGTTGATACATGGCAGGATGGATCCATGTTGTTGATGCCAAATTCTGACCCTACCATTCGAATGTTGCAGCAGAAATCGGGACTCATCAGACCAGGCAACCTTTTTTCACATAACTGCAAAATGTAACAAATTTTTGCATTATAAATTAGAAAGAGTTCATAAGTATGTTGAGAAAAGTAAAAATTGCAGTTTAATATATGCCAATTCTGACAAATTTTCCTCACAATTCTGTTTTTTTCAAATGTACAAATACTGTATATATCTCATAATTTTGTCAAAATTGGTAAAAGCAAGTTTATATCACAGTTTTGTGAAAAAAGTCTGAATCGTGAGGCAACAAAGTTAACAAGTTAACAAAGGCAACAAGGCATTTGTGTCCACAGAACTGCTGCTTACTGGATGTTTTCTCTTTTTCTGACCATTCTCTGTAAACCCTAGAGATGGTTGTGCGTGAAAATCCCAGTAGATCAGCAGTTTCTGAAATACTCAGACCAGCCCGTCTGGCACCAACAACCATGCCACGTTCAAAGTCACTTAAATCACCTTTCTTCCCCATTCTGATGCTTGGTTTGAACTGCAGCAGATCGTCTTGACCATGTCTACATGACTAAATGCAGTTGGACAGGTGTACCTAATAAAGTGGCCGGTTAGTATATATATTAATTGAGTAACAGCATTGAAGTGCTCCTTAACTAATGGATCTGGCTCTGGCAAATTACCTTTTTACTTGTATTCACACATGCACTCAGACTTCAAAGGGAAAGATCTTGATGTATGAAATGGATCCATTTCATTTAAAGCCTTGAAACAGAATAGCATCCATTTAGAAATGTGGTATAATCATAGTTGTGCTGCATTGTTGTAAAATCTATTACCTAGGAGTGCATGGGAAAATATTAATACAAATCTCAGTTGGTGGTCTTGCAATTGAGGAAACTAAGCTTAAAACTTGGCATTCTTTGAAGCAATTGTTTCTTAAGCCTGTAATAACTGCAGTTCTGGTGGAACTTGATAAGATGACTGTAGGATAATTATACGTTAGTTGGGATGTTGAAAACAGGGCGGTTGCTAATAGTGGAAAGCTACTGGTGCGTTTGTTTTAACACACAATGTAATGCCTGACCTCAATGGTGATCCACACTATAACAGCCAATCGATCCTCCCAGCGATCAAACATACACGTGAGCCTCGAGCTAGAACAGAACAGAGTACGGGTTGCATCGTTTGCATCACAGAGGTCAACAATAGTGATGCTCTCAGGAGATGAAAATTCATCACTTTTAAGTCAATGGGTTCATAAACTTTTGCTTAAATCTTACATTACTGCACTGTACAGTAAAGTCTGTAAATCTGCACCTTCTGATGTGCCGTATTTATGATGTACAGAATGTTCAGTTGGGTTTATATGAATTATTGGCTTATGTTCCTGCAGAAAACACACTGATGAATCATCATGGAAAGATAGCAGCATCCCTGTGGGAGATCACACACACAAACACATACACACAGAAATACAAATGTAAAGAAAGAAGTGAAGAACTGGAAGCATAATAAACCTCTGTTTGGAGGTGGTGGGCTACTGGGGTTATAAGGAACTGTGATTTAATGTATTAATTGCACTATTGTGCATGTGTCTATTTTTCGTGCATTCATAACTAATCTGTCATAATATGTCACTATATCTGCTCATCGGATATACATTGACTGGCCAGTTTATTTAGTATACCTTGATAGCAATTTCAGGAAAGGATCCCTTGAGGCATAGATAGATGTTGTCATAAAAGAATGGACATGGTCAGCAACAGTTCTCAGTTAGGCTGTGGTATTTAAATGTTTAATAGATGACCAAGAAAATGTCCTTCGCTACAAGATTGGATGGATCAATGACAGCATGTTGTATGCCAAAATCTGACCCTACCATTCAAATGTCGCAGCAGAAATTGAAATTCATCAGACCAGACAACATTTTCTCCAATCTTCTATTGTCCAGTTTTGGTTGGTCTGCTTTAAGATTTGACATTTTGTGTGTTCAGAGATGCTCTTCTGCAGATCTCAGTCGTAAAGTGGCTATTTGATTTACTGTTGCCTTTATATTAGCTTGAACCAGTCTGACCTCTGGCATCAAAAAGGCATTTTTCTGCCCAAAGAACTGCTGCTCACTGGATATTTTCTCCTTTTCTGACTATTCTCTGTAAATCCTAGAGATGGATGTGTATAAAAAAATCCTGAAAGCCTGCCTGGCACCAACAAACATGCCACTTTCAAAGACATAAATTACCTTTTTTTTCCCTGTTTTGATGGTCAGTTTGAACTTCTGCATATTATTACGTCTATATGCCTAAATGCACCGAGTTCTGTGTTATTTGGCATATTACAGTAGTGATTTGCGTTCAACAAGCAAACAGGTGTACCTAATAAATGGCCATTAAGTGTACAGTACATTCTTGAAGTACCTATTTTAACTTATTATAAACTAGTGATTAAGCAAAAGGATGAACTATGAAAAAAAATCCTTAATTTTTTGATTAAGATCCTTTCATAGGATTCTTGGGATATACTATAAAAACCTAGTTTTCAGAAATTAAATTAAGTAGAAAAGGCTTAAAGCACATTTTAATTCCCGGAGTCAGAGAGAGAGAGAGAGACATGTATAATGGCCATGACTATGCAAAAGAAATTAACATGATACAAAATGACACACTAAAAATTATAAGTTGACCCCTTGAAGCTTGATAAAAAAAAGCATCTGCTGGCACTGCTTACCAACACAGTAAATAAATGTCATCTTATTCATGCCCAGTTCCCTGTAATAACTCATAAGTTTTTCATCCATTTATCATCTGAGCACTGCAGCAACAGGGAACTGGGCATGAATAAGTGAAATCTGAAATAAAAACAAGGCAAATACATAGTGAATAATATCTAAAAGATATTAGGGCCACAAAAGAGTGGAAATGTTTGGAGAAAATGTTAATTACAAACTTTTAATTAATAAAATAAAAAAAATATGTATATATATTAAAATAAATACATTTTATATTAATATAAATAAACATGCATCAGAGTAAATGAAATGAACAAACAAATGGATTAAAACTGGATATAATATTTGTAAAATAAATACTACAAATTAATATTAAAATAAATACATTTAATACAAAAAATAGATTTAGGGAAAAGGGAAATAACAATATAAATACACAAATACAGAAATTATTATATTTTTTCTGAATAATATTTTAGAACCATTTATAATATAAATGTTAATCATCACTTGTAAATGTTTCATCAATCTAAATAAATAATTATTCATATAAATTGGGTCTTTATACAAGAAAATCTATCTATCCACCACCTTTCTCTCTTTATATATATTATGGGGCTGCACGGTGGCACAGTGGGTAGCACGTTCACCTCACAGCAAAGAAGGTCGCTAGTTCGAGCCTCGGCTGGGTCAGTTGCCGTTTCTGTGTGGAGTTTGCATGTTCTCCCCGTGTTGGCGTGGGTTTCCTCCGGGTGCTCCGGTTTCCCCCACAAGTCCAAAGACATGTGGTATAGGTGAATTGGGTAGGCTAAATTGTCCGTAGTGTATGTGTGTGACTGAGTGTGTATGGATGTTTCCCAGTGCTGGATAAGTTGGCGGTTCATTCCGCTGTGGCGACCCCAGATTAATAAAGGGACTAAGCTAAAAGAAAATGAATGAATGAATTATATATTATATATAGCCTAGTTAAATGAAATGGAAAGTCCAAACATTGATTTTTGTGTGAAATCCACAAATGCTGGAAATGAGAGCTTGGAAGCTATACTCATTGAAAAAGGAAGTGAATGGTAGTAAATGTACTTATTTTACACTCATTAAACTAAGCCAACATGTCTTGCAGAGGCCTGGCGAGGAAGCAGTGGTGGACCATGGAGGCACCAGCTCAGTTCTGAATATCCATTATGAGAAAGAAGAGCTGGAGGGTTAGTGTACAAACCACACGCAAAACACTCACGGTCATTCATGTGATACAGCCAACAGCACAGTGCAGTCATATTAAGTGCAAAATCGCGCTGAATCAGTCTTGTATCGTTTGATCACAGGTCACAGGACTCTTTTTGTGGGTGTGCGGATGCCCATGGACAGACCGTCTCACCGTCATCATCGGCCGCACAGCTCCAGACACCGCCGCAGATCTGACAGGATGAGGGCTGGAGGCTCAGCTCAGGACGAAGACAACTCAGAAAGTACACCAGGGGTACACGGTGAGGGCAACAAGGCAAAGGAAAAAAACACTTCTTGGTTCAGGTTGAACCAAATGAACGCTCAAATGCGAATACAATGTGACGTTATAGCAGCGCGGCTCTGGGTTTTTCTTATATAAAAATAACTCAATACTTGAGTAGCTTTCTTTTTAACCTTGACAGTGCCATTATTTCCTTAAATTTTGCTCCACCGATGAAAATATACCACTGGGCGTCTCTGAGGCGAGCAACAAATCAACGGCGATTCCGTTAAGTAAATTAGCCTAACGTTATTTATTTAACAGCTTATTCGTTAAGTGTCTGAATGAATCAGTGTCCGAATGTTGATTGAATGATTCAACTGAAAAGCACTTATCGCCACCTACTGCCGTAATAATGTAACGTTAACGTGAAGAGAGTATCATATGCATATATCATATCAAAAGTTGGGTGACAGTTGGGAGTTAACCTAATCCTGGTTTAAATAATGCAGTTGTTGTTGTTTTTTAAATAAAATTAAAAATATAATATATATTTATTTGGACAAGTCAATGATCAAAAACAACATTAATTTTAAGTTTATACATATGGATTGTTCAGTGTTACATAAAAAACTACAACTCACACACATACAAATTTATACATATAAATGAAACTTAATACATACTCATAATTGTAATCACGTAATTAACAGATATTTGGCCTGCAGTACACAAAAGCAGAAAACGTCAAAAAGTGATTATTTGCTTTATAGGCCAAACATGAAAAAATGTGCCAAAATACTAGAAAATTTGACAAAAAAATAGTCAACATAGGTTTCAATAGTTAACAAGGAATGCATCCCTTTTAGCTTTTGGCACTGGGATGAATTATTGCCATTTTAATGGGTTTCAATGGGGACATTTTTGAAGTTATTTGTATCTAGTGTAAATGAGGCTGAAATATTAAAATTAAAATAAAAAATAAATGTTTTACAAAAATATATGCTGCATGCAGTAAAAAAAAATCACAAAAATAAAATGCTAAAGACAAACAGTCTATAAAAAAATCTTAACAATTACAATCAATAGTTAGATAATAATTTTCATAACGCATTAAGTCTTAAACCTTAAGCATTAAGTTTCATTACACTAAGCTTTTAAGCAATGTCTATGTTAAATAATTAAATTATCAGCACTCTTAAGTAGTCTGCATATTGCTTACATCGTTCTTTCCTTCAAAACAATCTCTCACAGGAAAAATAAAATCTAAAAATAAATAAATAAGTTATAATAGTTTAATAATTGAGGCCTTATATATTGTTTGGCCTAGATGTTATTTATAGTTGATAACATAAATACACTTTAGAACCTAGTTACATCCTCTCAGCGTTTTGCCATTGAGCCCACATAACCCGAAAAACATAAACTCATATTTACAATAACAAACACTGAAAAAATGCTCTGGTGAGACTTTTGTTTACTGCGCTTCCTTTCTCTGCTTCCTCTGTCACAGTGAAAATGAGGTCTACAAATATCATCTTGTCTGTGTCTCTCATTCTTTCTATTTTTCTTTTTTCAGATACTCCATCCCAGAGGGTTCGGTTTATTCTGGGCACTGAGGAGGACGAGGAGCATGTGGCACATGAACTCTTCACAGAACTTGATGAAATCTGTGTTAAAGAGGGCAAAGATGCAGAGTGGAAAGAAACTGCCAGGTACAAACACTGTATATATTTCTTAATGTCCACACATTTTAGTGCCAAAATGTTGGATTATTCAAGGGTTTGAATGTTTACCCAAAACTGAAAATTTACTTGACATTCAAGAGGCTTCATAAGTTTCTTTTTTCTGTTAAACAGAAAAGAAAATATTTTGAAGTGTTGGAAATCAGTAGCGATTGACACACATTGAAAAAATCAGAATCAGAATCAGAATCGGTTTTATTGCCAAGTGTGCTTACACACTCAAGGAATTTGTTTTGGCTACAGAAGCTTCCAGTGTACGTAAAGTGACAACACAAAATAAATATGAGAAGAAAAAAAAAAAGAAAAAAAAATACGACAAACATTACTATGGAAGTTAATGGTTTCCAACATTCTTCAAAATATCTTCTTTTGTGTTTTGTTCCACAGAAGAAAGAAACTCAAACAGGGTTGTAACAAATTGAGAGTGAGTAAATTATGACAGAATATTTATTTTTGGGTGTTTTTTAGATGCTAAACACGTCCAAATCTGATCCTTTTTGGGACCTCTTCCTTAAAAAGACAGCAATATATATTTATGGTTACACGTTACAATAAGGTTTCATTAGTTAATGTTTATTAATGTATTAACTAACAAACTAATAATGAGCAATACTTGTAGAACATTTATTAATCATACTTCAACATTTACTAAAATCCAAATTCATGCTTGTTAGTTAATGCACCGTGAGTTACAGTAACATGAACTAAAATTGAACAACTGTGATGAGCAACGCAATGAGGAATAAATACTGTAGTAAATATATTGTTCATTGTTTGTTCATGTTAGTAAATACATTACCTAACATTAACTAATACAACCTTATTCTAAAGTGTTACCATATATATTAAATTGGGGTTTGCTTTATTTGTAAATAATGTAACATGTAAACTATTATTTGGAAAACATTTACTTATGTTTTTTCCTATTCACTGTATTGTTGTTATTCTCTAATACTTATTATTAAATTGTTTAATTTAAAATAATTTGTATTAGTTATTTATATATGTTGTAAAAAGTTGAATTGTATTTGTAATTATTTATTTAATCATCTTATTTTTTTATTATTATTTAATTGATTCTTACGTCTTTTTCCCCTGCTTTACGCTGTCATTGCTGTTTTTTCCACACATTTTCCTGTGGTGCCTAAGAGATCTCTGGACCCCAGTTTAAAACCTCCCTTACTGGACTTAACTACCAACCTTCTGCTGCCAGCTGAAAGCTGATGAAGTAAAAGATGGTCCATATAAACCTCTTTTTTCGTTACGTCCTTTCAGGTGGCTAAAGTTTGAAGAAGATGTGGAGGATGGAGGAGAGAGGTGGAGTAAGCCGTATGTAGCCACTCTCTCTCTCCACAGTCTCTTTGAGCTGCGCAGCTGCATCATTAATGGGACCGTCCTGCTGGACATGAAGGCAGGCAGCATTGAGGAAATAGCAGGTCAGTCAGAAATCAATGGGAATGGCTCTCTGCACATATAACTGGAACACATTAGAAAAAACGCCTCCTTTAAAGCTTTAAATGGTTCTTGAAATGTCAGTGTATTAAGTGTTTGCTCACCAAATGGCTTATCATGATCAGATCACAGTAAAGCTTGTATCTATTCATGCAGTACACAAAATAAGTGAGAAATGGTACAGCAGTGTGGCAAGTGAATGTGTGGGTCCTGCAGCGTATTAGGCCCACCTGTACTTCACACATACTGTAACCTCACACACTCCTACTCATGTTGGTGATAGACTCAAACAAACACTCATACCAAACACCCATGGGTTCATAATTGGAGAAACAAGTGGCACAGCTGTCAACTGCACGTCACTTAAAGAGAAGGCGGTAGATTAAATGTGCACTTACGTGTGTCATATTTGCCATGTGAAAAAAATAACATGCAGAGAAAACCTATTTATAGGCTGACTTTATAGTGTAGAGGTTGTGGCTTTTCTTTTTAAATTATGTATGTTTGAGTGGCTGGAAATGTCAAGCTACAAGAGCTTCCATTGGAATACCAAAGACTAGAATACACAAGACATGTCAGTCGTATAATTTTGAAGGGGGAAACGTGTAACAGTCAATATGGCGAATGAAGCCACACCTTCTAGTACAGGAGCCAATCACCGATCGCTATAGACTGACGATACTCTGGGGGAGGGGCTTGGACCAGACATGAGTTTCTGCAGATTTTGTGTGTTTCAGAAATGAAACTAAAGAGACAGTTGTTGTTTAATTTTATCAGTGATTCCTAATATGAAATTTAATAGTAAGCTTGGCAAGCAATTTTGAAGAATTTGATGTTTCCCCATACAAACAGAATGCCCGAGCATACTGCCCGAGAGGCGTTTCAAAGATGGCCGTTGAGTGAAATTACTTGCCTTAAAGGGACTTTGGGAATACTTAGTTTGGAAGCAATACTGAAGTTTTGCAGTAAGGACAGCAAAAATACAAACTGGAAAGAAACTGCTAGGTACAGTATATGGTTCTTAATGTCTAGAAATTTCAGGATATTCAGTATCAAAATGTAGGTTAACTGACTGCTTTTAAGTCGTTTAAATGTAGGTCAACTTTTAAATGGCAAATACTCCTCATAAAAGATCATTCTCGTATAGAGTGAGCAAGATCTCTTGCGTATTAATATAGGCACTAATGTATTTTTTTAATGCAAGTTTATTCTGTATTCAGTTAAATTCTGTATTCAATTAAAGGTCCGGTAAAGTGCTTTGATTTTTTATTCGATATTTGCCGTAATCTCAACTGAAAAATGAAGAGAGGGGGAGACATAGAGTGTTATAAGTGTGTTTAATGTATGTTTATGCATCGTGTCTTATACTGTGATTTTTCTGGAGTGAAAGGACAGCTATAAACTAAAAAAACTGATACACTGATTTTAATTCCTGCCTGTGCTTTCATATTCGTTGAAAGCACAACTCTAAATACATCTCTGTCTGTCCCTTTTGTCGAGTATAATTGTAATTAAGGCTATATTTCATCCACAACTTCAGCAAACTAGAAGGTGTAAAAGTTGTGTTTACATTAATGCATTAATGCATTAATCTCAACTGAAAAATGAAGAGGGGGAGACATAGAGTAGCTCCTCCTCTTTTAAAAAAACAGCCAATAGCATGCTGTTTTATCACAGCTCTGCCAGTGAGGGTAGTTGAGCTCAAGCGCATCAGCTGAAAAGCAAATGTAGCATCTTGAGGGGGGCGGGACATATCAGATACTAGAGCATTTGATTGGTCAAGATTTGATGAGAAACTGAAGTATTAGGTGACGTGAAAAAATCGTTGATCCATTTAGGCGGAAGAGACAAACTGCAAGCTTTAAAACGTGAATTTTGTCAATGTTTTGGAGCAAACTAGCTTATAGATATCCTTACAACTAACAATACTCTTACTAACATCTTTAAAAATTACTTTCATTTCATGGGACCTTTAATTGTAAATTTAGTAAAATATAAAATATTTGATGTCCATTTAGTTTTTGACTCACCGTTTTCTACAATACTTCTTTTAAAACTGTATATGTGTGAGAGGCTGGAAATGTCCAGTAACCTGAGCTGACATTGGAATGCTTGTTTGGAAACAATACTACGTTGTGCAAATCTATTAGCAGGCACAATTATGGTGCAGTACAACAAAACAACAACACTGTTTAGGACTGTTGCAACTAGATTTAATTTAAAACTTATAAATAATTAAAAATATATATATATATATTAAATAACAAAAAACAACTGTAATAGTAAATATTAAATTAACAAGTTCCCATCAATGTTGGGTCCAGCCTTGCTACAAAGTTCTTATGCATAATTCATACAGACGCACTCAGACGTATTGTTTAATTTTACATGTACTGTCTGTCAACCACTCACATCCAATAGACTCGCAATACAACCTGCGTCTCATTAAAACATGACTGATCTGATCAGTGTTGCAGTAGTGGTAAGAACAAGATTAACGCTGGAGAAAGAGAAGGACAGGGAGGGGAGAATTAATTATACTGTAAAGGTTGGAGGAGAGGGATAGAGAGAGTGATGCAGATTTACAGTGCTGCATCAGGAGATTTTACAGAGCGCAGTGAAAGTATTGCAGTGTTTAGCATGCTTGAATAAAACAAAATCAGTCCTAAATACGAGGCTGATCATCATCAGCATCATACAGATTAATGATGCACCTGATGTGCCTTTGTGTTCTTAATGTGGACTGTTTGTATAATTTGTTTGTTGTGTGTAGATTTGGTGCTTGAAAAACAGGAGACGCCTCATGAACTGGATGACAGTGTGAGAATGAAGGTCCGAGAGGCACTTTTGAAGCGGCATCACCACCAGAACGACAAGAAGAGGAACAACTTGCTGCCCATGGTCAAAACCCTCACAGAAGCCAACAGGAGACAGAGTGAAACTCACTTTATGGACAAGACAGGTGAGCTAAACTCATTAATGTTATATGTGGATCACAAATGAATATTATTGGTTAAATAAATGAAATAAAAATCTGGATATACCAAATAATAGCTGAAGAGTTCAGTACATGGAAATGACATACTGTAAGCCTCAAGCACCATTGCTTCCTTGTTCTCATGCAAATACTGAGAGTGTAAAAACAGGCTAATTGGAACAAAACACAGACACTGATGATCCACAGAGGATCATTAATATGCACGTCCCATGCAGTGTTTGACTGGCCAAAATGTTTTCTAGTGAGATTACAACAATGACTATTTTTGCCTTATTTTTAAGCTTATCTAAGCTTATATTAAACTTTCTATATGTGTGGGACTCTTATTTTGAAAACGGGACAGGCTTTATGGGAGAAAAAAGGAGCAGTTCTGTGAAGCAGGCAGCCATGCATGGTCACGGAGAATGTTATCTCATCTGCTCGCAACACGTCAGAAGTGTAAAATGTGGGATATATGGATTATACATTTATTCAATGTTTAATGCCAGCCTGAAGAGGCGTAAGGTCTGTTTAAATTTAACTTTTAATAGTTTAACATGTCCATTGTGGAGTTGTTCGTAATGAGAAAACAGACACATGTATAGGTCTAAGTGTTATAAGTATAAGTGTTTAATGTATGTTTATGCATCGTGTCTTATACTGTGATTTTTCTGGAGTGAAAGGACAGCTATAAACCTGAAAAAACTGATACACTGATTTTAATTCCGGCCTGTGCTTTTATATTCGTTGAAAGCACAACTCTAAATACATCTCTGACCCTTTTGTCGAGTATAATTGTAAGAATATTTCATCCACAACTCCAGCAAACTAGAAGGTGTAAAAGTTGTGTTTACATTAATGCATTTACAATGGAAGTCTATTAGACTATTTCTATGAAAGATATCAAAGGAAAAATACAAAGCTTTATATACAACAAACAGGGGCGTAGCAACCGGGGGGGGGGGATGGGGGGGCGGGGATACGTCCCCCTCACTTTTAGAGACAGACCATTTAGAAACAGGTGATTAATAATTATATGAACGTAAACTTTTGGATCTCATTCAGCTGTCCCCCCCCACTTTTAAAATGTTCGCTACACCCCTGACAACAAATATATAAAAACACAACGTTTTTTATTAATTATTTTGTTAACAGAATTGCTTTATTTAGTTGGTAAAGTTGTCTAAATCATTCTTATGAGGTCAGACTATCATCAGGATTATTGGCAAAATTTCAGTGGGTGGAGTATCTTGCTCCAAAAAGAGGCTTTACAGATTTCGCCACATCCTGAGTGGTACCCTTGTGGGTATAATATGAAAATTAACAGGATTACTCAGTTTGCCTACCCGTGGTTGGAAATAAAATGTGGATATAATTGGCTGGTGATTATACCATATCATTCTCATATACCAACATTTTTAAATTAAGGTTAATGGTTGTAATTTACATTTATTGCAGCCCTATACTGTAGATTTCCTTTTTTGTTAAAAAATAAAATAAAATACATATTTCTTTGGTAACAACTGATCAATAATGCATAATGTTGTGGATATTTTAGGATGCTTTGGAAATAAGATATTTATCAGATTTATTTGCATCCCCCAGGTCCTGCAACATCTCCTCAGCCTCCAACAACAAGCACAGATATAAAGAACGGAGCAACACCAGAGATTGGCCAGATGGATCTCAGCAAGGTACTAGAACTGAAATGTACATTTTTTAAAATAGAAATTAACAATAGCAAATGAGACATTCATAGGTTTCTGTGAATTGCAAATGACACAATATCATGAATGATCGCATAATGCATAATTAGTGTAGCGAATTCAGACAGAGAAATGTATGGTTACAACCAGAATGAAAAATCATTTAAAAGCCTAATAAAACAAATAATGCATCCTGTTTTCAGGGGAAGCAGATAAACAAATAATCTATAAAACGGAAGGATACATAAAAAAAATGATATTATAACAAATGAGAATAAAGATGGTGTGATGTCAACCTATTAAACCAAACAGCTTCAATCTGTTTATTTCTGTTTGTGTTCTGCCTGTCTACTGGAGTATCGATTACCAAAGAACATCTGGGACAAAAGCGCTCACACGTACACACAAGCACTGCCACCTGGTGGTCTTTATAGATACCGCAGCTTGTTTGCGTAATGTTATGCCACATATCAAAACAGGAAATTAGCTGTAATGAAGCAGATGTCAGCCATTTAGAGTGGCAGTAAAGATGGCAGAGAGGCTCCCCAATCAGGTTACATACCTGCTGTTCATCTTATCTATAACTGTCTCCCTGACCCAAATGAGCAGCTGGAGTTTGTAAGTAGAACAACCACGAGATTAATTATTAATCTAGAATTAAGATAAGGTTGAAAATAAAGTATAAATATTGGATGACGTAAAAGAAAAGTTAACTGAAATAAATTTTACAACTCTCAGTCTCAGTCAAAACCAATAATTGATTATTCAGAATGATATATGTGAATCCTGAAACAGATTGTTTGGTGGTTCTGCCTTTTATACCTTCATAAATTATTAATAATTAATTTCACAATTTTAAAAATAAATAAATAAAATATTCTCCCCATTTCAGCAGTTGTTTTAGAGTAACATCCTTGACAAAATGCTGCAATAGTATGCAAATTATACAACAAAAACACAGCTATGACCTTCTTTCTCCATAGGTGGACACACATTTCATGAAAA
Source organism: Danio jaintianensis (assembly GCA_903798115.1). Taxonomy (NCBI): domain Eukaryota; kingdom Metazoa; phylum Chordata; class Actinopteri; order Cypriniformes; family Danionidae; genus Danio; species Danio jaintianensis. The sequence continues at coordinate 12,290,389 of CAIGQV010019356.1, read as the reverse complement.
AGATTCCAACCGGAGCAGAAGCTTCCAATGTGCTGGTTGGAGAGCTGGACTTTTTAGAGAGATCCATCGTTGCATTTGTTCGCTTGTCTCCTGCTGTACTGCTGACTGGACTCACTGAAGTTCCCATTCCCACAAGGTGCAAACTCTTTAACTGCAAATGCATGTACATTTTTTTCCTTTCCTATCTCTTTTTACATTTAATTAGATGCTTTTATCCAGTGTGCCACAAAATGAGGACAATCGAATTGATAAAAATAGGAAGTGAAAGTGTTATGATGTTGCTAATTACTGGATATCTCATAACTCCCCTCATTCATTCATTCATTTTCTTTTCGGCTTAATCCCTCTATTACTCTAGGGTCGCCACAGCGGAATGAACCGCCAACTTATCCAGCATATGTTTTACGCAGCGGATGCCAACCCATCACTGGGAAACACCCATACACTCCCATTCACACACATACACTACGGACAATTTAGCCTACCCAATTCACCTATAGCGCATGTCTTTGGACTTGGGGAAACCGGAGCACCCGGAGAAAACCCACGCGAACACGGGGAGAACATGCAAACTCCACACAGAAACGCCAACTGACCCAGCCGAGGCTCGAACCAGCGACCTTCTTGCTGTGAGGCGACAGCGCTACCCACTGCGCCACCGTGCAGCCCATAACTCCCCTATCATAAAGTTATTATTAATCTTATTTTTCTTTACAGATTCTTGTTCATTTTGCTTGGTCCTGATGGAAAAGCCCAGCAGTACCATGAAATTGGTCGCTCCATGGCCACCATCATGACAGATGAGGTCAGTCCATGTAATTATCACATTATACACTCACCGGCCACTTTATTAGGTACACCTTACTAGTACCGGGTTGGACCCCCTTTTGCCTTCAGAACTGCCTTAATCCTTCCTGGCATAGATTCAACAAGGTACTGGAAAAATTCCTCAGAGATTTTGGTCCATATTGACATGATAGCATCACGCAATTGCTGCAGATTTGTCAGCTGCACATCCATGATGCAAATCTCTCATTCCACCACATCCCTAAGGTGCTCTATTGGATTGAGATCTGGTTACTGAGAGGCCATTTGAGTACAGTGAACTCATTGTCATGTTCAAGAAACCAGTCTGAGATGATTCGCACTTTATTACATGGCGTGTTATCCGATGGAAGTAGCCATCAGAAGATGGGTACACTGTGGTCATAAAGAGATGGACATGGTCAGCATGGTTCATCCGTCTCAAGGTTTGACGTGTTGTACGTTCAGAGATACTCTTCTGCATACCTCGGTTGTAACCTTTCTATCAGCTCAAACCAGTCTGGCCATTCTCCTCTGACATCTGGCATCAACAAGGCATTTGCGCCCACAGAACTGTTGCTCACTGGATATTTTCTCTTTTTCTGACCATTTTCTGTAAACCCTAGAGATGGTTGTGCGTGAAAATCCCAGTAGATCAGCAGTTTCTGAAATACTCAGACCAGCCAGTCACTTAAATCACCTTTCTTCCCCATTGTGATGCTTGGTTTGAACTGCAGCAGATCGTCTTGACCATGTCTACATGCCTAAATGCATTGAGTTGCTGACATGTGATTGGCTGATTAGAAATTTGCGTTAATGAGCAGTTGGACAGGTGTACCTAATAAAGTGGCCGGTAAGTGTATATTTATGCATTAACAGAAGTATTTACATTTCAAGAAATATAATTTATAGATTACATTTTTTTAAAGATATTTAATATATATTTATTTTTTTATTTTAGTTTCATGAATATATTTTGATTCCTTCATCTTTTAGATTTTCCATGATGTTGCATATAAGGCTAAGGACAGGAGCGATTTGTTGGCTGGTATAGATGAGTTTCTTGATCAAGTGACAGTTTTGCCCCCCGGAGAATGGGACCCCTCCATACGCATAGAACCTCCTAAATGTGTCCCATCACAGGTATGGAAAACACACACACTTTTAAAAGTTTCAATGATAGATTATTTGCTGTAATGGATCTGTTTGGAACAGGAGAAAAGAAAGATGCCGGGAGTGCCGAACGGTACAGCTGTTTCTGTTGAGGAAGAGCCGCACGGAGAACACCATGGGCCAGAACTACAGAGAACAGGAAGGTGCGTGTGTGTGTGTGTATGTGTGGGTTAGGTTTTAACTATAATGTGACACTCAGATATCCTTACCAGGTATAAAAACCTGAAATCATTACTGTATGACTATGACTACAGTACTTATGACTTATATATGCTTATGACTATAGATTATGAGGACATGCAATGGTCCTAGCAGTGGCAGAGATGATCTCATATAAAGTCTGTCTCTCTTTCCCAATCTCTCTGTAGGCTGTTTGGAGGATTGATTTTGGACTTAAAGAGGAAAGCTCCATTTTATCTGAGTGATTTTAAAGACGGCCTGACTCTGCAGTGTGTAGCTTCTTTTCTTTTCCTGTACTGTGCCTGTATGTCACCTGTAATCACATTTGGAGGACTTCTGGGAGAGGCAACAGAGGGACGAATTGTGAGTATGCAAATGCACACAGTTCTGTTTTTATGTGGCTTAGTAGGCAAAGTCAAATACAAATAAGTTTGTAATGCAAAATACAGGAGTCACATGTATGTCTGTGTGTGTGTGTGTGTGTGTGTGTGTGTGTGTGTGTGTGTGTGTGTGT
>CAIGQV010019356.1:12273775-12287708 GCA_903798115.1 Danio jaintianensis | reverse complement strand
TGTGTGTGTGTGTGTGTGTGTGTGTGTGTGTGTGTGTGTGTGTGTGTCAGAGTGCTATTGAGTCTTTGTTAGGAGCGTCTATGACTGGAATAGCATACTCTCTGTTTGCTGGACAGCCACTAACTATACTGGGCAGCACTGGACCCGTTCTTGTGTTCGAAAAGATTCTCTTCAAGTTCTGCAAGTCAGTACAGACCAGACCAGCTATTAATTGCAATAAACATATTTAACTATAAACCAATAATCAATTCCTTTTTGCCCTGAAAAAGTGGTTATATATTATTAACATGGAATTATTAACATAGAGTTCATTCAAAAATATATATATGAAGCTGTGGAAAAAGTTAAGAGACCGTTTTTATGGCTTTACTGGGTTAATTAGGTATGGATTTAAGTCAAATTTGTTTTATTCTATAAAGTTCTGATAGCTTTTCTTTCAAATAAAAATATTGTCATATATAATTTTTTTAAAGACAATGTCTATTGGTCAGAATAACAAATGTTTTCATTTGTTGTGATATTAATATTAATTTCTTAACACTTCTGATGTTAAAACATTGGTATTGTAAATAAAAATGAATATAAACATATACAAAAATTCTCTAAATGACACAAATCTGTCATAAATCTGTTTTTGTTTTTCCATAGCTGTATATGTATTATCTTCTATATCAGTGTATCTTATCATTTAGCCTACTTTTTCCCATAAATCTTCAAAATATTTTGGATATAATTGCATCTTATTTCTGTCTATTTCTCTCCCTGTAGAGACTTCGATCTCTCGTATCTGTCCCTGCGCACTTGTATCGGCCTTTGGACGGCTTTCCTGTGTCTGATTCTTGTTGCAACCGATGCCAGCTCTTTAGTCTGTTACATCACACGTTTCACAGAGGAAGCTTTTGCTGCACTCATTTGTCTTATCTTCATTTACGAAGCACTGGAGAAACTTTTCCATCTTGGAGAATTGTACCCGATCAACAGGCATTCCGATCTGGACAAACTCACCCTGGCCTAGTAAGTTTAAACTTATATACACAGTTGCCTTTGCAAGTTGCAGACAAGGTTCTTGAATTAAAATGTTAAGTTATTAGATTCTAAATATACTGTTTTAAATAAGTAACTATAAGTCTTAAGAGATCTTGCTTTCAGATCCCGGACGAGCCCCCACATTTGTCATGACCGGCTCAAAGCTGTGGCAAATGAAGGAGGACATACAGTAGTTCAAAGTATAAGGTTGCAACAAATATATTTATTATTATAACAAGAGAAAAATATTTAAAATGTGATGAGTTTCCCTGTGGGTGTGGTCAAGAGAACAATGTCTACCTGTTCTCTCTTTAAAAGGTTGGCATTTATTGGCTTGAGTGTGTGTTTTTTGGCTCTTGGTTGTTTTTTGGTTTGTTTTCATTTATGGGTTTTGTGTTGTTAATTTTGATGTAATGATCAGTTGAGGCTTGTCCTGTTAGATAACGTAATATCTTGTATCTAATTGAAGTTTTGCTGTTTTATACAGCATATTTTTCTCTTATATGCCTACACTCAAAAAAATTACGTCTGCTGTTTGTTCAAACTATTTATTTAAAATGAGCTGAAACAACACAATTCTTGAGGGTTTTTTTGGGTGGACAACTTAATTGTTTTATGTTTAATCCATTTAAATTTGTTAAAACTAATAAGTTAACTTAATTCCTTCATGTTGCCCCAACAAAAAATTGATTGTGTGGAAGTCAGCATTTTTTTACAGTGTATGGTAAAAAATATTTGTCGTTGCGGCTTTACCCTCTGGCCTATGTCCTCCTTTATTTGTCACTATTTTGAGCCAATCATGACAATAAGCAAATAAATAAATAAGACATTCTCCTAGACATCAGTGAGGTTAACAGGAGATCAAATAAAGAGTTCCACAATTACTGTTTGTAAACATATTTTAACACGTAATATTGTGTGCCATCAGCTGTAGGTGTGCAGAGCCTGATAATCCCAGTAATAAAACACTAGAAGTGTGGAATCAGAGGAACATCACTGCCTCTGCAGTGTCATGGAACAACTTTACTGTAACGGTAATTCAGTTTCCCACATCCTCACAATCTTAGCAACCTGTCTGAATGTACCTGCTAAATTCTATAGTAGGTGAAAAACATATGTGAGCCCACAATTCTGTCAGAACTTACAGTATTCATTAAACAATCATTCATTCATTCATTTTCCTTCGGTTTAGTCCCTTATTCATCAGGGGTCACCACAGTGGAATGAATCGCCAACTATTCTGGCATATGTTTTACGCAGCGGATGCCCTTCCAGCCGCAACCCAGTACTGGCATAAACTCTCACATTGACACACACTCTTTGACACACATTTTGTTTGCCCAATTCACTTTAACCGCATGTCTTTGGACTGTGGGGGAAACCGGAGCACCCGGAGGAAACCCATGCCAACACGGGGAGAACATGCAAACTCCACACAGAAATGCCAACTGGTCCAGCCGAACTAGCACTAGCAACCTTCTTGCTGTGAGGTGACATTGCTAACCACTGAGCCACCATTCATAAAAAAGTGGGGGAAAATATATTTACTATAGATACTGGATAACTTTATACTTCCAGGTGCACTTCTGAAGAGTGCATCTGATGGACAGTTTACAATGCCATGAGGCCACAGGAAAGGATTTGTGAATGGTAATGAAGTGGCTCTATAGATCACATGACAGTTGAAAGATGGTGGATGTAGCATGTCCAAATGATAGTAGTAGGAGAAATGAACATTCTCAAAGTCTGATATGCATTTTGAAACCATTGGTTCAAAACAAATGGTTTTAAACCGAAACAAAAGCACCCATCACTTAATTATGTCATTCTCACAGCGCACAATCGATTTATATAGAAAATTTCAAACCAAATGTAATATCTACCATACAGTTTTGGATGTGTTTGTGGTCTTTATAGATGCACTCTATTAGCTGCATCTGAAATTAAATACTGTACCATTTTGGGTAGGTACTTATTTTAAATGAATAATTATTTCACAGCCAATAAATTACAACACTGTATATACAGTATGAATACTAATAGACACGCTACCTTCACAACATTCACTGTCATTCTGATATATTTCTTGCCAGCTTTTTGAATTCAGATATTTTGTCAACAATATAGTATGGTATATAGTAGGGAAGTATACTGTCATTGTTTAGTTGGCCTTTATAACAGTGCTTGAAAAATGTATACTCTCTCTATACATACTATTATGGATTGATCATCCTGCATCCTAGAAATACCCCGTTTGCAGCCATATTTGTCATTATAAATGTATTCCATTATAAATGTATTCCAAATGTATAGGATTAGCCAACACAAACTAAGTCATGTAATATCAACATGTTAAAACACACATTACAAAACATACAAACCTTAACCACTGAGTTTCAATCCCAATGTGAGTGCAGATCATTTTGAACATAACCTTATATATTTGAACAAACATGTCACAGTAAAAAAACACCTCTAGCTATGATTTATGTCACATTAGCCTTCTCAACAACCTCAAGCTGCCATAAACATCTGTTGACAACCTCAAGCAGTGAAAAGAACACGACACATTGTAGCGTTGGAGGGGTTTTCTCTGTTATTTCCTTCATGTCCCATCACTGCAGTGCAGTGTTATTTCACAGTGTCGTCTCACACAGATCGCATTTAGTGCTAATCCTGTTTTCACAGTTGAGTCAGCGTCTAGGCTGCCATGCTGTTAAAAATGAGCCAAACACTCTCTCTCTCTCTCTCTCTCTCTGTGTGTGTGAGTAGGAGTGTTTAGATCTCCAGGGTCAGTTTATTGGACCGTCATGTGGACATCACGGTCCCTACACCCCTGATGTGCTCTTCTGGTCGTCCATCTTGTTCTTTGGTACCTTTTTAATGTCTAGCTTCCTGAAACAGTTTAAGACTAGCAGATACTTCCCAACACGGGTGAGGCTGAAAGACTCAAACACTTACATATGCTTGCATACATGGAGCCACTTTGCATACAGTAAATGCTAAGTCTATATTTGGTGTTTTTGTGACGCAGGTGCGATCAATGATCAGTGATTTTGCTGTGTTCCTCACTATTGTTTTCATGGTTCTGATTGATTATATCATTGGAGTTCCATCCCAAAAATTACAAGTGCCCAGCAAGTTCAAGGTAGGGCTACAGTATGAAATACACACAAATGCCTTTCATTTTTAGTCCTGTAACTCTGAATGCACTGTCACATTTGATAAATGGCTTTTTAATGTCTCTAAAAATCATTACTTCATCAATACTTCACTAATAAAAATTTATAATAATAATAATAATAGTAGAACAGTGTGTTTTCTGCCCCCTGGTGGAATATTGATGCTCTTCAGGAGGGACATTTATTACAATTTCCAAAATGTCTATATTAAATTCATAATCATCATCTTTTTTTTGCAGGAAAAATCTTTGTAGATATTTATAATATGATGACAAGGAAGACTTTTAATGTGTTATTACTATTTGAAAATGATTATTTACTGTATTGTGTTGATAATGTTCTGTTATTATCTCATGTTTGAGGTGTATTTGTCTTAATCGAAAATAAAAAAAAGAAAGTAACTAAAATGGCAAGCCAACTACAATAAAAGTTTTAAATAAATAAATAATCATATAACTAATTTATTGAAATCATATTTAATCATTACTAATAATTAAAACCTGAAATATAGTTTTACTTTTATTTTATTCATTAATTCACTATTTGCAAACTGACTGTTCATGTATTTGTTTAAATCAATACCATTTGTATTATATATGCACTCATTGAAATGATTTAAGAATCAAGAATCAAATCAAGAATTTGAATCAAAATCAAATTGAATCTGAACATCCAAATCAATACCCAGCTCAAACGTGTTGCTTTTCACTATAGTAGTGTTCTTGAACTATTCCCTAATACACGTTAAAAAGAACTATTAGACCATTTAACCAAAACAGCTCTCAAAAACATATCAAAACATAGGAAGCATCTGTGAGTCAGTAAACAGGAAGTGCTTTCCTCTCTTAAAGCTCTGTTAAAAGTATCTGCTTACCTTACGATGATGAACACAATTCTTCGGTCCTCAAAGTCTTTTTGCTCCCATTCATAATCCACAAGAATCCTGTTTTTGTGCCGTTTGTTTGCGTCTTGTTTTAGACACATTTGCTTGTATGATTAGATTAGAGTCTGGCACCCCTGCAGTGACAGATTAGATGATTAGACAATGCTGAGACTTGGAAATAAGTTTATACCCTGGCTAATCCTAATAACATGCACTAGTATGCAAAGATAGAGATCTATGAACAATTTAGCCGGACTCATATTTAATCCATGTTTAACAAATTTGTCTCAGATTAGACTGAATTTTTTTAATTGTCGTTATACATCTTTTATACATCAGGTTATCAAATAATGACTCAATTCAGCTTACATGAGTGTAATGAATCACAGTAAATAGCACACAACCCTTTTAAAATATTTGGTCTGTTTATCAAAAAGCCTTACTGCTGTTAAAATATTTTGGGTCAATTCTAATTTGATAAATTAAACTGACCCAAAATAACTTTCTATAAATTAAATAAGAATGTATTTATTTTCAAAAAACAAAAATTGTTGATTACAATCATAAATAATGTTAAGCACCAATCATATTGGAATTATATTTGTATATTATTATTATTTTGAATATATTTTTGTAATTGGTTGATTTTTTTTTTCATATGACTGAACCATCCTTACTCAACAATTTCATCATGGACAGTTTTTAGAAATTGCTTCTTAAAGAGATAGCTCACCCACAAATTCGGTCATTAATTAATCGCCCTCGACTTGTTCCAAACCTCTTTTTCGTTTCTATCTTCTGTTGAACAAAAAAGAAGATATTTTGAAGAATGTTGGAAACCGGTAACCACCCACTAAGCAATTTTCTGTTTAATAGACATCTAATAGTCATACAAACATAGACAGCTTGACTAAAACAAGCCTAATTTGGACTGTCAGTGAAATATAATAGATGTCTAAGAACAGCCCAAAACTAGATTAGACAAACTTCACGTGTAGTCATTCATTCTTGTGTATTTGATAGTTTTGGGCTATAACCTTTTTTACATTTGGCTCCCACAACAAAAAAAAAAACTTTCCTAATACTGTGGAGTAAATATAATTACCATGCTATTTTTATGGGTTCGTTCAGATGTTTGACTTTTTCCTGGTTGTGTTTTACAGCCCACGCGTGATGATCGTGGTTGGGTGATGAACCCCATTGGGCGAAACCCATGGTGGACAGTACTGGCTGCCTTAATACCAGCTCTCCTCTGCACCATTCTCATCTTCATGGACCAACAGATCACTGCTGTCATTATAAACCGCAAAGAGCACAAACTGGTGGTATGATTTCCTTTAATAAGTATATCCCAGAGGATGTGTGTTTATGTGCTGATTATATACAGTTAAAGTCAGAATTATTAGCCCCCCTGTTTAACGGAAAGAAGATTTTTTTCAACAAATTTCTAAACATAATAGTTTGTTCTGTAGACAATTGAAAAAATATTGCTTAAGGGGGCTAATAATATTGACCTTTTAAAAAAATTCAAAACTGCTTTTATTCTAGTCGAATAAAACAAACAAGACTTTCTCCAAAAGAAAAAATATTATAGGAAATACTGTGAAAAATTCCTTGCTCTGTTAAACATTATTTGAGAAATATTTGAAAAAGAACAAAATAATTCACATCAGGGCTAATAATTTTGACTTCAACTGTATAATTTCTCTACACAGAAAGGCTGTGGGTACCATTTAGATCTGCTGATGGTCGGGGTGATGTTGGCTGTTTGTTCCATGTTGGGGTTGCCCTGGTTTGTGGCAGCAACCGTCCTGTCAATATCCCACGTCAACAGCCTGAAGCTGGAGTCTGAAAGCTCTGCTCCTGGAGAACAGCCTCGATTTCTGGGCATTCAAGAGCAGAGGCTGACTGGACTATTTATCTTTCTGCTCATGGGCTGCTCTGTGTTCATGACTGGATTGTTACAGGTATTTGCACCTTATGCATCTTTTGTGACCTACTTTAAAGGGAAATCACATTTATAAGGGGTTTAAACACAGTTCTGTGACAACAGTGTTTGAAAACTAAATTTTTTAGAATAACACTAGTCTGCAGAAACACTTTGATTGACATTCTCTCTTTATACACATCATCAGAGGAAGAAACCCTCCCCTTATTAGTGAAGATATCTTCCTCATTAGCGTAGAATATTAGTCTTGTTTTTGAATCTGCCACTATACTGACACATAGGCATTTGTAGCTCCGCCCTCTTTTGAAAAGAGCACAATCTCATTTGAATTTAAAGCGACATTCACCAAAATGGCACAATTAGGATCAAAACCTATAAGGGGCAGTTTCAAAGAGTTATAAAACATTATTTGTCTGGTATTTTGAGCTGAAACTTCACATACACGCCCTAGGGACATCAGAGACTTATTTTACATCTTGTAAAATGGGGCGTAATAAGTCCCCTTTAAGACACTTTTTTAATGGAATATTGCATATTTCTTTAAATAGATGATTTATTCATGTACATTCTGTTTCATGTGCTCTTTCAAACTTTAATCAAAATAACTTCCCTCATCTCTGTTGAAGTGTTTACTTGTGAGGATGTGACAAACTGTATCACAAAAATAGGAAACCACAGTAATCCAATTAGTTCCTGACTGGAAAAAAAATCAAGTCCCGCTCTACATTTTATTCTTGTTTGAGAAGTCGTTTCACTGAGATATGCTTTAGAACTGGGGAAAATACTAATTTCATGCCAACAATCACACCACACACACAAGGATAAAAAAAATATCAAAAAGGCTTGGAACAAAAATGGCACTAAAAACATAAAATTGCCCCATAGGCAGAAAATGTCTCAGTGTGAGTGATTGTTTTTAACATGAATAAAATGTATAGCTAGCTAAGCAAAACAAGTGAGTAAGAGTTCTGTTTTTCCACAATTTTTGCACATTTGAAATGTCATATTGATTTGTATAAAACAGTTTATAGAACTGATATTTTATTATCACATTTACTTAATAAGCAAGTACTGCTTAAAAAAATAAGTACGCAATACTAGCCACAATGCAAGGTGCTCAAAAGCACATTCCATTTCATGCATAAAAATAACCCAGTCGTTTCATCCATTATTTTTTTTCCTTCTTAACTCATATTTGATTTATGTTATTTAAAGATATTTTGTATTAACACTGCAATATAACATTCTTTTATAAACATATTAAAATCAAAATGATATATGCATTTCTTAATACACACTATTTTTGTTTGACAGTTCATTCCCATGCCGGTTCTCTATGGTGTTTTTCTTTATATGGGCGTCTCATCTCTGAAAGGCATTCAGGTAGAGATATTGAACATACAGTATACGTTTAAAGACAGGTTAGTCACTCATCATCTTCCTCTGCCCTTTCTTTCTCAGTTGTTTGACCGTCTGAAGTTGTTTGGCATGCCAGCAAAGCATCAGCCAGACTTTATTTATCTCCGCCATGTTCCTCTGAGGAAGGTTCACCTTTTCACTCTGACCCAACTTACCTGCCTTGTGCTGCTCTGGGTCATTAAAACTTCCCCTGCCGCAATCGTGTTCCCTATGATGGTATGACACAAAACAAAACACAAACAAACACAGAGCCTACCTAACACATGGCATGCAAAAAAAAATTATAATAAATGGGGGCACGATTTACTAGATTGTGTGCACAAGGGAACAAATTAGTAAATTGAGGTAATTATTTTACTTTATTTTTTTGCTTGAATGTCATGTGTGGAGCTCCATAGGTGCTAAATTTGTTATTGCTAATCAGTACTAGAAAAAAAAAGCTAATTAAATCCTTACATGTATTTTGAATGAACAAACATGACCAGTTTTATAGTTAAAAGTCTACATTTTTGTACATTTCTGTTGAACACTGAATGTGAAATAATAATTATGTACAGAATACATTTGGAAGACATGTTTATTCAATGCATTTAATGTTTATACCATTTATTTTATCATTTCATACTTCATACCAAAAATCGAACCTACCTGCTAGTGCTATGCTCTACTGGAGCAGCGTTTTACGAACCATAGGAATCATACAGTATGAGTGTGTTTATTTCCTGCAGGTCCTGGCATTAGTGTTCATTCGTAAGTTGCTGGACTTCTGTTTTTCCAAACGGGAGCTTAGTTACCTTGATGATCTGATGCCTGAGAATAGGAAGAAGAAGCTGGATGATGATTCCAAGAAAGCAGAGGAGGTTTGTGATCCACAGCAAAAGGGTATGCAAAAGAAAATGCATGCTGGTTAAATAAGTAAAATATGTGTAGTTTTAATATTGTTTTTTAAAATTGGATTTCCCATGTAATAACTGAATTGTTACAAACAAATAAAAATGCAAGAAACAGCAGTGCAGTGCATTACAACATATTGTAAATGTTTGTTTTTCTCACATTTACTGTTCCACAGCCTATTTATAAGTGATGGTTCACCAACATTAACATTTAAGTTATTAGTTGTTCCGACCCTGTATGAGATTTATTTAATGAGTTAATTTGATGAGTGAATATTCCCTTAAATAACCAGTAAACATGGTAAGAGCATGTCTGTTTATTTACTGTTCTACATTACATACACAATTTTAACTAACAGTGAACAATGATTATATACAGCGGTGTGAATAAGTGTTTGCCCTCTTACTGATGTCTTATTTTTTTGCATGTTTGTCACACTTTAATGTTTCAGATCATCAAACAAATTTAAATATTAATCAAAGATAACACAAACACATCATGCAGATTTAAAAGGGAGGTTTTTATTATTAGGTGAAAAACAAATTCCTAAACTACATATCATTGTGTAAATAAACGAAACCATGAATTCTGCTGTCTACCAAAATACCCTTAAGGAGAACTTGGGTTCAGCAGCAGGAAAATAACGAAAAGTGAAAAATGAAGACTTTGGAGTGGCCTAGTCAAAGTCCTAACCTGAATCCAATTGAGATGCTGTGGCATTACCTGAAAAATGCGATTTATTCTCGAAAACCCTCCAATGTGGCTGAATAGCAACAATCCTGCAAAGATGAGTGGGCCAAAATTCCTCCACAGCGCTGTAACAGACTCATTGCAAGTTATCGAAAACACTTGATTGCAGTTGTTGCTGTTATTAGGTTTAGGGGGCAATTAACCCTTTTTCACACAGGGCTATGTAGTTGTGTATTATGTTTTCCCTTAATAAAAAAAACCTTCATTTCAAGACTGATTAATGTTTACATTTGTTTGATGATCTGAAACATTAAAGTGTGACAAGCATACGAAAAAAAAATCAGTAAGGGGCAAACACTTTACCACACCACTGTAAGTTTTTTTATAATCCTGAACAATCTTTAACTACCTTCAAACAAATCAGGCAAATACAAAATAATCCATTAGTATATTCTTACAATGTGGTGTGAAGTAAACACAATGATGCCACGTGTATGTGTGTGTTCATCTGAGCAGCAGGAATCACAGGAGATGCTGGTGGATGAATCAGGGGAATCGGACAACAAAGACACAGTGCAGATCCCAATGGAGAGCAAACCTCTACACTCTCCTCGAACCCCAGACCCCAGGTACACCTCTGCTACAGGCCTGTGTACTACAAACCCTCGTTCAACAGCCTGATGTCTTCAAAATAAGCTCGCACAACCACCATGTCCACTGTGTATCTCTTGTTGTGTAGTAACTAACACTCCGCTTTCCCTTTCTCCCCTTCTCCTGCCCTTTCCCTTTCCTTTCCTCAACCTGTTGTCCAGGACTGATCCCTCTGACATTAACATATCTGATGAAATGTCTAAAACTACAGTCTGGAAATGCCTGAATTCCAATAACATGGACACACAACGCGCAAGCACACATAAAAAGGCAAGAACTCTCTTTCCGTCCTTTAAGTGTTGGTTCTCCCTGAATTTCCTCTTATCCGTGTGTGTCTTCTACTGTTCTTGTTTGAGGGTTGCTATAGATCAAGGGTTCACAAACTTTTGGGGGTCAGTCATCTGTTTGACTTTACGAGGAATCTCTCATTATTGTAAGATTACAGTTACAATTTTACTAGATTCTCTTTTTGTTTACTTTTTGGAATTTTCTGGATTTTGATTAATGGTTTATAATTACATTTTTCAATTTAATGATTTAATAAAATTGTAATCATTTAAAATCGTATCTAATCGATTATATTTTTGTAGTTTAAATTTGTATTTAATCCTGTGATTTAAACTTGAATTTTCTGCATCATTACTCCTCTTCAGTGTCGTGTGATCCTTCAGATATCAGTCTAATAGGATGATTTGCTGTTCTATTGTGGTCAATTATTATGGGTACTTTATGGGTTAAACTACATTCAATAAGAAAAAGTTATTCTAAATTGTAATATTTCACAGTTTTATCATTTTTTCGGCGTTTTTGATTAATTACAAGCAGCCTTGGTTAGCAGCGTAGGCCTCTTTTAAAAAATATTTTAATTTTAAGTTAATTTTAAACCAAACTCTTACAAACTTCAAATTTCAATTGGAGTCTTAATCCATTTTTTATATCCATATTATGTTATATGTTATAGGTCAGATTCCATTTGTTATGACTGGATTCCAGACTTCCGTCCACATTTTCTGCATCATGGAAGTTATAAAGCCCTGTTTTGTTATGGAGCCCACTTTGAGACCCACTGATCAGATGACAAACTGGGGTTTGAAACTATTAAATAGTTGCTCAAATATAAATCTCTCTTTATCTGTGTGTTCTCTTTCTCTCCTCACAGGAGGTACCGTGAAGTATCCCTGCAGAAAGAAGAAATTACCTTCTTAGCGACGGTTGTTTGAGTGTGCTAAAAACACACAGATGTTACAGTAGTTCACTCCTTCCCATGTTTCTCACACACATGCGTGTTTATGTATAGCTGTGTGAGATATATTGGTGTCTCAGTGTGTGTGCGTGAATATGTCAACATATTCTCCAACCAAATCCAGGTTATTTTCAATGTTTAGTTGGGTTTTAGCAGACATAGGCGTCTCTGTGCTGTGCTGTACTGTACACGTTTTTTGTTTTTCGTTTGTTGTCTGGTTCTAAGTTGTTTAATAGCTGTTTAAATGTTCTCATTTTAACTATATACTTGTAGATAATACTGTATACGTGTGTCAAAGCGTTCACAACAAGTTTGTGTTTAAGCCAAATGGCCGATCAAAATAATAACCTCAGTTGAAACTATTTTGTGCCAGTATAGCCATTACGTACACTAAACATCATAAACCAAATCGGTCCTCATCCACTGTAGACGGACTTGTCTATTTTTATTGCGCCTGTTGTATTGAAATATGTTAATATTGAGCAATAAAGGCTTATATGGGTTTAGGTCGCCAGGGACGCTGATGGAGAAGTATGAACTCTGTTGTGAGTGTTTTAAACTCCCCTCCCCTTGTATGAACAGGTTAACATTTCCATTATATGCTCCATCCTTTTGGTCTTTCAAGGGTTGAGGGTAAACTGGACTGTTCAGGCTTTCATTTAAAGACCTTTACGAGTCACCGATCCCAGTAATAAGCCATCTCGTATAGACTACCTCCCCACACTTTTAAAGCTCCCACAATAGTTTCTGCACTGAAAGAGGTCAAAAAATATGATTGCGTTTTTAACCTCAGTGAAATAACACTTTATTTACAGTTGCACTTTGTGTAGATATATATACCGATATGATTTTATATTTTAAAGGGAATTATTATATAGAGTATAACAGCGTGATAGTTATTTTAAGTAAAGAGTTTTCTTTTTATATAAATGTATTTTAATAAAATGAGTTGAGCAGATTCAGTAAGACACTGGCTGTTAATGCGAATGGGTTACAGCTGTATTTTTTGTTTCTTACAGGACCAGTTGTCTGTAAGTCATGTGTTTCACCTTATTAAACTGCCTTTGGGAGAATGTCATTATATATATATATAATCTGGAATGTCATTTCAGCTTCGGAATGTTGAGGAGTATTGAGCATTTTCCCAGCTTGACATTAAGCTACTGAATTATCTTTATAATCCCCTCCATGGCTTTCTCGTTTATCGAACTGTTGTCATTGACTTGATTGTACAATGTTATCTTAATGCTGGGATGTGTTCAATGAGAATGTCTTTCACTCCAATAAATTTTAGATTTTATGAATGATGAACCTGTTAAGAGTTGTGCATGTGTTTTTTTCATAACAACATAAATATCAATGTGCAGCTTAATAAAAGGAATAAAAGTACTGGTAATTTTCTAGGAAAGTACTCTTTAATTTAAGATTTTTGTAGTTAACCTATAAATAAAACCCATTCATTCATTCATTTACCTTCGGCTTAGTCTCTTTATTCATCAGGGGTCGCCACAGCAGAATGAACCGCCAACTTATCCAGCGTATGTTTTACACAGCAGATGCCCTTCCAGCTGCAACCCAGTACTGGGAAACACCCATACACTCTCACATTCACACACATACACTACGGCCAATTTAGTTTATTCAATTCACCTATACCGCATGTCTTTGGACTGGGAGAAACTGAAGCACCCAGAGGAAACCCACGCGAACACAGGGAGAACAATGCAAACTCCACACAGAAATGCCAATTCATCCAGCCGGGACTCGAACCAGCGACCTTCTTGCTGTGAGGCGACAGTGCTAACCACTGAGCCACCGTGCCGCCTAAATAAAACCCATTAACCTTAAAATAAAACACATTACATTGCAAATTTGAAATTATTACTTAAATATTTGCTTTGACTGCATTTAATTTCTAATGTAGACATATAATGGATAAATACTTATGATTATATATATATATATATATATATATATATATATATATATATATATAT
>CAIGQV010019356.1:12199851-12273765 GCA_903798115.1 Danio jaintianensis | reverse complement strand
ATATATATATATATATATATATATATATATATATATATATATATATACACCTTAAAATAAATTAGTTATGTTCATTTTTTTTAAATAATAATTTTACATGTGTATGATCTTACCTTCAGTTAAAAGAATTGACTAGTGCACAAAGCACTATTGTAGTCCTATTATTAAAGCTTCATTGGCTCTGTATGTTTCAGTGACTATTCTTGCTGACTGTTAATTGTGTAAGAGTTCCTCTACTGTACTGATAAATATCAAGAGCTTGCAGGATATGAAAATGACTTGTAAGAGCTGCATCTGAAGAGATACGTGACCATCACAGCATAAACATGGCACATATATGTATGTGGATATGTTTAATCATCCTCTCATCTCTGCAGTACCTCATAGCAGGTAAGACAACCTACAAACTAATTAATAGCTCATTTAAAACAGATAATTAGTTGTTCATGTATCCATGGATTCTAAATTCTAAAAGTCTGAATTTACTTCCAAATATCAATGCTGTATATTGTTTACAGAGAACAAGGTATCTAACTTAACATACAATATAGAGTTATAATGTGATGACACAACAAGGTACACAAAATTTTTTACATTGCATGCTTGATATCCTTACTCCACATCATAGCATGCAAATGGGTCAATGATTAATTTCTTAAAATCTAAGAGTGTAAAAATGTTTTAGAACCTGATTGCCTATATTGTACATATATGCTACATAGAACTCCCTTATAAAATAATTTGATATAGCTGTTTTTTTTTATGAAGAGTATCAGGATTACAAACTTTTTGTTCACATTGTTAACATTTTACTAGCATGGGTTAGCATTGCTAGCAAGCATGCTGTTAACTTCTAAACTGAATTAGCAGCATTCATTTCCATAAATCGACATTTGTCAGCATGAATTAGATTTTATCAACAATTTTTCTAGCATAATTTGTAAAGAATAAATGCGTATGTTTACATGTAAAAATTAACATTAATTAGAATGTTTCTAACATGAATTAACATGTTGCTATCACAAATTAATATGCTAAAATGTTGCGCGTTTACTGGTTATAAAAAAAACAGTTGAGATTTAAATTCCTTAAAGTATCTTTCACAGGAGATAATGTGTCTTTTTATATTGACTCAGTGTTTCTAAACTATGCTAGTTTATCAATTGTGGTGTTAGTAAACGCCTTGTCTATTTGTTGAGTAGCAAAATCAGATGCAGTGTACTTGCTCTCCAGTGTTTTATGTTTATTATTTAGCTAGTGAGACATCTATGCATACATTTTTGGTTTGATTTAAACATATACTCAACCGTAATCTGGCCTGTTCAGACTTTAATTTTTGAAGCCATACCTTCCCACACGAGTTTTTGGTTTCCCTCAGCCTGTACTCCATCAAACAGTGGTGTAAAGAACGTGAGCGCTTTCTCCGGAGAGTCTGTGTTGCTGCCCTGCTCCTGTCTAGACCCTCAGCACAGGCCCAACAGCGTCTCGTGGGAGACCAACAGCAGAAGGGCGTCGAAAGATGCCCTGTACACGGATATATCCACTGTGTTTGAGCTGTACAGACACAAAATTACACTCTTCAACCAGACTTCACCTGGAAACTTCTCTCTGCTGCTGTCAGACCTGACCGAGGACGACCAGGGCTCGTACGTCTGCTTGTTAGATAAAACATCCAGATTCACTGACGTCTATGTTAAAAGTAAGAAATAATTTAGAAGTAAGCATTTGAATTATGTTACCCTCATAAGTCATAAGGCAATATTCCCATCCGTTTAGACGAAAATATGTTTTGTTTTATAAAACACATCGCTGTAATTTAGGCTAGACTTTTTTTCAATTAAAGCCATTTTTTCTTTGTATTTTTACCTGTTTTTAACCATGTTTACAGTGCCCTGAACTCTTTTTGATTTATTAAAAAGTTACAAAAAATTATACATATATTTTACATATAATACACTTATTTTTTTCAAAGGTGATAAGAATTTTTTTCCTGAATATGGCATTCTATGAAAATTATAACAACACATATAATCTGAGAATTACTAGTATAATAAAGTACAGTACTGAAAATAAAATACAAATCAAATAAAAACAAATTCAGTTCTACATAATATTCAAGATTATAATATTAATTTTTTTTTACTTGCATAAGCTTTCGATTTAAGATGAAAATTTTCATGACACTTCATGAATAATAAACAAAACGTATTCCTGACACCGGCTACTCCATAGCCTACATACCCAGGTCCGAAATAACCCAAACACGAAACGTGTGACTTTATTAAATGGTTATAACTCATAAAACATAATTGTATAGCTTTGTTGGGAGGGATGAATAAATTCATTAATTAATGATGGGTATTATGAGGGTTTTAAAACACTCACTCAATCTCTATCCTTCAGCTTAGTACCTGATTTATCAGGGGTCGCCACAGTGAAATGAACCACCAATTACTCTGGCATATGTTTTATGCAGAGGATGCCATTCCAATCGCAACCCAGAACGAGGAAGTCTTAAAACACTTTTTAATAAAATATTATTCACATAATAAAACCTGTGCAACATTTAGAATTTTGTATGTCTCTTCCAGGCCAAAATGGACCCAAATGTGTTGAGGTTTAAAGCAATTAACCACTATATTAATAGTTCACGAGTAAACATTACAGGATACATATTGTGCTTCAACCCTTTCCCCTTTTTCTCTCTGTTCATTAATTAGCAAGACCTGAAAGTCCAGCATTTTCTCAGACGAGTCTCAGCGTGTTGATCTCTGTGCTGTTTCTAGTATTAGCCTCAGGAGGAGCTGCTGTCTACTGCATACACAGAGGTCAGTATTTACACGTTATATGCAAACAAGTCATAATATTTTTATTTGACTTTGTTTAATTCAGGTATTTACTGTTCCTAAAGCTCACACAAAAGCACGAATGGAGACTGGAGAGATGAATGTGGAAAATAATATGGTAAGCTGAGTGAGCGCTAACATCCTATAATCCACATTTGCAATACACAATTAACACATTTATATGCTAGCAATTTCAAAAGGGTCTTTGATAAACTGTATTTCAGGATGATCACAATTCAACATATGCCAAACTGCAGAGAAAATATAACGCTGAAGAAATGTATGGAACGATCGGCAACAGACCCAAGGATTAATAGCTGGGTTAAAAGCAGCTCAACATGAAATATGACAAAAAAAAGCATTAGCTAAGTGAATATATGTAAATCATAGGCCTTTAAATACTTCTATTACTTTGTGTCTTGCTATTATTGTTGTTTCTCTTTCATTATTTTTTTGCTTGCAATTACCCTATGCATTTTAAAAGTGACTTTGACAGTAGATGGTGCTGTAGTTGCACTGTATATATATATATATATATATACACTTTCTCCAGTAGTGGTACTAACATTGGCATCTGACAAAGTTAAACTATCTGCCACTAGTGACACATCCTGCACCGCCCGTCTTCGTTGGCATGTGCCAATAAAACTTGAATTGCATCCTGCATTAGTGATATTGTTGTGATTTTCTTTGTCAGAATGTTCCATCCATCTATACTTTTTATCTCTATTTTAATTAGTTTAAATCATGAGATGCGTATTTGACCTTGTTACTACTTTCATTACATTTGTGGAGAAAATCACTTCTTCAAGTAAAATAAAACTTATTGTAAAAGATTTCTGTTCAATCCTTTAAAATTATATACAGTTGAAGTCAGAATTATTAGCCCTCCTGTGATTTTCTTTTTCTTTTTCAAATATTTCCCAAATGATGTTTAAGAGCAAGGAATTGTTCCCTGTATTTCCTATAATATTTTTTTCTTCTGGAGAAAGTCTTATTTGTTTTATTTTGGCTAGAATAAAAGCCGTTTAAAAAAAATATACAACCATTTTAAGGTCAATTTTATTAGTTAATTTTTAATCAATTAGTTAATTAGTTAATTTTTTAATATATTTTTAGATTGTCTACAGAACAAACCACTGTAATACAATGACTTGCCTAATTACCCTAACTTGCCTTATTAACCTAGTTAACCTAGTAAAACCTTTAAATGTCACTTTAAGCTGAATACTAGAATCTTGAAAAATATCTAGTAAAATATTATGTACTGTCATCATAGCAAAGATAAAAGAAATCAGTTATTAGAAATTTGTTATTATTATGTTTAGAAATGTGTTAAAAAAAAAATTAAAGAGAAAAAAAAACGTTAAAGAGAAATTGGGGGAAAAATATTTAGGGGAGTAATAATTCAGGAGAGCTAATAATTCTGATTTCAACTATACAGAAAAAAGGACACAATTAAGTTAACTGAAATAGGCTATATATTGCAGTGTTTTAAATTAATATATTATAAAGATTAATAATGTTATATTAATGAATAGTCATTCTCTCATTTCATATACTAGCTTTTATCACTGTAAAGCCCTTCCCTCACAGGCGTGGCAGAGTGAAAACTATAACTCAGAGCATTGAAGCTTCAGCTTTTTATAGCGTCTATAGAAGCACTAACAGCATCACAGTTTGCTTAACCCTCACAGAAAAGGAAATGGCAGCAAAACAGGTAAGTAGGCATTTCTTGGCCATTTGTTTGACCAACATATTACTCACAACTATTAGTAACAGTCACAATTGATTGCCTTAGAGCTCTGTTTAGTGCGGTATGACAGACAAAAGCAAACAAGCAACCACCTTTTTCTTACGCTTTATGATCAGTGAAGTGCTTAAAAAAAGAATGAGACACTCTCCTCACAGTTCATCCATCAGATATTAAAAGTAGATTAGAATTAACTAATTACTAACTGTATAGTAGACAATGAATAACCTTAAAAAAAATCCAGACGAATCTGAATCTTTCCATGACTTGTGTTAATGTTAAATGCTGTATGGAATACATGAACAAAATATGGAAGAACAAAGCTCAATGAATTAAAAATAGCTCTTGCCACAGATATCCTTGTGATACAAATGTCACATTAAAATAGCAAGAATAACATTATTTTTATGGCTTATATGTAGTGCAAACTTCTAAATATTCTAAATATGTTTGGTGACTAGGGCGACGCGGTGGCGCAGTGGGTAGCACGTTCGCCTCACAGCAAGAAGGTCGCTGGTTCGAGCCTCGGCTGGGTCAGTTGGCATTTCTGTGTGGAGTTTGCATGTTCTCCCCGTGTTCGCGTGGGTTTCCTCCGGGTGCTCCGGTTTCCCCCACAAGTCCAAAGACATGCGCTATAGGTGAATTGGGTATGCTGAAATTGTCCGTAGTGTGTGTGTGTGTGAATGAGTGTGTATGAATGTTTCCCAGTGATGGGTTGCAGCTGGAAGGGCATCCGCTGCGTAAAACATATGCTGGATAAGTTGGCGGTTCATCCCGCTGTGGCGACCCCAGATTAATAAAGGGACTAAGCCGAAAAGAAAATGAATGAATGAATGAATGTTTGGTGACTAAAATATTATTTTAATAAATATATCTGTTTAATAAATCTGTTTTGTTTAAATGCACCAAAATACATTGCCTATGTTCACTGAGAAATGGATAAGAATATTAATTTTCAAAATGGGGTGTACTCAATTATGCTGAGCACTGAGCACATGATACAATGTATACATTTTTCATATTGTAAAGGTTTCTTGAACCATAAATGGTGACTTTGTATGTTAAACATTTCTAGCTTGTCTTCAGAATATGAAAAACTTCATGTGATCATTCAACTCTCGCAAATTGAATTGCATCTCTGACCCCTGGGATCTTTTTCAGACTTACACCAGTTGTATAAAATAACAGGGTAAACTAGATAGTAATCCTGAAGAAAATGTATTTTGCCCAGTACTTTAATAGGTAAGTAGTCTGTAAATGCACAAGTGTAGATACTGTCGAATAAAAAGCAAACGTTGAGTCATAAAAACGTTTAAAAAAAGAAAAGAAAAAAGTATTTTAGTACTTTATCAACTAGCAGTTATAAAAAGGATTCATAATCAATCTTTCATTTCAAATTCAAATTAGACCAGCCTACATTATTCTGGGTTTCTAAATAAAAAATAGACTAATAAGTTTTATGGCTTATATGTAGTGCAAACTTCTAGTTGAAATAATTTGATTCCGTTTTTTTAATGGAATTTCCCCAAACCAGGAAAGTGCAACCCATAATTTAAAATGCAGCATGTTCAGAAAAAGATGGACAAAAGGAATTTCATTTATTTTATTTTATTATTATTGTTTATTCAAAGTAAAATTTTCAAAGAAAAAAGTATAAACTGCTGTGAAATAATAATTGGATTATCGGGATGTGTAATAAAATGAATATAATTGATATTTTCTCTTTATAGTACGTCTTCAGCGTGAGAATAAATGATCGTGGATCTACTGAGGTCAGCCATGATGGTCACATAAGCAAAGTAGAGTTGACAAATGCTCTTCAGGAAGACACGGTTGCACAAAAAATAATCGATGACTTCAAAAAATTGAAAAAAGTCTATGAACTAAAATTGCTTGATTACTTGACTAGGAACATCCCAAACTATCCAACCCCTGTTGAATTTCACACCTCAGAGGTGAGTCATGCCACTCACATCGATGCACTTGATGGGATTTTAGATTCAGAGGGATTCAAGGCTGATGGTGATGATCTGAAGTTCTCATGGTGGAGCCTGAAGATTGATGAAGAGTGTATAAAAGCAGCCGAGGAGCGCTATCTGGAGGAGGTGTTCCCAAACAGACCCCAAGAACAAAAAGGAAAACAGGAGGCATTCCTCAGCAAATTCACCACATCACCTGCATTCCACATTCATGAATCCCGCTACGGAAACTTTAGATTTATATTTTGTCTCAAACAATTGATGAAAGCATACAAGGAGCAATTTTGTGGAGGCCAAGACCCAGTCCTCAGAGAGTATAAAACAATGTTTTACAAGCAGGAGATCATGTACGCTGTTCTCGTTCACAGCCCTGATGACGATGAGAAGTTCCAGAATTACTCAAGGATTGAAGAAAGCAGAATTGTAGATTATAGCAATAATCAAATTGTCTGGAGAGCAGAAGCCATTGGGGATAACATTCAATTTGATCTGATACTGGATGAAGAGAACAAAACAGCAAATGTGAAACCATTTGGAGAACATTATTATGTGTGGGATCATGTTTGCCTGGCATTTCACTTCAATGGTGTCTTAAGGTTCCCCATAGACACCCTAAAACAGAACTGCATTCCTTGTAAACCAGCTGAAATAAAAACTGGAAAGGGAAAATGGTGCACTTATAAAGAAGCTAAAAAAAAGTTAGTAGATAGTGGAAGCACACTATAAAAAAATGATGACAAAAAGTCATGACAACAACTTTAAGTTACTTTAACTTAATAAGGTTTCAACTAAATTTAGTATGTCATACAAAGTTAATATATTATTGTCAGTTTGACTGAGTTGAGTTAAGATGACTAGAAGATTCAACTTTTTTTCTTTTTACAGTGCAAGCATATCTAATATCACAAAAAAAATATTTTGAAAAAGATTTTAAATGTGCACTGGCATCATTAATTTATTTAGCTAAATATTATACTGGTTGCTTAGTTGAGATCGAGCCTAAGGAGTTTGTATAATTTTACATGAATCATTTTTACAATAAAATTACTATAGTATAATTTCATCACTAAGTTTAATTAAAAATATTAATTATTAAGAAAGGTTTTTTTTTATTTCTTTGGCATTCTAAATGGCATTCTTCTCGTACGAAATATTTTTCAATTATTACTCTACATGTAACTATATACAGTGCTCAGCATATATAAGTACACCCATCACAAATCTATCTTTTAAATTCATATTTTTAATAGGAAGCTATATAATATTATATTTGTGCATAGACATTAGATTAGTCAGAACTGAAGCCAAATCTGGAGCTTATCTAACAAAATAACTTACGATAACGGTCCAAAAGCTAGTACACCCAAATTTATATGTTATAGAAAAATATTAAATACAAATTTTAAAAAGAGGAAAAATCAAGAAAAGCAAAAAAATTGACAAATTTAGTTGAAATTTTGTAGGTTGTAATTTTTTTTTTTAGCAATATTTTGCTTGAATTTAATTGTATTATCTTTCAATTTCTAAATATGTTTGGTGACTAAAACATTATTTTAATAAATATATCTGTTTAATAAATCTGTTTTGTTTAAATGCACCAAAATACATTGCCTATATTCACTGAGAAATGGATAAAAATATTCATTTTCAAAATGGGGTGTACTCAATTATGCTAAGCACTGAGCACATGATACAATGTATACATTTTTCATATTGTAAAGGTTTCTTGAACCATAAATGGTGACTTTGTATGTTAAACATTTCTAGCTTGTCTTCAGAATATGAAAAACTTCATGTGATCATTCAACTCTCGCAAATTGAATTGCATCTCTGACCCCTGGGATCTTTTTCAGACTTACACCAGTTGTATACAATAACAGGGTAAACTAGATAGTAATCCTGAAGAAAATGTATTTTGCCCAGTACTTTAATAGGTAAGTAGTCTGTAAATGCACAAGTGTAGATACTGTCGAATAAAAAGCAAACGTTGAGTCATAAAAACGTTTAAAAAAAGAAAAGAAAAAAGTATTTTAGTACTTTATCAACTAGCAGTTATAAAAAGGATTCATAATCAATCTTTCATTTCAAATTCAAATTGGACCAGCCTACATTATTCTGGGTTTTGAAATAAAAAATAGACTAATAAGTTTTAAGACTATGCAGTGTCCACTGCTGGGATAAGATCTGTCAACTCTAATAAAGTCCATAATGAATATTTTTCTTTTATGACCCGATTATTCAATCATTAGCTCCACTGTGACAATATCTGGCTGTAAATTACTAACTGTCACAGGTTTTATTGCAATCTTACAGTTCAAAGTTCTAACCCTGAATTATTGAAATAAAATGTATACATTGGGATTAAAATTAGGTGAATTTTGAATATCAATGCATAGCAATTGCAAATAAAACAGGACTAGTGACTAAAAATATAGAATAAACCAAATTTACAGATCACTTTTGTTACTTCATGACGTTCGCCTTTTTATTTTTGCAACAATTTGATAACATCAGGCAAATTACTATTATCTACAGCCTGTTTATTCGGAGTACATGTTCTTGAAAGCTTCCAGATGCTGAGAGTAGAGTTGAGCGCACTCCTTCGCTGTGTTGAGCTGTTGTTCACACCAGCCAATCAGGAAGCTCCTCAGCACATTCACTCTGGAGCCGTGGAAACGCTCAATCTGCCACACATTAGTTCAATAATAACATTATACCCTCAGTAAGTCTACAATGCGTAATCAACATTGGATGAAAATGGAGTAGTAGACATTTTTTGGCTTCATCAGTCACTGTATTTACCTCTTGTTTGGCCACAGATGAGATCATGCTGAACTCTTTCTCAACGGCTTTTTGAAACGCCTCCATCTACGGTATTAAACACAGGAAGGCGTAATCTCTGAACTTTCCAGTTAAACATGGTGTAGACCGTTAAAGGTGCAGTAGGTGATTGTCTTCAGAAACATTTTTTGTTGTGCTGGTTGAAAGTCTCTTCACATTGCAATGATTAAAGTAAATGATCTAAATGTATTTATATGTATTTTTATGTTCTGGGTAAGGCATAAAACTAAAAAAATGTTTATCCAATTAAATATTGTCGGGCCGACAATTCCCATAATTCTGATAAGTAGCCCAAACTGTCTGTCAACAAGTGTAGATTTGTACAACGGCACATCTCTGTTCACGCAGATCCGCCATTTGCGCGTACACAAGTTCATGTGCAGACGAGACAATCACAGCGGTAAAATCAAATGCTGAATCAAAACTTGTTAAAATCCTGAATCAATATTGAAGTATTTCTTTTAGACAGGTAATGTTATGTTTTAAAACTATTTTAGTCACGCAAAGCTTATGCAGATTTTGTTGTGTTATGAATGGGTTATATGCACAGAAGTGTTGTTCAGCCACTGAAATCTTCC
This sequence comes from Danio jaintianensis, assembly GCA_903798115.1. Taxonomy (NCBI): domain Eukaryota; kingdom Metazoa; phylum Chordata; class Actinopteri; order Cypriniformes; family Danionidae; genus Danio; species Danio jaintianensis. The sequence goes on along the minus strand of CAIGQV010019356.1, from coordinate 12,263,768 downwards.
GGTGGATTGATGTGACTTTTTTCAGTTTCATAAGAGACCTTTGACAGCATCGATAATGTAGATTTGTATTTAGTTTAACAACAAAACATAAGTAAATAGAACTATTCTGCCTAGCATGATTTACTGAGGTGAAGTTGGTTTTATATTCACATTGGTTAATTTTTTTACTAATTCATCCATTTTGTTCCTTAGAGAACATACATTTGATAAGGTGATTACCAGTAAAGGGGGTTTAAAACCTCTTCTTTTTACCCTCTGACGGCCGCCTCCTCTCGATCCTTGTTTCTTCGGAGAACACCTTCGATCCCTTAGCCTCGACTTCCTTAGTAGTTCGTAACAATCATCTGGTAAGTCCATTTGCAGAAACGAGACCAGAACGAGAGTAATAAGAGTTCCTCCCACGTGTAGGTGAGAACGCCATTCACCACACTTGCACTCGAGCCAGTCGCGATAACAAACAGAGCCAGGCATAATGCCAACCAAGCCAGAAACCAACGAGTCCTCATATTTAGAAGTATTTAAGACTAATTAAAAACAAAACAAAAAACATAAAAACAAACTTTCCAACAAGACAAACCAGCGAAATGTGACAACACGTGAAGCACTGGGTCTGCAGCAGAGCCACGCCTATAACCATTGCCGTTTACCATGTTACTCTGAATATTCGGTCTGAAACAGCATGTAATAAGTGTAATTCCTGCACGCTGCCGGCCATCCACTAAGCATACAGTAGTCGCTTTAGGAAACGTGTATGAGAGTGTGAGATACTCTCACTCTCTCATATGCGTTTCCTAAAGCGACTATGAGACCATTTTGATAACTATTGCTTGCTACACAACTGAAACACAACTGAAAACGTGCTAGATATAATACAGAATACGTTTTTCGTTCCGAATTGCAGTATTATAAAGTACCGGTACTGTAAAGTTTTCTAACTGGCGAATGACATGAACTAGTGGGTTGTCTGCTGTCATCTTTAAGGCGCGCGCACTTGTATTTCAGGAGGTGTGGCTTTGGACGGCAGGGGAGGGACTGTGTTTCAAAGATATTATTCTAACCCGTTAGCATTTTGGCAGATCACCTACTGCACCTTTAATGAATGGAAGATAAACAGACTGAAACATACCACTTCTCTCTTATGGGGTTTTGCTTTTTCCGTACTCTTCTTGACAGTTTCCAGCTCGACCAGTTTACAGGTTCGTCTGAAGAGCATCTCCTGTAACGACGCAAGTAGAAATGCTTGATGCTGATTGGCAGAGCAGAACACAACTACTGTATGTAGAGGCAAGGAGAGCCTTTTCATTCACATCCTGTTTTTATTCACTCCACTAGATTGTTAGATTGAGAAAAGGTTATTATAGATTACTAAAAAGAAAAAATGTTTGACTCTTAAAGTACACATGAAATCAAAACTAACCATATTGATTTTGTTAGCTCACATTGCAAGCTTTGTGGTGAAGTCATCTGTGCATGTCATTAAGAAAAAAAAATTTGTTTGCCCTTCTAATCTTTAATTAAAATCTGAAAATGCCCTTCCTGTCTGTTTTCAGTTAAATTCTCAGATTACCTCTGTCTGAGGTATTGGGCGTGGCTAACATACTTAACCACGCCCCTCCAACTGTTAGTTTTGACGACAAACAGAACTGGTGAGAAGGAGGAGGTGTCTGTTAGGTTGTAATAACTCTCCCGAAACCCTTTTCCTGATCTTTCTGAATGAAATGCCTACTTTACTACATCCAATCAGCTCACAGTAGAATAAACAAGCCACGCCCACTGTTTTCTCATTTAATATCCTGTTTCTCTAGGTACTGTGTCACAATATGAAAGAAAATCATTCGCAGCTTCCGGTTTCGGGTTGTACTTTATTAAAGTACTAAATTTAATATATTAAAAAAAAAATGACATTAACTGAAATAAAGGCATCATTTTCATTTTTATTTAGCTAACCCTGTACTTAACTAAAACGTAAATGTTAAAGGTATATAGAGAAAACTGTTTAAAAACGACACAATAGAATTAAACTAATATTTATCATAGATAAAATGCTAATTCAAAGTTTTCAATATTAAAATAACACTGGTCTGTGACTTTCTGCTAGCGTTACATTGTGCTGCCAGTTGAGCCGGTTGTGACAAGTGACTATTTTTATGAGTCATACTGAATTTTTCTAAATCCATTTGTTTAAACATACTGATTAATGCAGAAAGTATCACTTCCAAAATCACAATAAGACACAAGGTTTGCAAAAAAAAAGCAAAATGCACCGTAACTTCTCATTTATTTGTTCAGAGATTGACTTATGAACATCTCAATAAGAAATTCGATGGCGTTAACATCAGGAGATCAAGCTGACTGTATTGCATTACATAAGGCATTACATAACTGGTAAATCTGGTCGTAATATTTAAAAGGTTACTATAAATTAAACATTGTATAAAAAAAAACTACCACACATAATTAATCATTTTGAAGGCTTTCACACAACATACTTTCTCTGCCTCTTGGTAGCGAGACTCCAGGTCCAGACCCAAACCAAGAGTGGAGAGATTGTTGCTGGCAACTTTCTCAAAGTTTCTCTGAAAGAAAAAATTGTGAATTGTTAAATAAAAATACAGTAAAGTCTAGGAAGCCTTAAATCTTGTTCAGAGTTTTTGCTTAAAATGCCATTACCTTTATAGCCTCAATGATATCGGACAGTTTCAAACAAACCCTAAAAAGACACAACAACAAAATTATTCTTAAAAAACAAACATTCATGTAAACAGATACAGGTATCTACTTTCACTCTTTCTTAAAAATAAAGGTTCTAAAATGTTTTTCTTAGCGAGGCCACAGATGGATATTTTAATGGAGTTCTTCAAAGAACCATTACTTCATAGTTTAAAGGATTTTTGATCTAAAGAACTTTTTGTGGTATGAAAAGGTTCCACAGATGCTAAAGGTTCTTCATGGAACCACTGATCACAATAAAGAACCTTTATTTTTGTGTGTTCTTTACACATACATCTCTCTTTACACAACATTCACATTAATGCAGACACAAATGTTATTTTTATTTATTAAATTCGATCCCACGTTGTATTAAGTGGCCTTAGCTAATATGTACTTACACTGAAATTAATAATTTGTTACACCTTAACCCACCCTTAAACCTAGCCGTACCACCAAACCGGTCCCTAACCCTACCCGTATCCCACCTCAATAGCATCAGTTCTAGTGTTCTGCAATACATTATGAACACATTAAGTACATTGTATTTACATTTTGATGCAAGTACATAGTAGTTAATATAAAGTGGGACCATAAATTCTAACTTGGAGAAGGCTACAGCAGCTGCGTCATCCTGATTCACACAAAGATGAAGAGATGTGGAGAAATGACCACAGGCCAAAGCAAGCTCTGGAAAACATACATATAATAGTGATATACAGGGCGGGCCTACTGTTTTCCTTAAAGGGGTGGTCCACTATGATATCATATTTTAAACTTTAGTTGATGTGTAATGTAGCTGTGTGAACATAAACAACATCTCTGAATGTAATACGCTCAAAGTTCAGTGCAAAGGGAGACATTGGCTTTTACAGAGTTAGCTTAGCAAAGCCTACAGCGAACGAATTTGGAGACTACAAAAAAATACTTCCGGGCTGATGAGATCACAAATGCTTCAGGTTACACGCATTCACCACACGCACACACCCCGTGCAGCGAAGGTAATGCAATGTAATGTTATAGCAGAAAAAGCTAAAATGCTGTCCAAACGCTGCTATTTCCACAGAGCTTCTTCTGTTTCTGTATTTGTGCTTCGAAAGGACACGACACAAAGACAGAAGTGCTTACAGTTTAATTTTAATTATGTTCCAGAGAATTATATAAACAATAGAGCTTTAGCATTTGACAAAGGACAGCTTCCAGAATCTCTCCAAGTTCAGTGCTGGATTCGGCTAAAACTCCTCCAACAGACAAAGCTGTGGACTGTGAGCCACAACCTGTAAGTATTTTTATTTGTTAAAATTGATCAACTACAGACACAGTTTCTAGCGTTAACGAGGACATAAACAAGGATGTAAACAACGGGAAATGCTGTTTGGCACCGCTAACAATTTAGCTACAAATTCATATTTATCAGTCAAACCGCTGTAAACAGCCACAATCTTCAGCAGCGCGTGCAGTATCTCTCTATGTGTGTCTTTCTATGCGCCTGCTTACTGAGCGTTCTACATCTCAAATAACAAACTCGCAAAAGATATGAGAACGTTTTTATATTACTTACACATGCTTATTTGGAATATATGTGAAAGACACTTATCAGATTTTCATTTCTGTCTGATTTAGGCAGCTAACAGCTGCTCTGAGCCTCTGACTGGACTGTTTCCACAGCGCAAAAGCGCGCTTGTAGGGGAGTGACGTGGAGCTAATCCGCGAATCACAGCACATTATGTTAGCGACCATGTTTGCATGTTAGTTGAGTAGCTATAATCAATATATAATCAAAGTAAGAAATCTGAAAAAGTAACGTGATTTTCTACAAGTGAAGCATGAGCACACATTGCTTTGCATATTATAACAACCAACTTTGCAATATTATAACAACCAAGCCTTAAAAATACACTGTGGACCACCCCTTTAACAATGTGTACTGTACAAGCATGCAAATACACTTCATGCAGTGGCTTACTTTGCTCTGTCATCACAACGTCCAGTAACTTCTATTGAGAAATGAAAACCAAAAGTGCCCAGTGATTAAAAAAAAAAGTCCATTAGCCAGATAGAAACTGCAAAACTGCTTAAATAATATACCTCTGTGGCAACCTTTGACGAAGCAGCCAGATTTGTGTTTTTATTTCTCTCGTTCTGAAAGAAGATGTCAACATCCTGGGAAAATATATATATTTATATTTATTAAATAAATCACTTCTGTCTATCTGTAATGTTTGAATAGAGGCATATCAGTACATATTATGAACAACTGTACAAAGCCTTGCAAACAACAAAAACCTCATGACAGACCTTATGACTTTCTTTCCTCATCTCCTCCACAGCCTGACTGAGGCGATTAAAGATTCCTTTCTTGCCTCGCTGTTTTCCAGGAGACTAATACATTTTTTTTTTAAAAACAGACGCAAAAACAAAAATGCAATTATCAGCAAAGATTTTGTCACAAACTGATATCACTGAATAGCATAGTCAAAGCATTTACACTTATTTTCCATGCTAGAAAATCCAGTTAAAACAATCATGTCATCTGTTTTTGGATCAGGAAATGTTTCCACTGGGTCCAGTTTGGTCTAAAGTGGTACTGGTGTAATCATACAAGCCTATGTTGTTTAAACTTCTTTTTATTGTATAGGAGCTGATTTATTGCTGGTCGGAGATGGCGGCCAGCTTAGTCAAGTATCTGAAAAAAGACATGCCTGTACAAGTACAAAAGTACAATTTGCAATGGCTTAAGACAGTAAAAAGATGTTCAAAAAAGTTCATTAAGGGTTTTTATAGGCTACATAGTTATATTTAAAACACAATTTTTGCTGAAGTTGTTCTTTATGTGAGTTTAGGGTCCTAGGTTTTTCCCGGCTTTTTGTTTTTCAAATCTGTAACTGACAAAGCACCTGTAGCTCATGTCAACCACCAGCAGACTGTCAACACTCTCTTAACAGGTCAATTAAGAGAAGTTTTACAAACTATTTTTCGAGAGGAGCACGTAATATGATTCACTGATCGTGGCTGGTCTCTCATCCGTAATCAGCAATAATCCAATCAGATTGAACCAAGCCTACAATAAATAGACCGATTTCCCCCTACTGCCTTATCTTTGTTTTGGAAGAATCTCCCCTTCCACCCCAGCTCCTCCTTTTCCTCCTTTACCAGGGGGAGCTCTCGAGACTTACCTGATCTCAGACCCCCTTACATGCTAATTGACCAGGCGGGAGCCCTGGGCTCAATTATCTCAGAGCTCAGGGTTCTCTCCCAGGACAGCATGCCAAACCTGCTAATAGTGTCAAGCAATATCTAAGTGTGAACTCTTGAAATGTCTTAAAATGTCTATATACTTTTACATTTAAAATGTAACTTATGTTTTTTTTTTCTTTCTGTTTTTATTTTAACAGAACATCTGAGAAACTCGAAACTGTTCGGCTGATGTTACCTCTTCCTCACTGTATCAGAGTAACAGAGATGTTTTTTTGTAATTATCATTTGGGTTTAAGCACAAAAAGTCACATAAAAACATATAAAGGATACCTCATGATTTCCTTTTTTGTTTTTAACAACGTAACTATCACATACTGTACAATTTTGATTTTGGCCATTATAAACATAACTTATTACCTAAACGATGAAAGAAAAACCCTGTAACTTCAAACTCATTTGTATATTTCAGATGCTGGTCTGGGGAGGAAAAAAAATCACTACATTTTACCATATTAATAACATAAATACTCTTATTACTTATTTTAATGCTAATATTTATAAAAAATATATATTATTTAAATATTTTAAGGTCCTATAAAGTACTTTCAAAGCATGGTTCTTAATGGAAACTAATTAAAAGGGTTCTACTTAGCAAAAAATATCAAATAAAAATAAAGAGTATTCTGCTATTGGTACAAGCTAAAGAATCATAATTTGGTACTGTTTAAAACCATTTTTCCTAAGAGTGTAGAAGTAATCAAGTAAACAAAAACTAGAGAGAAGATTCTTGTTAAAACATTTGGACTTGCCTTCAAAAGTGAATTACTTTTTGAACCAACTTAGGTACCTCAATATGCTTTTTCAGATTTTATGGTGAACATTTGAAGGTAGAATTTTCTCAGATGCAAGTTATAACAAGTGGAAACTTCTGTGTTTGATGCATACAAAAACTTAAAAAACAGTCAAGTAAAAGTAGTCATTTTAAAACCACTATAACAAATCCCCAGGAAAGTCCAGCAATAAAGTCAAATTACTTTATTACATTACCATGTAAATTTTACACATCTGGCTTCCAACAGTTTAAAGTTTATCTGGTCATCAGCCTCTTAAATGATACCGAACCATGGAATGACCAGCCATACAACAATACAAACCAATACAAACTTGGTTTTAGTTGGATTCACCAGCATGTTAGCCATGTACGCTGCATATATTTAGTAATTTAGATGCATTTACTGCACTTGAAAAAGTGAAAGAACACAGTCAGTTCGTGTCTGTGTGTGAGTGTCTGTGTAGTAAAACCTCAGAGTTGGTAAGAAAGCTGTCCAGTGCTTTGCACTTGCAGAGAGTAGGATGTGTCGCCGCCTTCTGGAGATAAAACTCCAAAGCCTTACAATAACTCTGCCAATTCTGTCCTAGAGCCAGAAAGCCTGAACACAGTAAAAATGCATCAAATATATTAGAAAAAAATCTAAATATTGAAACACGTTGGGGAAATAAATAGTATATACAAATAGTGCTAGACATTCTCTCATTTCTTTACATCAATTTTATCTAAATACATTTGCACTGCAAGTGTACGAAGAACTAATAATACACACCAAGTTGTTTGAGTGCTTTGGTCTGTGTGTTTGACTGCAATGGAAATGCTTTTGACGGCAAAGGTGGAAACTGTGGATTAAAAGAAAATCTTGTATTTTCACTTTTCTTAGATGTTATGCTTTTAAAGAAAAGTGTACTTTACAGAACATATAAAAATAGTGAATTCCCTCACTATAATTCCCTGAAGTCCAGGAACATTTTCTTGTGAGAAAAAACTCTGCTGAAGCCAGTCAAAGTCCTCATATGTTCGGAAAACACACACCCCAGCACTGCTGTTCAGCTGAAGGCAAAGTAAAATAATACTAAGAAACAATATTTTTACATTTCAAAACACTTTTTTGCATTTGCTAGGCCTCTTACTTTCTGGGACGTGATGGCAAACGTCAGAACGTCTCCATCCTGAGTGACGTCAGTGATTCTGACGCTATTTGCACTCACACTTAGCGCTGCTTCTGCACTTGAATCTTCCTAAAGCACAAAGACATTCATTTACAATACTCAGAGCTGTTGTTAGCAAATACATGTGCTGGAACTTAGAGCAAGCCCTTAAGATAACAATGATAATTTTGTATTTTTTTTAAATAACAGTATGGTTAACTTAAATACAACAGCATTAATGCACTAAGCACGAACAATGAGCAGTATATTCTTTACAGTCAGTTATTGTTGGCATTGTGAAGGAACATGCTTTAACAATGAACAATTTAATATTAATAAAGTGTCCTTAAATGTAATGAATAATGAACGAAGAATCGATTTGCAAGTAAATAAGTTGATTTAACGAACAATTATCTTCCTGATAATTGTCTTAACAAACGTACATATCGATTTTTATCTTTAGACAACTAGATATGATAAATAATTTAAGCCAACATCTTCATTTTGCATCTCAAAAAAACCTAGGATATTGTTTTTAATAATGTATTTATTTAAAGTTGTGACTTTATGAGTGCAAGAAAAAGGGTCTTCGAAGACCCTTTTAAGGCATTAAATTTGGAAGGGCAAACGTAAAAAAAAAATGTAACACTTTCAAACATCCTTATACATTAACACACACAACTAGATTAATACATATTGTTCAACTGCATTTCATTACATGTAAAGCAGATAGCTGAACAGCATATTACTGCATGGTCATGTGATAATCACAACCCGAAATGATTACTTACCATCGTCGTGGCATTCAACAGGATTCAACTTTTCTATCTTCAAAAAGGGAATAAAACAGAAATGTGAAAAAGTCACAGAAGAACCATTTCTCAATATTCCACAAGAAACCTTTTTAATCTCCTTTCTCTTCACCTCCGTTTTCTACTCTATTTCCCCTCGTCACTTTCTCTGGATATACAAAATGCTCACACATACATTCTTGCGGAGGCAGGATATCCTTCAGATCGAAGGCCACTCTTCTCCTGTGATTTGGCTGTAGGTGAAATTCTGTCCAACGTGTTTAGTTTTAGGTGTCCTCTTTCCACTGACATGAGAAACCCACTCACACATTACATGTGAACTAAGTAACTTGTAAAGCACTCTCATTAAAAGCTACTCAGTAACTAAACAGCTACACTGCAGTCAGGTGCCACTCATAAACTTTGCTCAGCGTTCTTAATGCAAAAAAACACATTTTATCTGCCCAGATTTCAAGTAAATGAAGAAAAATACAGAGACTAATAGAACACATCAATCATTAGGAACAGGAATGCTGAGAACATTAGCTTTGGTTATCGATCACGTAACTAAACAAACATGACATCTGTTCTTATTCATGAATACAATTCAATTTTCAACCTGGTAAAAGAACTGATGTGATAAATAATAGTTAAAACGCTGCTGACTTTGGGACAACTGACAGATATTGATAAAAAATAATCAAACAGAAAATCTGGTCAATCTTTATTCTATTTTCGCATTTAAGCTACATGAAAATAATGCATCCAATGAAGCAGTTTCTTTAGCCACCACATGATTTTCTGGCTTGCACCTGTTCATGTGGAGTGTTTGTAGAAGGACAGCAGGTCGTCCAAACTCTGTGTTTGAGTAGTCTGTGTTTGAGAAGGCTGTGTATATGTGGGCATCTCAGAAGCATATATGGGGTTAGAAGTGTTCTCTTCTGTGTATCCTTCTGCGGTGCTTTGGGATTCAGGCCACTTGAAGGCATGTTTTCCTTTGCTCTGCCCTGCTCTGCTGTGATTGGCCCTCCTGTCCTCTGCAAAATAAGCAGAGGGAGGAGCAAACTCTGAGTCTCGCTCTTCTCGACGCCGATTGGTCCACTGACCCCAGGAGAACTCTGGGAAAGGAGAGAAATATTTAAGTTGTGCCTCTTTACCAATGCAAATGTAAAAAACTGAAACAAATGGGGAAAGGAAGGAATATGGTGTGCATTAATGTGTACCTTTGCCTCTGTCCCACTCTCTTACATGAGGAACGCCAGGTTTGGTGTCTTTTCTCTCCTGAATCTCCACCTCCACTTTCTGCACTTTTGCAGGAGCTGGAGGTCCAACCAAACCTTTATCTTTGTCATCTTCCTCATTCTCAGCACCATCAGCGGCAGGAACTACAAGAGAACATAAGAAATAATGAAATAAAACTATACATACATATATTTTAGAACGCGAAGACACACATGTAATATGATTTAAAGGTTTTAAAAGGTATAAAATATGCTCTTAAAATTGAATATGCTTTTAAATTAAATGAGTATTATTCAGCAACGCACCAACTTCGTCATCCCCTGGCTCCATCTTGCCGTTCTTCATCCTCCTCATCCTCACTTTAGCAAGCCGGGCCTCGAGCAGAGCTTTCCGTTTCTCTTTCAGCTGCTCACGTTTGCTGCGCTGCTCGGTGGTCTGCAGAGAGAAAAAAATATAGCATTAATTTAAAAACATTAATTTACACTAAAGCAGGGGTGTCCAAACTTGGTCCTGGAATGCCGGGGTCCTGCTGAGTTTAGCTCCAACTTGCTTCAACACACCTGCCAGGAAGTTTCTAGTATATCTAGTAAGAGCTTGATTAACTGGTTCAGGTGTGTTTGATTAGGGTTGGAGCTAAACTCTCCAGGACAGCGGCCCTCCAGGACCGAGTGTGGACACCCATGCACTAATGCCAACAGAATAAATTTGTTTGTATATTTAGTGAGCTAATTACTTTATGGATTACACATGCATGAAATGAAAAGTACAAATATTAGTTTAACTATTTAATAACATTATTTTTAAATTTGTCTCAAAACGTAAAGAAAAGAAAAAAAAAAACACGTATTAAATGAAAATATAACTGTCAACATCTGTAATGCACAACATAATTGCCATTCAACCAGTAACTTATTTAAAATTTTTGGGGTCAGATCAGACATACACCAGCTTGACACTGAATGCTTGTTGAATAATAAATATTAAGTGCTTCCTCAAAGAGTATCTTTAAAACAATAATAATTTAATAAATGGGAAAAATCTTTAATCTTCTCAATTATAATGTTATGCCTCTTTTAATACTTTTAGAAAATTAAAACAATTGTTTTTAACTTTTATATAGACTAAAGATTAGGGCTGCACGATACTGCGGACATTGTGATATTTTGTTTTGCTGCGATATACATTGCGATAGGAATATAATTTCACCAGATGATTTGAATATCTCTATTTGGAAAGATTTTATTAATTTAGATCGGCTGGGATGATTAAGTCTATTTCTAAGCAGTGCATCTGCATAAAATATGGACTTCTGGAGAGTCTAACAGTATTCAAGCACAGAAATTGAACAATCAAATGTAAAATAACATGGTAATCACTGAATAAATAATATTTAATAAAATCTTTATCTTTTAACCTTTAATAAATAATCTAATCCTGCAAACACACACATTGTGATATCGATGCTCAAACCATATATTGTTCAGCCTTATTAAACATGAAAAAAAATTTGAAAACTGGCAAAATTCCGGGCAATAATATGCAATAATATAATTACTGGCTTATCAGGATCAGCCAGAATGTTCAAATCAGTGCATCTCTAGGCACAATACACTCTGAAAGCACTTTCTCCGCATTAATAAACATGAAAATGCCCACATTTTGGCCAAAAAATGTTTAAGAATATAATGCTGTCTAGCTTGCTTAGCACACTTTCAATGCCTTAAAATAGCATCCAACTAGGCAACTCTCTACATTTGACACTTCAGTTTTGGTGTTCTGACCTGGTCTCTCAGCATGTCCAAAGTTTCTCTCTGTTTTCTACGTTGGTCTTCATCATGAGCAAAAGTAAAATACCCAACACCCAGCTCTCTGGCCTCTGAAACAGACACAGAAACATCCACATTAGACACTGTGCAGATTTAATTTAAGTTCTGAGACATATTCAACACATACGACATGGGTTTTATGTGCTTCTTCACCTTGGTCTCTAATATTTTCATAGTGAATGGGTCCGACAGGCCTCTTCATCTGCTCCTCTTCCTCTCTCTCCCACTCCTCTCTCTGGATTTCTCTCCTCATGTCTTCAGATAACAGGTGTCTGTCAGCCCCAGTCACCCTGTACCACACAATAATGTAAATTAAGCACGATGTTGAGTTACATATGCAAAAATAAATAAATAAAAATAAAAAAGCACAAAAGACAAAAAGTACCTCTTATTATGAAGATCTTCATCCATTTTCTGAAAATCTGGTAGATCTTTCCTCAGACATCTTCGAGAACGTCCTAACGCATCAACATAATCCACCCTGCAATTGAGAGAGAGCAAGAAAATCCATTACTGAGTTCAAAATGTATTTTAAATCTCATAAGACCCCGCACAGTAACACATCGTACCATTCCTCATTCGTGTTCTGTGGAGGTGGAACGGGGACTTTCACATCAGAGTCCTCTCCATCTCGATCTGCAGTGCGTGTCTGTGGCTCATTCCTCTGGTTGATGATCTTCTGGGTGAAGTCCACCAGAAAAAGACTTTCTGTCTCCTCATCTGAAGACAAAAAGAAAATAGTATAATTAGATATGTTCATTTTTTTATGCTAGAAAATACACAAAGTCCTTGGGAAAGTGGTTAAAGTGAAACATGAATTTGGGAATTCAAGCCAGCATAGTACCTGGGAAATCTCCTTTTGTCATTTGTTCATAAAGACGCGCCTTTTCCTCCAGTTTCTGCCTGCAGAACACAGACACACATCAGGAGGGCATGAACATGATAGTATTTTTACAATTTGCACAATGAAAGTAATTTAGACTACTGAATCATGAATCCTTTTTTTTTTTACAATAAATAATATTTTATTTACAAATATTTAGTTAATATTTGTCCACTATATTATTGTAAATATGGGCAGCATGGTGGCGCAGTGGGTAGCGCTGTCGCCTCACAGCAAGAAGGTCGCTGGTTCGAGCCTCGGCTGGGTCAGTTGGCATTTCTGTGTGGAGTTTGCATGTTCTCCCCGTGTTTGCGTGGGTTTCCTCCGGGTGCTCCGGTTTCCCCCACAAGTCCAAAGACATGCGGTATAGGTGAATTGGGTAAGCTAAAATTGTCCATGGTGTATGGGTGTGAATGAGAGTGTATGGGTGTTTCCCAGTGATGGGTTGCAGCTAGAAGGGCATCCGCTGCGTAAAACATATGCTGGATAAGTTGGCGGTTCATTCCGCTGTGGGGACACCAGATTAATAAAGGGACTAAGCCGAAAAGAAAATGAATAAATTATTGTAAATACATATTATACGGTGATATAGCACATTATAGAGTCATTACAACATGTCAGCACTCAAATTAATAGAGTGTATGGATTCAGATCAACATTATATTATAAGAATTTGGATGTACTTTCACAAGTTGTTTCTTTTTTTAAAACAACATACCCTGACTTGCATTTTAATGCTTTTGTGGCAACACTTTATAATAAGGTTTTATTTGTTAATTTTATTTAGACTATTTAGATTCTATTTATTTAGATTCAATATTTAAGTTAGTTCACACTGCACAAACTAATGTTAACATTTAAACTTTAATATGTATTGACTAGAGATTAACTCAAATGGTGTGAAAATATTGTATTAGTTCAACATTAGTTAATTAATGGTTTTTGGTTTTAAAATATGTGAATATGGTTTGCTACAAATACAATGTTTGCTACAAAACAGCTATGCCTATATATGAAATCCATTGTAATAACATTAACTATTAACCAAAGTGTCATCTGCAAACATTCTTTTGCGGATCTTTTTATTTTTTTAATGAATTGTTTTGGTATTTTGTTGTGCATTCTTATACGCTGACATTCGTTCAATTTAGTGGACTTGTCTATATTACACTTTTTGGGGCCCTGAATGTCCATTGAACAAAGCAAACAAAAATTAATTTGTGAAGAAGGAAAAGAAACAGAACCCAAGAAATTTTTTTAAAACTGCTCAAATCCTGCTGAAAGTTGATTCACCTAGATTTATCTAGTGTGTTTTCTTCTTCAGCCGTTTGCTGAACGTCCTTCTGCGCTCGAGCATTGACTCCTTCATTCGGTTTACTCCAGATATTAGGCTTCTGTAAGTACAAATGCACACAATCAGGAGTATTTGTTTATATAATGTTCTAATTAATTAAGGTAAAGTTGGTTTTATATTCGCACATTTGGACTTTCTCCTTAATATCATATTTTCAGAAAAGTATTCTAAATCATATTAGCAGCCAAAGACTACCAAAGTACAACATTCTTCACAGTCAATTAAACAGTGCTAATGTTGTTTTGAAGTCATGCTTGCATGCTATTTCTGACCGAATATTCAAAGTAGCATGGTAAACAACATAGGGGACCGTGTCACGAGTTGTCACTGAACAAATGTGTGAATATAAAACCAACTTTACCTCCAATAATCACATCTAGATGTCATGAAGTGCCAGCGTCTTACTTTTATCTTTGTCTTGGACTTCTGTGCACCTCCTCCTGCATCTTGGCCAAGTCTGTCGTGCTTAAATTGCTCTTGTTTCCGATATAATTCCGCTTTCAAATCAACCAGCTGAAATGTAAATCAAATGTAGACGTTAGATGAGACGTTCAATTGATTCGAAAGCTGCCACCAAACGTAATCCTGTCAGCTGTCGTGCTAAGCTAACTATAAAACATAAACATAGCTCAAATACTCTTAAGTTCGGTGTTAAAAAAAAGGAGTACTTTAGTATTGAAATAAGACGACTCACCGAAGACGCCGTAACACTGTATGGTTGCTTCTTTTTATCCATTTTAACAGTAGTGTTATACAAGCTAAACCACTGACATACAGTGAGAGCAAAACAGAACCTCAGAACAATCCAGAAGAGGAGAAATATGGTCTGCCATCTATTGTCCCGGAGGCCTCACTACAATAATATTTTAAATTGAACAAACGATTCACTTACTTAGAATGTAAAAAAAAAAAAAAAAAAAAACTTTTTTTTTTGTACCCAATACAATTCCCATTATAATAATTTTATAAACCATTTTTCTTGTATGGCCTTTTTTAAATAAATGAATCTTATGTAATCAGAACGATACAATTAGTTTTACCATCAAAACGATACAATTAGTATTTTTTATTGGCATAAACAGTATGCCAGTCATGAGTCAGTCCATTATTGGAAGAATATTATGCCAACTACGTACAAAGGTGAGTCCACTTAAAAGTGTGTTTGTACCAAAAACGTGTTTCAGTTACTAAGGAATTATGAGATCAGTCAAATAAACCTGCCATGGTAATACCTCAGTGGTCTAGTTACCAAAAAAGCTACTGACATGCAGTGACTTTATTTATCATCTGTTATCATCATATTAAGATCACCCTCTTTGGTCACACACATTTAGGTCTGTTTGTTTTCATAGTGACAGTTGTAGACTTTAATGCTAATTGTTAACCTAAGGCTTGTATAAAAGTGAGAAGCAGATGTTGGTGTGCAGACCTACTGAAGCAGTTTCATCATTTTACAAGGTGGGATTGACTTATTTCTTCAACTCTTTGTGTGCACTCAATATGTAGCAAAGAATTAAGACTAAGTGTTTTGGTTTGTAATAACAGAGCGATAGCAGGTGACTTCCCAGGATGCCTTTGTGGTGCCGTGCCAGCAGCATGTTTCTGCTCTTGTGTGTTTCTCTTTCCTTGTGTTTCGAGTCTGTGAGCGGCGGCACCAGCTTCCTCAGTCCTACTCAGAAACCACAGGTGAGTGTTTGTCTCCTGCATGTGTCTGTAATATGTTTTTCGTTAAGTTTGGTATCAGATACGAGTCTCATCTTCAGGGTCGAAGGCCCCCAAGAGTGGGCAGAAGAGAAGCTGCTGATCCAGCGATCCCAGTGATCAAAGAGGATGATCGGTTCATGGTAAAAAAATAAATAAAAAAATACAATGCAAGTGAATATTTATATACGATTTTATTAGGCTGTTCATATTTGGTTGTCACTGTCTGTTTAGATGAGCGCTCCGTTTGAACTGTCCATGTCTCTGAGCGAAGCCGAATATGAGAAATACGGCCCTGTGCTTCAGAATCTTCTGGAGAATATTCTTAGAGACTCTCCTTTCGGTGAGATAAAGTCTCATTTTAAAAATGTATCCAAACAACTATCCAAAATCAAAGGGCAAATGCAATAAACCAGAGATGTGTTACATGGATCAAAGAGAAAAAGGGGTTTCAAGCATCAAATCAACAAAAGTGTGTTTAAAAAAAATGTTTTATATTTAGTTTTCCCCATACATTGGAATCCATACTGTTTACAATAGGAGTCCCAATAAAATATATCAATTTAAATCAGAAATATTGCCTGAAATATTTGGTGAGATTAAAATCTTTCTACAGCATTATTTATCCCAGATTTTAATAGTTTATTTAAAATGCTACAAAACATGATTTAATTTTAATGAAATTTAATTTCCAAAAAAAAGGCCCAGATTACAAATGCATTCCGGAAAAAAAACATTCCTCAAGAAATCATTGCTTGTTTTGTGTCACTTACTATTGTGAAACCGGTGTGTGTGTGTGTGTGTGTGTCTGTTTTTTTTTCAGAGTTCTGACAAGAGTCCTACAATGTTCAACAATTAAAAAATGATGTAATTTAACACATTTTAACAAAATAAAGGATGATTAAAAAAAAGAATTCTCTCTCTAATTTATATTTTCTTTACTCTGTAGCATTTGTTTCAAGGTCACGTGTTAAAAAAAAAAAAAGTCAATAAAAGT
This sequence comes from Danio jaintianensis, assembly GCA_903798115.1. Lineage (NCBI taxonomy): Eukaryota > Metazoa > Chordata > Actinopteri > Cypriniformes > Danionidae > Danio > Danio jaintianensis. The sequence goes on along the minus strand of CAIGQV010019356.1, from coordinate 12,247,087 downwards.
GCATCGACCACTTCATGTTGTGTATACAAGACCATTTATTATAACAAAAGTAACATTTATATAAAAGCAACACCTTGGTAAAAGCTAATTGTCACGGTTTTTCACATTCTGTTTTACATTTTAGTTTTACACAAACTTTCATGTGATGGTACAGAGAAAAACAACCTTGTTTCCAATATAAAGAAAGACAAAAGCTGGCATTTTATGTCACTTATGTCTCACAAGCATACACAGCTTGTAAGCATGCATGCAGACTTTTAACAAAAGAAACCTGAGAACCATTTTAAAATAAAACTGAAGTAATCTTAAAATAAATTGTTCTCAACAGATGTGAAATTCACTACAAAAACAAAAAAGAAACATAAGTGAAAATGCAGATAGAATTTAAATAGTACATTGAACTATAAATGTTAATATTTTTGTTATGCAAACACATGGAAAAGGTCAAAGAGGTTACATACAAAAATAAGCTGACTGCAGCAGCAGACTAATATTGCCACTTACTATAGTAATATGAAGTTTTCAGTCAAAGTCCATATATATGTGTAGTGTTTTGTCGGATGGTTTGCAGTACTGTGGGCAGGAGCTCTCCCTTCAGCAGACTGATCTCACGCAGTGTGTGGATTCCCATACCAGGATGAGCAAACCGGCACATAGACTTGGGCACCTACAGAGAGAGAGAGAATTAGGTGAGGTAATGCATATACATGCATGAGGACAAGGTAGAGTTGACAATTTTATGACCATGAAATAAAAAACAAAACAGACAAAACCCTCCGACATGCACCATTTTTATTGTAGATTTTATTTAAAGCTAGTAACAAGAACAAATTAAACAGTGTATAACGTGATATTTCTTTGCTTATCGCATGCTAAACCAGGGACGCACCGATCCGATACTTGGATCGGATATCAGTTCGATACCGCATATTTTTGCTGGATCGGGTATCGGCCAGCTGGTATCGATCCAAATCTGATCTTGTGTGTGGGCTATATTCTGTGTAATTTATAAGCCAACAAAAGCCATGAAGGTAGCCTATTATAAGGCATTAGAAAGTTGTCATGTATGCCTACTATATCCCAAATGTTCTGAAGCCATTCTATAGTTTAATGTGAAAATAAGGATTTAATTAATGCTCCACTGTAATTGTTGTATCTCAAACCTATCATATATTTGCTACATAATTAATATAAGTCATTATTTTAAAGATTATGTCTTGAGCATCTGATTTTTCCTCAGTGCTGATGTGCTTTCATTTTTTCCATTTCACTCACAGTGAGATTTGGAGAGGGAGTGTTTAATAAACTTATTGTCTGTTGCTACATTGGTGCTCCATCTCTAGTTTCTGTTAATGCACCATTTACAGATTTTGTACTACTATAAAATTATTGTAATTAAGTTTGTATGCAAATTCAGAGCTAAATTAAAACAAAAAAGGTTGCAAATCACATGCTTGTTTAGATGAGACAAATCAATTATGGCCAATATACAAGATATTGCAGCCAATACAACCCTAGAAACAAGTAAAACGCAATGATACCTGTCTGGGTAGGAAATATGGAGCATCCGTCTCCAGCAGGATTCTGTTGAGGGGGATTTTCCTCACAGCATCTCGAGCCTCTGCCGCACGATGGTACGTCACCAGTCCAGTGAAACCCACACACAGGTTAGTGAATTCTTTTAGGAACGGCTCAATCACTGAGTAGCTGTTGGTGAAGCAGTGTCTAACACACATTTGGAAACAGGTTAGTAGAACTCTGATGTTAAGTGTATGTCATTGGTTTTAAAGTCACAGCTGCACATGTATGCGCACAGGTCCAGTGTAATGATAACGTCTCCCAACTGTTTACTTTCATTTTAGACATGAGCATGTTGATGTGAATATGGCTTAAATGGGCATTTTGACACAAAAGCATGACTGGTCAAGTGTAGTAAGTGAATTGAATTCAGATATTGAACGCTGGGTAAATAGTGTTCAAATAATGAAACACTAAAACAAATATTAACAGCCCTATAAACAGGCTTCATTCTCATATTAAATATAACACATTATTTACATTTTACAGTGAAATATGAACCACTAGTTTGTTCCATGTGACTGTTTAATTTCTAAAAACTAGCAGTTAGCCCATGTGTGTTTAATGAGAACTGACCTGTGTATTTTGTAATCTCGGGGAACACACTTCTTCATAATTTTCAGCACATCGTCATCAGCATCACGGCAATGTATGACTAGAGGTTTCCTGAGAGCGACGCCCAACTGCAACTGCCGTTCAAACACCTTTGCACGCAAAAAGACAGAAATTATCGAAACTGTCATTTGTAAACTTTGGGTGTTTTTACATTTGCAGTTTGGTTATCTTGGTTTGTTTAGTCCCATTTGCTTGTTTGATTATTTGTAAGAAACAAAACAACCGAAAAACTGCTTTTGTAAAAATAAAGAGTTGCTGCAAGGAGACACGATTCTGATGGAAATCTTACAACTACAAAACAGATCAAGATATACTTTACATGGGTCTCTGTCTGTTTATTTGGTCCACATGAATGTTCCGAAGTAGGGTTCGCACTATTTAAAATGAACCACACTAACAGAGCAATCACACCAGAGTTCATTTTAATCAAACCAAACCTGTACCATGAAGCCAGATTAGCTGGCTAACCAGTTAGGTTTAAGTTTAGTTTGCACCAATTCTGGGTTTTAGGCCATATCCGCAGGTCTTTTTATAAACAGGGTCTTTCCCACTTTTTTTTTTGTTTTAATCTGTCCACATGAAAACGCAAAAACGCACGCTGAACCAACAGGTGGGGACAATGACACTTTTATGCAGAGTTCACACCAAATGGAGAATTAAGTATTTGCACAAGTAAATAGCATGCAAATCAATGCAAATGTGAGAACAGAGGCAGATTACCGTCCTGCGGGTAAATGACAAAAATATGTGATGTGTTTGCCACGAATGTGCAGAACTTTGCCTCATTTGTGTCTTCCGCATTTGGTGTGAACCCAGCTGTGTTTGCCAATCAGAAAGGAGCAAACAGCACACATGCTGATGTCCGGTTGTATTGTCCACACAAACACACTGTACCTGGAGTTTTGGAAAATTTTCAGAAACTTCCGATTTCAGTGACCAGACACTGCATTTTTGTGTGGACAAACAGCGAAACGTGTAGAAAAAGAGCAGTTTTGAAAAACCTGTGTTTGTGTGGACAGGGCCTTAGTCATCCAGAAGGTAGCTTAGCTGCTCCATAATACCATGGCAACAAAGTGTGATTAAAGTCGAGCAGCCTTCATGTTACATAAAACTCAAGATTGGCGTAAACTAAACTAAAACTTAACTGGAAAGCCAGCTTATCCAGCTACATGGTGCAGGCCTCTGGCAAGTGTGACCAAATTCTTAAAAACCTTTGAGAACAACAATAATTGAGTCTGCATTACCTCTTTCTGTTTCCTTGAGTCTGTAGAGTTCTTATGCGAGTAATCCAAACCAATCTCTCCAAACGCAATGGCCTTAGGGTGACGCATAGCAGACATGATGTTTTGCTCATGATTTTGGTTATACTCCTTAGCAAAATGCGGATGGCAACCAAAAGCCCCCCACACTTTCTCCTCTCCCAGCAGTCCTTCCCAGATGGCTTCTCTCTCTGTGATTCTTGGGTTGCAGAAGTCTGCGATGCAGCCATTAAACTCCACTGGGAAACTACTTGCATATATGCTCCGAAACCTTTGGAAACTTCCTTTGAATCCCAACTTCCCATAGAGCATGTCAAGGTGACAGTGTGTGTCAATAAATCCAGCAGAGTCTGCTTTAGAATAGCTCAAATCTGGCAGCCAAAGAGGCTCTGATCCAGCCGAAATCCTGCGGGTAACACTATCTGCAATGAGAAGCATCTGTGGAGATGTGCAAGTATTTGATTCGGAAGTTCTCCGGTTCAAATTAGGTAAATAACCCCAGCTACTGGGTGAGGAGGGTGCAGAAATGCTGGTTTGAAGCTCAGGGATCAGATCTACTGATGAAGGATGTAATTTGAGGGACCGCCTAATTGACCTAGAGCGTAAATAGTTTTTGTAAGGATTGTATTCCAATGGTGGACGAGTGTTGGTGAAGTCCACAACTCCACAGTCCATTTTAAGGCTTTTTTGCTGCCTCTTTGGCTTGAAAGACTCGTCCTGTGAGAACACTTCAACCTGTTCTGAATCCTCAACATCGGACCAATCAGGCGACTCAGAACGCTTCAGGATCACACTCTGTGCATAGAGACAAAGTCAATATTAATTTTCTTAAAATATAATTACAAGAGCAGAATATCCATCCTTTATATAGGATTTTGTTGTTATATATTACATATAATTGGTTTTACATATATTTTGACAAACTCCTATGCTGACCAAGGCTGCAATAATAAAAAATACTGTAAAAACATTAACACTGTAAATATCATTACAACCTAAATTATTTTATACATAATTATATATGATATATCTCATTATTTATTTTTCAGTATCCTTTGATGACTACTACTACTAAGTTAAAATAACTTTTTTTTTTTAACAATTATTTATTTAAGCCTTTACTATCACATGTTATGAACTAAGCAAAACTATTTATTCTTGACGCAAAGCACAAGAAAAAAAAAACTCCGTTACCCTGGTGTCCTTTATTAGCTTTATTTCCGTCCCATCATCTTCTGTGTCTATAAACTCCAGCGGGGGAGGACCATCATCCTTAATTGCGATCAGAGATGGTTCATTCTTCTCACTGAACGAGCAGCAGTCGAGGTCAGAGTGCTTGTCCTCCTCCTCTGCATTCACAGGTTTCTCAGGGGATTTCTTGACAGGTAGACTTTTAGGTCCAAACACTAATGACTTTTTGCCTGCATTTCCCATCGCATCATTCAGTGCTTTGAGGTAAATGGCTTTTTGCCCTTGTTCTGGACTTCTGCGTTTTTTCCCAGCAGATGGAGGTGAAGGTCCAACAGAAGACTTCTGTCCTGAAACACTGTCCTGTATGCAACACACAAATACACAATCAATGCGGTGAAGCACACAAAAACAGTCAAAGCAAGTCCTGTCAGATACTAGAAATAGAACTGCTGATAACTTTTCTTTATTTTTTGCATAAAATTAAAACATTGTTTTATAAGACTCTAATACCTTACAATGTTACTTTTTCAGCTTAATTTTTTATTAAATAAATAAACCACATCGAGCAAAAGAAAATTCTCTCACAAATATATAAAAAAATTAAACATTACAAACTTGTAGTTTATATATTAAAACTGTGTAATTTAGTGGTATACATGTACGCAAGTGTATGTATGTTGTGTACTTACATCACCAGGGCTTTTTTTAAACAGTGATCTATGGCGTCCAGTCAATTTCAAGCGTAATTTGGGTGTACTCTGTGAAGAACTGGGGTGCTGTGGAGTGCTGAGATAGATGTTTTCCATGACGCCCAGTCCAGCAGACCCAGTAGATGTGTTTAAGCCAGGAGAGCCAACATCACTCACACCACCAGCAGCACCATCATCATCATCATGATGATGTCCATCTCCATCCCAGCAAGTGGGCTGTGCCAATCCCACGCTGTTTCTCATCAGCTTTCTTGGGGAGTCCACAGCCTTATTCAGCCACATTAAAGTCACCTTCTCCCTTTCGCAGTTCATCGCACTAGGATCTTGAGAGAAGGAAAAGAAGGAAATGTTTACATAAAAAAAAAAAAAAGTGTTCTTTTTTATAGTTTATATAAGCACAATATTTCACCGGGATGCAGACAGAACGTGAATCAGAAACAGAATCCTGGGGAAAAAAAGTTGCATTCTTGAAATTGCAATGTTTACATTTTACATTTTATTTATCTATATTTTATTTTTAGGTTGTACCTGTAATCACTAGTCTTTCAAGAGTGTTTTTTGTTTCATACTTTTATATTTTCTACATTTTTAAATCCAACATTTGCCCCGAAGTTCTAAGAAATATAATCATATTTGAATGAGTAAGCCACTTTAAAATGTTAAAAAGAAATTGTCCTTTACATGTGGTCAATGTATATACCATTAATTGATTGAATTTACAGAAATGGTACAATATCATTATATAGTTATGAGGACGAGATGACATATATGAGATGTTATCAGGATATAGTGATAAGATATTTTTGTCATATCGCCCAGCCCTAGATGCAGCTATTTCTAAGTCAATTCTTCGTTAAAATAACAAGCTTTAAATTCCAAGTGGAAACGGAAAACTACGACTAAATGATCTTGTAAGAAACACTGAAGCTGAAATTTATCAAAATATCGTTGTTTTTTTTAAATCAACGGTCAGTTGAAGTTAGCTAAAAGGTTAAAAATGGCGTCTCTTTTATAGGCCTACTTGTGTTTATTTTTATAGATTTATAAATAAAATACATCTGTATACGAAGAAAATTTAAAGAGCCATTAGTTATCTAATGTTACAGATGCTAATATTTAGCAAAAAGCGCAAGCCTGACCTAAAACTGTAAGCCGAAGCGGCAGAGCACATAAAGGCGATCACAAGAACGGAAAACAGTCTGAAAGTGTGCAAGCCAAGGCTTGATTAAACCCGATTCAGTCCAACTTACGGCAATTTAATGTTACTGACCTTAAGGCCCACTGATGAGGAAATTCAGGTGGATCAATTAGCGATGCATTCACTCCTGTCTACAGTTTCATCTCCGACCCGCACGACGGCGAACGCTACTTGACTACTACTAAGTATGGAGCGAGCACATAGGCCTATACCACACGAGGACTGCTAAGTATAGTGTTCACAGTGTAAGCGCATATGTATACATTGATTTGTCTTACAGAATTAAGATTTAATTTGATAATGTATGTAATATAAGAAATGTTTTAAGTGGTAGCATATTATACAGGTCTAAAGTCAATTTCTGTATAGGGAAATACAATATACAGCAATAAATTATTGTCAATTTTATTACATTCAAGAATTGTAATTTTAATAAATTCAAAAATTTCATTGTCATTTATGTCAGTTATGTTCTTAAATTTTCATGGCTGGTAAAATAATTTATGGCAGGTAAATCTCACTTCATTTGGAGGTGTTGCAAAATATTAGTTTCATTTAAACATTAGTTTTGAAATATTGTGATTTCAATCAAGACTTACAAACAAATCTGAAATTTTATGAACAGGCAAATAAGATAAAACTCTAAAATATTGACTTTTTGTGTAACTATGGGGCATGTATTCACCATTTTAAGTTAATATTACAGTTCCAAAAATATATTAAAAAATAATGTCAATTTAAATAAATATCAACCCATTGTTTATCCAACAAATATTGTAATTATATATATTCACTCATTTTCCTTCGGCTTAGTCCCTTTACTCATCAGGGGTCGCCACAGCGAAATGAACCGTCAACTTATCCTGCATATGTTTTACACAGCGGATGCCCTTCCAGCTGTAACCCAGCACTGGGAAACATCCATACACACTCATTCTCACACACACACACACACACACACACACACACACACACACACACACACACACACACACACACACACACACACACACACACACACACACACACACACACACACACACAATGGCCAATTTGGTTTATTCAATTCACCTATACCACATGTCTTTGTACTGTGGGGGAAACCTACGCGAACACGCAAACTCCACACAGAAATGCCAACTGACCCAGCCGGGACTCGAACCAGCGACCTTCTTGCTTTGAGGTGACAGTGCTAACCCCTGAGCCACTGTGTTGCCCATATGGATTTATGTACTTCTATTGTATTTGCTTAAGATTGACATGAATTTTGTGTGTCTATGCAAATCCATATGTATATTTGGCATTGTGCGAGTGTCTAAAAACATATCAGACATAATAAGTCAGACATAATTATATTATTAACATAAAATATATAGTAACCATTATTTATTTACAAATATTTAAACAAATGGAAAGTAATTGAGTAAAAGTATGTAGATAACTGTAACCAAAATAAGATACTGTTCTCATGTATTGGTAGGCCAGCCACACAGACAATCACAAAAACCCGCATGTCCTAAAGTTCTTTCTGTGAATTCTCAAGTCACTGCCTGTTGATGACACCTAACAGCTCTAAAAACATCAGTTGACATAATTCTGTCTAAAGTGTCCATCTGATTAAGAAAATAGTCCTCTGGTTTGTCCACACTGTGTATTTTACAGTGCTATAGTATATAGTTTGTTTTAGATGCTGGTGCACAGCTCTGCTCAGTACATATGCACACTCCAGTTAATGTTGATGTTTTTGTCTGTTTTGCAGTTCTCTGTTCTCCAGTAACTTCTGCTCCACACGCTGGCTAATGCGTCGTAGATCAGCCTGAATGCTGGGTCTCTGAGCTAGATCCTCTTGAAGGCAGCGGGCGATCTCCAGACAGCCAATATCTTCCCTGCGCACCAACCGTCTCACAACTTGCAGACAGCGATCTCGCAATGTCAGCACTAGTAAACACAAACACAACATGCAAAGTACATTTCAGATTCGACTATTATAATAGTAATAATTATAATTTTTTTTAAAGAATTTTACTGTATGTTTGCAAATTGCACATTTTTGCATTTTACGCAACATCCAGCAGTTTCATTTTAGTATCACTGAGAAATTATTCTAGTTTTAACTCAAATTCTGATTTTAGGTTTATTGAAGTAATTCTGCTGTGACTTTGTTGTGAAATATGATTTATTAGGTTTTTTTTTCATAGTTTTTAAAAGCATTTTATTATACTTTGTTGTTTTGGTACATCAAGCCAAATTAAATAAATTAAATAATATATGTTTATATTTGAAAATATAATAATATATTTTAGATGTCCTTTCAAGAATAAAAATGGTTTTACCGCTAATATCAAGTGTTGTTTTAAAAGGTTAGTTCACCCCAAAATTTTAATTCTGTTATTAATTACTCACCCTAATGTTGTTTTATTCCCCTGAGACCTTCGTTTATCTTTGCAACACAAATTAAGATATTTTAGATGAAATCCAGGAGCTCTCTGACCCACCATATGCAGCAACAGTTCTCCTACCTGTCAACCCTCTCTTTTTTCCCAGGATTCTCCTATATTTTACAGTTCTATCCCGCTATCATCCCGTAAAGGTATTTCTCCCGTATTTTTTTATCTTTCTGAGAAGGGTGGCAATGAACATTAAAGAGCCGATCCTCCCTATACACAACCCATACCGCTGAACCACCAGGGGATGCCCCCTGCTCTTAAATGTGAATCTGTTCTGTGCTTTCATTTTATTTAGGCATGAAAACACTTTGAAATAAATATAAAAACGGCGCGATTCATGGTGGGTCCCTTATTTTCAAATCCCAATGTTGACAGGTATGGGTTCTATGACATTCAAAGTCCAGATAAGGAACCAAAAACATTGTCGTGTGACTTCAGTGGTTCAACTGTAATCATACAAAGCTCCAAAAACACTTTTGTGTGACAGAAAAAAACGTAAAAAACAACTTTGTCTGCCTATGTCTTCCGCATCAGGTCAGGGTGCACATTTACTATCGGCAGTATGACGCTTGTGTGTTGCGCTGCTGACCCTAATGTAAAATAAACAAGGTTTATTTGACACACAAATGTGTTCTTGGATCTTCATAAGATTACAGTTGAACCACTGGAGTCAAATGGACTTTTCTGAACTTTGAACATCACAGCACTGTTGCTGTATGTGGAGGACGATTTGAGCTAAAATATTTGTGTTCCGAAGATGAATGAAAGTCTTGGGGGTTTGGAACGACATGAGGGTAAGTAATTAATAACATAATTTTCATTTTTAGGTTAACTAACCCTTTAAAATGCAGCGCTTATAAATGCAGTTATCACAGTTAATTCAATGTTAGTGCAAGAAGTGTGATTGAAATATGAAGTAAAATATGCATACCAGGCAATGTGATGTTGGCATTTGCGACTTGCCCATTTTCAAGAGAAGCTGGCAAATACATCTCTTTATTGTTGACTACCATTGGATCATCAGTTTCTGCATCCCGAAACATCCATGGATGTCCTGACAGAAACAGGGAAAAAAAGAGCATGATAAAATATCATTAAAACAGGTGATGACACGCAAAGACAATATCTTTTATTTATTTTTATAGCCACTAAACAAATTAAACTAAAAATTAAGTGGGTTTGAATAACTCACACTTGGGGTCAGAGTTCATATTTACAGTAAGCGATTCCTTCTGAGACTATATCACAAATTTGAGATTAAATGTGTCAAGCTGCATGCTATTTGTATTGAGGTAAAGTTGGTTTTATAGTCAAACATTGTTTAATTTACGGTCTCTATATTGTTTACCACGCTAACATTACTTTGAATATTGGGTTTAAAGCAGGGTGCAAATTATGGGGGGGTCTGACCCCCCTAAGGTCTGAATCTAGAATCTGAACACAAGCAGATCTAGCCTACAGATAGACACTGTAAGTGTTCAAAAGGCACTTTTCTTGGAAAAATATGGGTGTTTTTATCTACATATAGCCTAATGTACCTAAAATTAAACTCACATCTGCTTTAACAGACGCCTATCCTCGCACATGGGAGTTAACAGCGATCTTTCATGATACATTTATTGGTGCAATGCAAACTTCTCAACTTTTGGCAAAATTAGCCATTTTATAGATATTTGAATTGGCTTTCTTGGAGAATCACATGTCTGCAAGGTCCTCGAAAATGCTTGAATTTGAATCCATTTTAATCTAAAGGTTTGAAATGTGCTTAGATTCCGGATAAAGTGCTTGAACCTCATTGGAAAAATTATTATTTTGCTTTCATAATAATTATATATAATTATCTTTTTAAATTTTTATGTAAAAAATATTTTTGCTTTTGCATACAATGCAAAGTCTACTGGAGTTTGCGCGTGTACCTATCGTGTGACATGAGCGGGGCGCACTATCCCTCCAAAATGCGTGGACACTGTTGCTTAACCATCGCTGGCTTGAAGATGAAAGCTATAAACATTTATTAAGCCAGCCTCACCTCTCGAGTGTCCTCGTGCACGTACGCAGAAAGGATGTTCAGCTTTATAGTATGGGAGAGGCTGCTTTCGGTTTCGGGTAACATAAAACAAACATTAATGTCAAAAACTCATCAAGTGGCTTTCCCCGTACTTTGACAACAATGTAGACTTTTTACACCACTTGTGTTGTTACTATTTAAATCAAAGATATAAACGCGTTGCCATTATGAGTTTAACAAGAAATCTTTGAGCGATTCATTCATAGTGAGTCACTTAAATCATTTATAAACGAGCCGTTTTGAACGAATCCGAATGAACAATTCAGTGACAAAAATAGAGAATTGGCCACCCATTGGAGATTGTGGTTTCAATATAGTGTAGCCTGTAATTAAAAAAAAAAGTAGTCAATGTTTTGTTTTTTTATTAATTTTTGAAGTCAGCTAAAATGGGCCACGTTTTAGTAAATGACTAATAATAGCATTAAAAAAAAGCTAGGCATGAAATCTTATGATATTTGTATAAATTAACATAGGTCTCTTAAATATATATACATATTTTAAATGTGAAAAAAATGCAATTGTTTTTAAATTATGAGAGTTGAAGTATCAAAAAACATGTTTTTATATTCAGCATTTAAAAAATCAGATCATTAAAATAAATATAAATTTAAAGTGACACCATATCTAAGATGTGAATAGATGACATTTAAGAGAGGCAGCATTTCAGTGTTGATAATGGGCTTTGGGCAAACATACAAATACAATTTTCCTTCGAATACTAGAATACTATAAGCTATGCTATACTATAATGTTAGAATATTACAACGAATAGCATCTCACATAATTTGAGTATGTGCATTCAAATATATAATTTACCAGTTATAAAGTGCTGGAACAGTTTGAAAAATGCACCTGGAAAGTGCTTGAAAAGTCCTTAAATTTGACTTTGGCAAAAGATGAAATAACCCATCAGAGGTTGCTGTATAGGTCAGAATCAGCTCATTATCTCTCAAAACAGAGAACACGTAAATAAGTTTGATAACCAATGGGATGTAATTGAATTAAATACATGAATTTGGTTCACTGAAGCATGCATATTTATTTACACAAACTACTGAAAATAGGCGACATGGTGGCTCAGTGGTTAGCACTGTCGCCTCACAACAAGGTCGCTGGTTTGAGTCCCGGCTGGGTTGGTGTTTCTGTGTGGAGTTTGCATGTTCTCCCCATGTTCGCGTGGGTTTCCTCCGGTAGGCATGGGACAATAACTGTTTTCAAGGTATACCGCGGTTTGGAAAGTCAAGGTTTTAAAACCGCCAAAATTGACTGCTTTACCGTTCTTATGGTATATTTAAGATTTTTTTTTGCTTGTTTTTTGTTTTTTAGAACAACAGTATCTCCAGCAGAAACGATATCCAAAGATGCCGTTTCAAATTTTAAAGAAATCTGTGTTTTTGAAACTAATGAAGACAGGAGAAGTCAATGATTCATTTGAATTATTTAGCCTGACATGTTTACTGTTCCAAAATATTTTAAATGTTTCTCAAAATAAAATATAATGTGTTGAAAGGGGAAAAAGGTTTTTGTTTTATACCCAGACGTTTAAAATGAAATATATTTTAGAGCAGTAATTACAATACCATGAAACTGTGATATTTTTATCCAAGGTTATCATACCGTCAGAATATTACACCAGCCCATGCCTATCCTCCCGGTGCTCCGATTCTGCCCACAGCCCAAATACATGCGCTATAGGTGAATTGAATAAACTAAATTGGCCGTAGTGTATGAGTGTTGTATGGGTGTTTCCCAGTACCGGGTTACAGCTGGAAGAGCATCCGCTGTGTAAAAAACATATTCTGGATAAGTTGGCGGTTCATTCCGCTGTGGCGACCCTTGATGAATAAAGGGACCAAGCCGAAGAAAAATGAATGAATTAATGAATGAATTAATGAACTACTGAAAATAGCTGACCCTAACCCTAACCCTAACCCCCCCCCCCCCTCCCCCCACCCCCCCTCCCCCACCCATCCCCATAGTCAAAGTATAATTCGCACCCTGGTTTAAAGTCGCATTTAAGTATGACTTCAAAACAACATAAGCACCATTTAACGTTAACTGACTGAACAATGTTGTACTTTGATAGTCATTGACTGCTAATATGATTTAGAATTCGCAAATAATACTTTTCTGAAATTAAATTATTAAGGAGAATGTCCGAATATGCGAATATAAAGTCAAATTTACCTCAATGCTATTTGTTGTTCGTTTAGAGCAGGTAAACACTTGTTGTTTATCTATTTCAAGAACGAGTAAAACGCCTAGATAGCAATTTCACCAATTTAATTAATTAACATAATTCAGCATAATTTCACGAACCCACATAAGTTGTCACTCTTCGTCCGGTGTACGGCTGAATGTTCACGTACGGCTGCGGCTCCCCGAGGAAGTTGATCCAGACGGGCTTTACGACGCGCGGGCTGCAGTTACGGAACAGAACGTTGGCCTGTATTCGGCTGATCAGAGACCGGACCAGCGGGAGCGGCTGCTGGCCCTCCTGAAAGTCCTGGGGCATCGTCAAAGACAGGACAGTTCCTGCTACCACCGAGTTAGACTAAAGCTCCAACGTTAATTGTCTTTTAAAAGCTAAACAAAAAATAAATACACATACTAGAAATTATAAAGCTCTCTTTTTTAACTATATTGAAATATAAGCCCCTCAGCAGCAATGACCTGATTTAACCCGAAAAAAGAACACGAACGGAGAGAAAAGACTGTACGTGACTGTCACACATACGTCCGTGCTGCTGCTGTACGTTTGTTTTGATTGCGTAATCTTGTGAGAGTCGGTGAAGAAGACACAATGGTAACAGCTCCCTCTAGTGATTTGGTTGGTATTGAAAACGTGTGTGTGTGTGAGAGAGAAGAGTTCGTATGACGGCTTTAAGGTTGTGTGTGGCGTGTACTGTGTGTGCGTGCGTGTGTGCGTGTGTGTGTGAGAGAGAGTTCGTATGAAGATTTTAAGGTTGTGTGTACTGCGTGTGTGTGTGTGTGTGTGTGTGATAGAGATACGCGTGAGTACTTTAAGGTGTGTGTGTCTTCGTGTGCAGTGCAGAATACTGTACTTTCAAAAAAAAAAAGTGTTATATAAGAGTAGTCAGGTAATATACAACAACCGTCTTTACAAACAGTGGTATTCTGTTGTCACATAGGCGAGCTGTTGGTCAGTAGAATGTTCAAACAATATTTTAAAAATCATGCGATTTCTCGTTTTTATTCATTATTCCATATTGCACACTAAATTAGTCTAAATAGATATATTTTTCTTCAGTGTATGTGGTCAAACTACAGATTTGCTTACAATAAAACAATATTTCTACACGATAAAAAGCAACAAGTCAACTTCTACAGGGTATATAGAAGGCTGATGAATAATACGATTGTTTTTTTAAGTTTCAGTAACTATTACAATAAATAAACTATGGTTTTACTACAGACAAAACAGAAAAAAGTAATAAGTCATGGAAATCCCATACTGATCATGGTTTTGCTACACTAGCCGGAAAAATCTAGTCAGAAAAATGCAAATAGTAATCAATAAGAATGTTATGAGACCCTAGGGTAAACTGTTACCTCATCATTATAGTCACTTTTGTTATCAGTAATTAATAAAAATTATTATTTATTGTTAGCTTAGACTCATTAAATAACATTAATAACTTTAATATTTTATTAGTGGGCGTTGCGGTGGCGCAGTCACCTCACAGCAAGAAGGTCGCTGGTTTGAGCCTCGGCTGGGTCAATTGGCATTTCTGTGTGGAGTTTGCATGTTCTCTCCGTGTTCGCGTAGGTTTTCTCCGGGTGATCCGGTGTCCCCCACAAGTCCAAAGACGTGCTATAGGTGAACTGGGTAAGCTAAATTGTTCGTAGTGTATGTGTGTGAATGGGAATGTGTGGGTGTTTCCCAGTGATGGGTTCCAGCTGGAAGGGCATCCGCTGCGTAAAACATATGCTGGATAAGTTGGCGGTTCATTCCGCTGTGGCGACCCCTGATTAATAAAGGGACTAAGCCGAAAAGAGAATGAATGAATGAATATTTTATTAGTAAATGTTGATTTAAGATTCATCAAGGTGAATCAGTTCTTGTAATAAGTTGATAATTCATATGTTAAGAAAGGGAATGTTATTATGTGTGAAATTTCCTTACAAATGAAACACTCTCTTGACGTTTCAGAAGCGGTTTATTGGCGAGAATGTATCACTGTTATACTGAACAGTTTATAATCTCTTGAACATCACAGATATGCAATTCAGTTTGTTTTCTTATAACAGCTACTTAATTGACTAGCTGAGAATGTACATGTGTGCTGATTCTCTGAATAAAGTGTATTTTGCACTCCATTTCATGAACATGTCAACAGAATATTTATATTTTCAGTATTTCTCAAGGCAGACTGTAAAAACCAATCGCTTTTTTATACACACACATCTATTTTTGTCTCTCGACTCAACAAACGCATCATATCATAATTCAATGAAATGGTATCCAAAATAAACGAATGATAAAGAATGAAGCAACCAGAAAAAAAACGAAGAAATACAAAACACCTTATGAGACTGCTCTTGATACAAGTCCAAATAACAAAAAAAAAAAAGATACTCCCTGATATTTCCTTTAGTCACCACCTGCCAATTTTAGCTAGGAGTTTTGGGCCAAGAGTATCCAAAGCAAAAACATGGGACATTGCATGTGGAGAATTATTTAATTCAAGCCGTTTAGACCTTGTTTTGCAGATGTACTGTAATTATCTGAGGTATTCATATCCATGATTATGTCTCTAAAATCATGTGGGCTCCAAAAAAATGAGATCGTCACACTTTGGTGTTAGAGATTTATCCCTATTTTAACACAATACTTATTTTATAAACATCCAAACTAGATGAAATCTCACTTAAAGAGCGTCAACGACAGTTATCTAGGCAGTAATAAAGAAGAAAAGACTGCTAGACTTTAAATTAAGTGCATTACAACAGATTGTAATATCTAAAAGAGCTTGTCTGGTATGATATTGCACGTGTCAGGCTGTCATTTACACAGCACAAGGTGTGTGAAGGCAACAACTTGTGTTCTGTTGTTCTTTCCTCTCCTGTATCTTATGCTTCCCTGTTGTTTCTTTCCTCTCCCTGTTCATGCACACATCTACACATATAAACTCACGTTTGCTCTCTCTCTCTGGTTGAGGTTTTGGAGTCTCGTGTTTTAGGAGTGATAGAGGAGACCCCTTGGGGAGCATATGCTTGTGGGCTTCAGGGTTAAAGGTCACAGGTTATCCTGGGATCATGTCACAGGCACAGCAAGCGTGAGCCCTCCACACCCTCTTCGCCTTGTGGGATTGTCGGCAACAGAGCAGAACGTGTCAAACCCCAGAACCGAGGAGGACTGAGATCTTTTTTGACCGCTGAGAACTTCCAGCCCATATGAGAGCTGCAGGTTCTGCACTGAGCAATTGTCCATGCATACCTGAGTAAAGAAACACAAATCAAATCAAAATAATTGTGTATATTCAAAATGGCAAATTCTGTTTGGAAGGCCTGGTTTACAAAAAGAAAAGGTTTTAAATGCACAATATGCATGATTTCTTCGTTAAAATAAGTAAAAACCACTAAAACAGTGTTCTTTATTTTGCTGACTATGTAATTACATTATCACAAATGTTTTGAGGAATGTTCGAATGCAGAGATTTTCAGAGAGCAATTTTAACTAGTAACACTGACCTGTGTCCATGTCCTGTTTTTCCTGTCTAATGATGTCATTCACCATCGATTTTCAGTTTTGTATTATAGAAAACACCAAAGAGGCTTTAAAATATTGTACGTTTTATTCGACTAAAAGAGCAGCATTATAAAAGAACTTTAAAATGTATTTAGTGTGATAAAACAACACTACTTCTTCCCCATGGATCATCCAGAAGCGGTCGACTGTGGCATAATAAAAGCTCCACTGCTTTAGTGCCGTGCCATATGTTGTACGATATACTGCACCAAAATATATTGCGATAAACTATATTATGGTCATTTTAAGACCATTTTATGCCACTCATTATATATTGCCAGAATGACAATATAATAATATCACGATGCAAGTACACTCTTCCAAAGAACACATCATATTTTATTCTTAAGAATATTTAATTTAATTATAGTCATTTTAACAATTTAATAATTAGGCATTGGAATCAGGATGTTAAAACGCATATCCTAAATAAATAATAATAAATGTTAACAAAACACGCAAGGTAAAAAGTAACAGAGGCTGCGATATCTGCTACCAGATCTTTTTTCAGTTGTCAGACACCCTCATGAAAATATACTAAAGTAATTAGTAAAGTAAAGTAGTTTTTTAACCATACTGACACTGACACCTCCAATAGAGATGGAGATGTTGCACAATCAGCTAAAATGTTGCTAGAACTGGTTTTTATGTATAGGCGATATATATACAGTTGTAATTACAATTTTGAAACCCCCTGAATTATTAGCCCCCCTGTTTATTTTTTTCCCCAATTTCTGTTTAACTGAAAGAAGACACATTTCAACACATTTCTAAACATAATAGTTTTAATAACTGATTTCTTTTATCTTTGCCATGATGACAGTACATAATATTTGACTAGATATTTTTCAAGACACTTCTATACAGCTTAAAGTGACATTTAAAGGCTTAACTAGGTTAATTAGGTTAACTAGGCAGGATAGGGTAATTAGGCAAGATATTGTATAATGATAGTTTGTTCTGTAGACTATCGAAAAAATATATAGCTTGAAGGGGCTAATAATTTTGACCTTAAAATGTTTTTTTTTTTTAATTAAAAACTGCTTTTATTCTAGCCAAAATAAAACAAATAAGACTTTCTCCAGAAGAAAAAATATTATCAGACATACTGTGAAAATTTCCTTGCTCTGGTAAACATAATTTGGGAAATATTTAAAAAACAAAAAAAATTCAAAGGGGGTTTAATAATTCTGATTGCAACTGCATGTATTGCGATTATACGATTGAGGTCATGTCCATGTGTTGTGCGATAAATTTTTATATTGATTATTGTGACAGGCTTAGTGAATAGTGCAAAATACAGATGTAAACGGTGTTTGTTTTCCACTTTTGTCCACTTTCAGAAGCAGTTGAAAATGCATTCAGTTGTATTGCTTTTTTTATCGTGAACGCTCATGTGGCTGAATGTGTCAACATTTTGCCTGTTAGCCTAATTTTTTATCATTATGGGAATTCTTCTGAGAAAGTACATCAAAACAAAGTATTCATATTGTGCTGCATCGTAGTAAAACACAGAAATTACATTCGAAATCGTAGTTGTCATTGTAGGTTTATTCGCTCATTTTCCGACTTGTGTGATGTGGATTTGTTCATTCGGTAGATGATGTAAAACATAAAATAAGAAAGAAGAATCTCGATGAAATCTGATGTGGTCACAACAGATGAATTCAGATCCATGTTTATCATCAGTTGAAGACAGAAATGAGTCTGACTGGGCTAACCACTTGTGAATACCAGGTGCCAAATGACCAAAAACCCATTTTTGAACATGCAAAAGCATTAAAACTTACCCAGGAAACCAACTATGCAATGTGGAAGGTCGTCCAATCAGGTTGAGGTTGCTGGCCTTGTAGACTGTAAGCGTCTCATGAACATAACCATGTGGATTCACATATGCTGCCATTGGCCCATACAGAGACAGACTAAAAATAGAGGAGAGTTTTATGAGTAGCCACTTCCATTTCTTAAAGGGATAGTTCAGACAAAATACAAAGTCTTTTATCACTTGTTTAACAGCAGCTTTTTCCGTGCGCCCTTGAATCTTACAAATCACAATAAACTAGAGGTAGGGAAGGTTGTCATTTCACCAGAAAACAGAGGTACCGTAAGACATTTTGATTAAAGATTATAAAAAATACCTATGGATTGATCATTCCAAACAAGATCAATAACATGCGTATATAAATTAAAAAGCTGAAAACTAACCTCACTCTGACTTCAATGGGTCATCTGACTAAGTTTTGTAGAACTGTTATTGTGCTTTATTTAACTCACTAAAGCTTGAAATACTCAAATTGTACAACATCATGATAAATGAATGATGATACAATGATTTCAATTATCTATCCTTTTATTGCTCAATATTATTTTATATATAACTTAAAATTCAGTTCTCAGCATTTTAAAAAATCATTGTCTGACCTGAAGATCTCATTCTTGCTGGTTATCTCAGTATCCTGACACTGTTTACAGCAGAGAGAAGTGCACTGTAAAAAGACATGAAATATATAAATATTACATTTCCCCACATATTACAACTTCTAGACAACATTTATAAACAAAGGCAACGATACAAATACACACCCTGTCCATGATGTCCAGCTCACAGCGCAGTCTCTGAATGGCACTGCCAATCTTCAGTAGCTGTAGTCGTAGAGCATCATCTATCGGTAGGCACGCAGCCACCCTGTAGGAGAAATCTGCAGAGAAGGAGATAGAGAGTGATACCTGCTAAATGCATTACTTTCTAAATGCCTGAAATGTCTTTGGGCTTGCACCCAGTCTGCACCTGTGGGATTTGTAGGCAGGGACTCGTCTTTTAGGTTTTCATCCCATTCGTGCAGTTGTTTCTTAACTCTGCTCATGAGAGTTTTCTGGGGAGAAACACATTTGCAAAACAATGATAAAATGTTGATATGAAAATGTTGAGAATAATTTAGCTGATATTGTAAATTTTAAAGACACTTTTAAAATATTATTTTCATTTCTAAGAAATAAAATGGTTTGAACTTAATGCAAAGTTAAGGCTTTTTTTTTTTTCCAAAAGATGTATTTATAAAGTAAACTGTCTAATTTGTGAACCTGGAACATAAAACCAGTCATAAGAGTGAATTTTTGGAAATTCATCTGAAAGCTGAATAAAAAAAGCTTTACATTAATTTATGGTTTAGTAGTAATCGAAAAATCTATCAGAGTAGTAATGTATCAAAAAACACTGCCTTTAAAGATATCCAAATTAAGTTATTATTACTGATAACAAATTAAGTTTATATTTATTTATGGTAGGAATTTTACTAAATGTCCTAAAACAACATTATCTATGCTTAATCTTCGAATGATTTCTGGCATATTATTTTTTATTTTTATTTTGAACCAAACAATGTATTTTTGGCTATTTCCACAAATACACCTGCGCAACAAAAGCCTGGTTTTGTCAATAAAATGTACAATAAGAGGTCAAACGTACCGAATCATAAAGGGCATAAACCCAGGGAGGCCATGAGGTCATACTAGCACAATGGAGCTTTTTCTGTAAAATAAAGTGAGAAGATGATTTCAAATTTTACGATCACGATGTTTACAATAACTTTTAATATATTACAAAAGTCAATATAATGATATAGCAAAACATCTAATTCAAGGCAGTGGTTCTCAACCTTTTTCAGATTGCTTTCTTTGTGTAAAAACGTGTTAAAATACGCTCAACCAACCACAAAGGGTATTTTTTACGCATTTTAATGAATTTTCTTTGTTTTAATATATAAATAATACTCATTACATAATATCATGTTCTATAAATAACTATTAACGTCAATAATGTCATTGTGCAGGCCCCTTGGAAGTTTGCTAATGGTTGAGAAGCACTGATCTGGACTGGTGTTCTATAATATCCATCACCTGTCTATAGTTCTGGCTGCACTGCTTCTGTGGTGGTGTTGTTTGTGTGTGTTTGGTCTGTGGCGAGCGTGTTTGCAAGCGTGGCAGGAACTGCAGTGCACATAAAGGGTCCGGCAGAATCCTCTCAGGTAAAATCTGTACTTTAGCCTGACGAATCCTACAAAAGACAACCATATTTCAGTATGGCAAAAGGGCTGTGTAATATGTCAATATAAATCATATTGATAAAATAAAAAGTCTATGTCAAGTTAAATGTTTACATTTTGCATTTTATTTAGCAATATTTTATGTTGGGCCTGTAAACATTAGTTTTTGGAAAGTATTTTATATTTCATTCAAATGTATTTTATATTTCCACATTCTTAATCAAACATTTGCCCTTAATTTCTAAATAAAGTGAGAAATAAAATCCCAAATGAATAAGTGCATTTTTGTGTACGTACTTTAAAATGTAAAAAGGATATAGTCCTTTCCATGTAGTCAGTATAAGGTGCTATATTCTGATATATATTGTTATCATGATAAGAGATTTTTTGTTATATCGCACAGCCCTATATGGGAGTGTTTTTTTTAATATATTATTGAGGAATAGCACTGGTGTTTACTAGTGTCGTTAATGGAGAGCAAAGTGTAGTCTCCACTGAAATGCTTCTGCCTACCCGTCTGCTTGTGTGCGTATGTCATGCACTCTGAAGCGTTGCCGTCCGACAGCTTTGATCTTCACTGTCTCTATGCCGTACTCCTGCTCCTCACGAAATGCATAGATCTCTGCAGTCGTCCCAAACTCGGCCTTCATCTCCGTTCCACTCGGATCAGGGCTGAGAAAGAGAGACAGAAACCAGATCAAACTAAAATGAAGATGTATACAAGTATGGGCTATTAATAAATCTTCGCTGCAGTCTGCTTTGATAATGTTCTTGAAGAAGAATGTGAAGTGGTTATAATTCTGTACCCTGTTTGTTGTTAATACCTGTGTGCAAGCACTGCAAACGTGCGGTCCTGGCTTACGAGGTTGCGAAACATGCTGACCTCCTGTGGTCGGAAAAGTTGCAAGGGCAGTGTCTGACCCGGGATCAGAATGAGAGCCACATGGGGAAGAACGGGCAGACTCTGCACACTGTCCTCATCATGCAGGGTACGGCCGTGAAACTCCTCCATATCTGAGCCAAGGTACTTCACAATGCAAACAAACAAGTGTTTATGTCTTATCTACATTTCAATAGATTGGGATTTAATATACAGCAAATATTTTGACTATAAACTAAAATAAAAAGTACCCTATTGTGCTATTTTAAATGTTGCTAATTTTGTTTAGAGGTCTTGTGTAAAAGGTTCACCTGCATCCAAGAAAAAATATATACTTTTCTCATCATATACATTTAAATTTACTTCAGAATTTCACAATAACTTTTAAGGTGCACAGTGAAATATGCAGACCTCATTTATAATAATAATAAAAGCATAATGGAGCACTCTAATTTAAAACATGATTTTACTCTCTTATAGCCTGTAGATCATAAAGGTATAGCAGATGATACTCACAGCGTGTGAAGTTGGCAGACTCGTGTCAAAGTTTATAATACTTGGCTTTTCCACATCCTCTCCATCTCTGTCCTCCGTCTCCATGTCATCCTCCTCTTCCTCTTCATTTTCTGTGGAAAAACAGAAACAGATATTACGATTAGAGTATGCTTTACTCGTGTTTCACTTGTACTTTCATTTTCTCAGCTGTATACATTACAACCTGTTTCAACCTACTTTCGAGTTAAGCAGTCATTTGACGATAACGAATATGCTTTAATCATTAAGAATCAAAAGCAGTACAGACAAATGAATACTGACAAAACAGTAAACCAACAAAATGCGTGAACACGTCAAAACACTTTGTAGTCATTTATACAATAGCTACAAAACGTGTATAAAACATATATATTTGCTGATTTTTGTGCATTAACAGGTGTACACAGAGACACTTTCAGTTTGAAAAGGAAGCTCGTCAGCTGTCATGCATGGAGACAGCTGCGGATTTGTAAATGTCTGCAAGAATCTCCAGTTTCTGAGGAAGACATTAAAAAGGCAAGCTTTTGATACTGCTAAAGTGTGCAAATTAAAAGACAGACGTGCCTGGCAGGAGCTGTAGCTGGTTCCCCATTTCGTCGTTAATGTTGTTGTCACCTCCGCCCCTCTCAGCAGCCATAGTCGTGTGTTTACAATCCGCTCTGAACAAGCGCAGCTCCACCGTGAACAGACACGCGGGAAAAAACACACAGCGCCCTCGTGTGAGCGGATGTTCGCGGTGTAATGACTCTTTTGATTCGTCACAGAGAGTCGAATCTTTTGAATTGGTTCACTAAAACATTAACTTTTTTGTGCTCAGGTGATGGAAACGGATGGACATTACAATAAAATTTAACACGCGACAAAAATAACAATAAAAATGTCATTAAATATAAAATAAAAGGTCATTAAATAATAGGAAAAAATGTAAAGCATCAATAAATGATATATAAATTAAAGTTATATAAATGCACATTTTCATAAGACAAAATGTCACAATTTTCATATATAGATATAAAATATTGTATTTTTTTTTTTTAAAGGACCAATTTAATGACTTTTTAAGGAGGTTACAACTTTATTGCCAGTAGTTGGCGATACTTCCGTGTTGTGATGGATTGAACAAATCTTTTAAGTGACTCATTACACTGAGTTGTTCACGACTGAGTAAAATTTGAAATGTAAAAATGTAGATATTAATCTAGAATCTAATCTAAAACGGATGTTTCATCTCACAAGAGACAAGATATATTTTATGAGATGTTTACGAAATAAATAATTTTAAAGCTTCGTTTATTTCGTTCACAAAAGTAATGAAGGAGAATGATTCATTTGAAAGATTTGTTCGGAGAAAAACTGTTTTGGTCACTAAGAAAGTTTCGTTCGGCGTTGATTGAATTTTTGCGTTAATAAATCACGCTAAGTAACTTTCTTTTATCCGGAAAGGTACTGGGTGTAATAATATACGCTGGTAAGTCCTCTGACATTTATGAAAATATTTTTATGAAACCTTTATAAGAGCCAAAGTGGGCCCAGAACGTTTGCACACGTGCACGTGTTTGAATCTCACTGTATTGCAATATAAAACCAAGCATAATTTTCTATTTATATATATATATATATATAGATTTTTTTAAAGAAAGATAACATTGGTGAACCTACAAAAAGACACTTTTAGATTTTAAAATAAGCCATATAAAAATGCAGACTATGCTGTTCAAAGCAGACTTTTATTAAAAAAGGACAAAAGTGTGACCATTATTTGCTTGCAGATGCCATTTGGTTTAATAGATACCATAGATTTTTATATCAAATTTGCTTTCAATTTTGGATCCGATGTTTGAGCAACATATTTAGAATTAATTATTTCTCATTTGCTCTTCAGGTGCATGATGGCTACAGTTATGTGTGATGCTTTTGTTATGTGTGTATACCTGTTATTGTGTGAGTGACTATTACTCAGTGCTTGGAGTTTCTCGCTTTGCATCTTCAAGAGAGATCAAGAAAGCATTTCACAAACTGGCTCTTAAACACCATCCTGATAAGAACCAAAACCCAAGCGCACAGCAGACCTTCACACACATTGCTCAGGGTAAAAGTCCTAAATGTCTACATCATAAAATACATTTATTTACTTCAACATTGAATTATTTTATGCTGAATTGTGTTAATTTTTCCCCCTTAGCCTATGAAGTGCTGTCTGACAGAGAGAAGAGACGAGTTTATGATCAAATGGACCATCTATCAAACCCTGTTCAGGGCAGCGAGAGAATGTTCAAGAAAGATCCGAACGAAGATGTGGGCAGCAATCCCTTCACTGATAAAGGATCGTTTCAGAGTAAAAAGAGTTTCCAGCTCTTAAGTCTAGAGGAGCTGCTTCATACGTTGTGGATGGATGATGACTTCTTTATGGGAGAACAACCTGGTTATGAAGGATGGAGTTTTATTTTTGGGCCTGAGGATGATGATGATGATGATGAAACGGTCCTCTTCAGTGATCTTTTCAACATGCTTTGAACCTTGTGTATCCTCATGAACATGAAATGTTTTTATTTATATGTGTTTATTACAATAGTTCTGATTTTTAAATGCTTCTGTATGATCTTGCTATGGTGTTTAAATTAAATAAAACGTCAAGTTAAACGGCTAAGAAATACTTCTATATGACTATTTTGTGGTTTTACAAAGAGCTGCACAAAAGAAGTTTCTTGCAAAACAAGTGTGATGCAACAATTTGTTTATTTATACATTAAAATGTGTAATGATTATTTATATATTTTTTCTGTGCTAAAAATAATGACTATCACTCATTTTCACCATGATTTACAGAACTAAACTAAAATGATTTACTTACCAACTAAAGAATCATTCATTGTTGTCAATAGTTTATATACCCAAAAGTCCTGCAGTATTTAGAAAAAAGTCATCTGTTGTCAAATGTTGATATTAAAAGAAGGATAATGGTGCACCCCCAAAATTAAAATTTAAAATCTTAGCTAATAAATCTAGGCTTTACCAATTTGTCAGTAAGAATTTTTAGAGAAAAAAAAAAGATAAAATATTTGGGCATTTTATTTTCAACTCAATTTATTTCTAGAGCACTTTCAACCAACCACAATGGGTACCAAAGTGCTGTACATAAAAACACATAATACACGCAAGAAGCCAAAATACATAAACTCACAACACATGATTAAAAGCTAAAGAAAATAAGTGTGTTTTCAGTGACCTCTGAAATGACTCCAAAGTAGGAGATGCTCTTAAGGAGAGTGGAAGATTGTTCCAAATTCTTGGAGCTGCTACTGAAAAAGCTCTATCACCTCGACATTTCAAGCGTGATCGCGGAACTGTCAAATAGAGTCGATCTCACGGGTTGATGTATATTAATTAGCTCTGAAATATACTCAGGGGGGGCCAGGCCATGGAGGGATTTAAAAACATACAGCAGTACTTTGTATTGAATCGTAAACTGGATCGGTAACCAGTGTAGGGAAATCAGTACAGGTGTGATGTTCTCTCCTTTTTTTGTGCCAGTTAAAAGCCTGGCAGGTGAGTTCTGGACCAGCTGCAGATGAGAGAGAGAGGCCTGACTCACACCCAGATACAATGCGTTGCAATAATCCAGACGAGAAGAGATGAAGGCATGAACAACCTTCTCCAAGTCACTGAAAGTGAGGACAGACTTCAACTTGGCAATAGATCTAAGATAAAAAAACAAAAACATTTTTGACAACCCCCATAGTCACAATATCATTTTAGAATAAACTTATTTTTTTCTTAATGATTGAACTGTTAAGAAAAATCGAATATGAAAAACGAATATGCATCAAAAGAAAGCAACTAAGTTTTCATTCATTCATTCTTCATGAAACTGCATTTTTTCATTAACCTAAATACACCCTAAATACACGCCTGTAGTGATATCCTGCATCAACACATCACTATCGACTTGTAAACATGCACATTTGCAGTGAAAACTGAACACCATTATAAAGTACGATCAAAAGGACTGATGCTCTGATAACAGAATCCTTGATAAAACACTCAACCTACTTTATCATGCTCAGCATTTCCTGCTTGAACTGGGAAGGGTGGAGTGTTCAGGGTGTTTTTTCCCTTCTTTGTTCAAACGATGAACAGTGATTTTGTGTCAGTGGGTTTGCCTCATCTATTAGTGTCTCTAACATTTGGTAGCAGCAGGTTTGCTGAATGCTTACTTTAGCCTGATGACTACAAGCCTGATTGAGCCAGACACTTCAGATCCTCTGTGATGCAGTGAGATAAACTTCCTCCCTCATTTTCCAGCCTTTACTTTGACTGAAATGTGAATGAAAATGCATTCAGGTTATGACTAACCACAAGAATAACCAAGCCTTCTTGAGTGAATCATGGAGAAGTACTTCTCATCCATGTTAATTTATATGGAAAGGAAGTAAAAGAATATCAATAATCTTGTCCACCTTTGTTCTGTTGCCATTGCAGTTCCAGAAGTAGCTTTCTGTGTATATGAATTTCAAATTGTAAAATATAAAAGGCAAAGACATTAGAAATGTGACACAACGAAGCCCATGCATGATGTGGCCCTGTATTATGTACTCACTGAATGCAACTTAAGAGCAATGTAATACACTTTGCTTTAATTCTAATCTATCCCAAGTTTGTGAGACTGTTGTTGTCGTAATGTAAAAATGTATAGGACATAAAATATTACATCCTGCACACAAACATTAGAAAGGTCCAAAATATATATAAATAACCATTACGTTAAAGTTATACTTGAAGTAGACTGTTCACTTCTTTCATTGTACTCTTCTCCTGGAGAATTGAGTACTCAAACTAACTCAGACTAGAGGCGTTTGAGGAAGGAAGCATATTTCTGTAGCTGTTGGGAAAAGGTCATGGCCTTATTTATGCCTATAGAAATGGCTTCCTACAATAAATCATGTATTTAAAAATAACAGTTGCAGATTTTACTCCTAAATCAACTCACTGGCCACTTTAGATCTGTTATCTAATGAAAATGCCACTTTGTCTCAGTATTAGGTATTTTTAAATTAGATACTAGGGACAAATTCAATTCAAGTTTATTGTTAAAACTAAGTTTATAAAGCAGTTTTCACAATAATTATCATTCCAAAGCAGCTTTACAAAAGGTGTAAATTATTTCATTGCTGTCAAAATCTGAAATATTTAAGGTATTGAGTGTAGGTGGACATATAAAGTGTTTATAGAAAAATCCTAGTCAATATGCCCATTATATGTTCCACATGTTGACTGCACTTTGGGTGTCTGTTTTTAAGGTTATACAGTGAATAATTTCCTGTGATGCAGACATCTTAAAGCTATAATTCACCTAAAAAAGAAGATTTACTAATATTAGAAAGAAAGAAAGAAACTTTATGAATGTCTTTTTTATATTGATCACAAAAGATGACATTTTAAATAGGGTTGGTAGCCACAAAGACTTCCATAGCAGGAAAAAAATGTAATTCACAAGTAACATCCTTGTTGAAAAAATAAGCTGAGAAAAAACGATGACAGAAATGTTGGGTTAATTGCCCCTTTAAGACCATGTAATGCTGTCTGCACCAACGCCTGTTTTCTCTATTTTTACGAGTCTATTGTAGGCCTATACTGTATATTAGTTGTTGTAGTTGTATACCTATGTTGTTTGTGGGATATAGACAATATTTTTTTTCCCTTTCTCAGTTCTGTGTGCACCTGAACAAACAAGGTGGCCAAATTTCTACAGATTCTATACGTTTGCATATTTTTGATATCAATAATACATTTTTTCCTTAGTTTAAAAACTGCTGTTTTGCTTTGGTCTCGACGCCCTTTCCTCAGGAAGTCAAGACTCGTCCGTGAGCGTGTGTGCGCGCGCCCGTGCTGCTCGCCTGCTGTCCTGACTCCTGGACTGCTGTTACAGCGCAAAATGAAGTAAGGGAATGCAGTAGTTGAGGCGTAATATCGTGTTATAATCCCGTGTAAATTCTTCCTGGATTACAATTTCATTGTGAACAAATGGATTTGAACCGTCATTGACGTGTCTCAGATGCCAGATGATGTTCGACAAGGAGCGCAGGTGAGTTTTTAACCTGATATTGTGGTCATGAAAAACAGAAAGTGTGGCAACTTTATTTAGGAAACGAGAATATGTATCTGGTTGAAATTTATATGTCTGAAAAATATAATGAATATCATCGAGTTTAGAGCAGCACATTTTACAACATAGCTATTAGTGAGCATTGAGTCTCTTTTTTCCTCTCAAGAAATCTGTACTGCATTATGTGGTGTTGGCAGTGTTATATATATTTAAATTTTGAGCAGAAGACATTAGGCTAATAATTTTGTTATTATGAGATTTTTTCTTCAACTTTGGTCTCGTGGACACAATATGTTTTTAATGTAATTATTATTTGGCCTGTTATGTATTTATTTAAAAAAGACATTAATTTATTCAACAGAATGTATTAATAAATGTACACAATGTAAAAATAAACACAAAATACACATACAGAATGTATTAACAAATATACACAATAAACAATGTATACATAGTATATTGTGTTTTAAAAATATCCAGTCGTAAAATTATATGTTTGACGCACAATACATATTTAAATGTTTTCTCTATCTTTATATTGATCATAATAATAATCTTTCACTGTGAAATTTGTGTCTGTGACAGGCAGAATGTATAAAGATAAAAAAGTAGAAATAAATATGCATGCTAAAATGTGTAAGACGTATTAAATGTGGAATTCTAAATATACACAAAGCTGCTTATATCTGTAGAAATGTCATGAAAATGAAACCCATTTTAACACCTTTACATATGTTGATACATTTGTTTGTGTATTATACAAAGAAGTGGTAGCCTTTGAAAAAAGAAACATTTCTTTGATGAATTGGCATTTAATATTTTAAACCTTATCAGATATTTTGCCTCCACGATCTGCATCATTTAGCTGTAAATAGATAATGCACAAAACAGATGGAACTACCTTTTGATGCAATGAATTATTACAGTGTTTACAATGAGACTTTGCTGTAAATATTAATATTTACTTTTATGTATTGTCTTCCAGAGCATCCGCAGAGCCCTAGAGGACACTTCCAGGCTCAATCACCTGTTCCTGAAGATTGTCGTGATAATCAAGAACCCAAACCATAAACTGCATTCAAACATATTAGTGCAAAAAAAAAAATGTACTTCAATATGCTCCACAATTGCAAAAGCCTAAGTTCTCCAAACTCAAGAGAGCAAACACCGAAAGTGCACAGAAAAATAGTACTGGAGCAGAAGGGGTCACAAGAGAGGAGGACAGATAAAATAGTGTGTCTAGAAAGAAGACTACAAGTAGATGAGACAGAACCGGAAATAGTTCTGGAACAGGGAGATGAGTTAGGATGCGGGGATGAACTAGCACATGGAGTTGATTTAGATTTAGCAGAGGGTTTAGAAAAAAACAAGCCATTTGAGTCGGAGGATGATGAAGTGTCAATTGACCTTCGTTCTGATTTATATAGTAAGAGAGAAGTAGATTATAATGTAGTAGCAGAGGAGATACGTGTAGAGGACATAGGAAAGGTAGCATGGGGGCTGACTAAAAATGGTAAAAATAAAAGTTCTCGTGACGTTCAGCTAGCTTCTAATGCAGTTTATGGAAGCATAGCACACGCAGATCGAATACTTTTTGACAAAATTTGCACAAGTAAAACTTTAATTGGAACATTTTACCCTAGTGTTATAGTCACAGACAGGATGTTTTCAAGTGAAGAAGACATTGATGGGATGTTCCCAGATATTTGTGATGCAGGCGAGGCGTTAGCAGACAAAGATGGACTTTCCGAGTGTGACCTCTTTGAACAAACAGAGCCTCTCCAAATAACAGAGACAAAGGACAACATTAATGGAGATATTATGATGCTTACCATGGAGGAGGGATTGAACAGCTCTGATTTATCCTCAGTCGAGGAAGAGGATGATGAAATGCAGATGGAAAAAGAGCTAATGGAGGAACAAATAAACAAATCTGTGGCAGGCAAAAAAGTTGCTATTCACCCAAACAGCGGAGAGTCTGATCATCCCTCTTTTTCAAATTCATCCTCATCTTCTCAAACTTGTGTTCTTTCTGGGTCCGATACAACATCGGATGAAATAGCAAATAACAACTACAATAGCAACTATATGACTGAAAACGATGAAGCAATTTCTTCCATCTTAAATCTTGTTCTTGTTCAACAGCAACCTGAAACCCAAGACCAAAGTTTACAACAAAATCAAGATGAAGAGAGAAATGGGGAAGACAAAGAAGAACAAGTGGTTGACAACCTGAGTGAATCTGAAGGAAAAGAATTTACAGTAGACAATGTGTACGAAGAGACAGAGCCAAAAAACCAAGCCAAGGACTTCCTCCAGAACAGGAAGTACTTTATGAGTCGTTCTATATCTGTGGAAACCCCCGGTAAGAGAGCTGACCTACTGAGTGGCCCTCCAGCAGGAAATGGGCGGCTTTTGCTACACCCACAAGCCTTCTATACAGACCAGTGTTTGTTTGGAGATAGCAGACCTGCACTGACAGGTTCATTAGGATGTCTTTCACAAGGCACACGCACATCAAAAGTCACTCGAGTGGATATACCACCCCCTTTTGAACTGGCATCCATCACGAAGCGACCAATCAGAAAAAGCTCTCCGTCCATCCCCAATGAAATCTCTGCTTCATGCAAAAAGCCTGATTTTGGGTTCAAGCGTTACCTTCTTCCATTGCGTTTCCTTAGGAAATCTGATCGAAAGAGCATGATGGATACTCGCTCCATCTCTTCCAGGTCCTCGTCCGAATCAAGTCCACAAGGATCATGTAGACGCCTGGATTTTATCCGACATAACATGGGCAGCCCAGAGTTGCAGAGGAGTCCAGATTGCACTCCGACTATGTCCCCTTCTTCCTTTCTCCTTCATAGGAATAGAAGAAAAGAGGGACTAAATGTCTCCCTAAATACTGATTTGGCCTGTAGCTCCATTTCTATAGAGCCAGGCTCCCTCTCTGAGCCCCTTCCACTTTCCAAACCTCGATCATTTTCATCTCCGAATACAGATTCCTCGGAATACGAGAACGTTCAAAATGTTGCTTCTCACTATGAGAATGTGCAGATTCGCCTCCTGAATCCTGTCATTCAGGGTCAACGAAATCAGAGTTCACCCAGTGACACTGATGGTTACGTGGACATGAGCAGTCTGCCAGGCTTCCAAGGCAAAAGTCAGTCGCCTGAGCAAGAGACTGATAGGTACGGTAGTTTATATATTATATTAATTTTATGAAGCTCAGGATTTATTTCAATGCATGCAGTTAATACCAATTTCTTTGGTAATATGTTCTGGTTTGAAAAACTAGACAACAGCATTAGATTCATCTTTAATGTTGGGATCATAAGTTGTGTTATTTAACAAATCAAAAACTTGACAGTCAATTTAAGACGAATAGAATAGATCTATTAGTAATCTCATGATATTATTTATTTTCTAAACTTAATAGAATTTTAAAAAACTTCTTATTTTAATGAATTTGTCAAAATAATCCACCAAAACACTATTGTTTATGCCAAGGCAGTTGGTGATGTCACTTTGTAAAGACCCATCTGTGCACATTTTCTTTCTTTCATGCACAAACTCTGCCTTTTTTGTTTTGGTGGATTATTTTGACAAAATCATTAAAATAAAAAGTTGTTAAAAATTTTATTAAATTTAGAAAATAAATAATATCATGAGATATGTATGCACATGTTACAGCTATAGATATCTTGTAATATGCATGTGCATGACATGGTCATTTTCACAGATTTGCATCTTTAAAAGATTTTTGTGTCTTAAAAAGCATTTTTGGCCCCCAAAATGCTTTTGTCCTGTAAATAAATAGACAAAATACATTTTAAAAATTTTTTTACGTAGTCGTACATATGTACCCTAAAAGCTATATGTCTGACAAAGTAACTATTTTTGAATTATAATAAGTATTGTTAAGTTTAATGACCCATTCACAGTAAAAATGCACATCAACATTCTGTATGTTTAAAGCATCCACTGCCGTTCTGACACTTAAGTGCTTACGTTCTTTCAAGCAGGAAAGATTCTGATTGGCTGTTATGGTTTTTATCATTCATCAGTCAGCTACATAGATTGAGTTTTGTATTCTGGTGTTATATATACAGTATATAATATATATAATGTATTGATATTATTATTTAGCACTGGGTGTGGTTCTATCTTTTTAAAGACTACTCAAATCCATTCAAATCAAATGTTGCATGACTGCATAACCTTTTTTGTATATATATTTTTAATAAGAGCCTGTCTTAGCTGTACCACTACAGCTCCCTGTCAGACCCAAAGAATTAAAATAAATGTCAATGTGGGTTTTTTTTGTTTAACAATAGAGCACCTTGGCCCAATTCCATAGCTGTAACAAGGTTACATCTCCCACTTTAGGGACCAACTAAAACATAAAATCGTCAAAACAAGACATACTGTAAACAAAAGGGAATATTTATTAACACAATCGCTTAGGAGGAGACAAAAAATACGTAACTCAGAAGATTAAAAATCCCCAAAAATGAACAAAACTAGCAAGCTAACTAAAGTTCAAACTGCTTTCCAACATAAAATAATGTAATGTAATGTGTGTATTTATATAGCGGATTTATTGTGTATGGCCATACACCCAAAGCGCTTCACAATCATGAGGGGGGAGGGTCTCTCCACACCACCACCATTGTGCAGCATCCACTTGGATGATGCGACGGCAGCCACAGGACAACGGCCCCACTGCGCTCACCACACACCAGCTATAGGGGTAGTGGAGAGACAGTGATAGAGCCAATTCGGTGGATGGGGATGATTGGGAGGCCATGATGGGTAAGGGCCGATGGAGGAATTTGGCCAGGACTACACCCCTCCTCTTTATGAGAAGTGCCATGGGATTTTTAATGACCACAGAGAGTCAGGACCTCAGTTTAACGTCTCATCCGAAAGACGGCACTCACTGACAGTATAGTGTCCCCTTCACTTTACTGTGGGGCATTAGGACTCACACAGACCACAGGTTGAGCGCCACCTGCTGGCCTCACTAACACCACTTCCAACAGCAACCTAGTTTTCCCATGTAGTCTCCCATGCAGGTACTGACCAGGCTCAGCTCTGCTTAGCTTCAATGAGTAACCGGTCTTGGGCTGCAGGTGGATATGGCTGACAAAAAAAATAAAATAAAATAATAATAATAATAATAATAATAAATAAATAAATAAAAGACAAAGGGACAACATTGGCGTATCTCCCTACTAACCTCAAAACAGGAGAAAACTGAAGAAAATCAGTTCAATCAATGCAAAACAACCACATTTTCATTCTTGTTAAATAAAATGAAGTGTTGTGTATGTGTATCATGATTCTACTTTTTCTGTTATCAGTCTCTACACTTTCTGTTCTCCCAATGTGAGGGCAGATGGAACGGTGGGTGTGTCTGTGGGCGTGGCTTCTGCACAAGAGAAAAAGACAAAGGCATCCGACAAACTGGTGAGCTTATTATGACTGCTTCTCCATAGATATCTTTACATATATGTATAAATTTATGTATTATGTTTACATTTATAACTCAAGTGCCTTTTTATTTCAGACCGTCAGCTGCTCTAGAGCCTTTTATAGTGCCAAAGAGTTTCTGGATAGTGAAGCCCAGTAAGTCTTGAAAACAACAACACAAGTGTAACAAATTTCATATCATCATTGAAAAAAAGCATTTAATGGCTACAACATGAGTCTTCTTTTTCTTCATTTTAAGGCATGTTAAGACTTTACAACTTCTCTGTGAGGTGGGTCATTCAGATATTCATTGGTGACATAGTGTGTTTGCTTGGGAAATTTGATGATATAACGTTAAGACTTCAGAAAAAAAAAAAAAAATATATATATATATATATATATTCATTCTCTTTTCGGCTTAGTCCCTTTATTAATCTGGGGTCGCCACAGCGGAATGAACCGCCAACTTATCCAGCATATGTTTTACGCAGCGGATGCCCTTCCAGCTGCAACCCATCACTGGGAAACATCCATACACACTCATTCACACACATACACTACGGACAATTTAGCCTTCCCAATTCACCTATACCACATGTTTTTGGACTTGTGGGGGAAACCGGAGCACCCGGAGGAAACCCACGCGAACACGGGGAGAACATGCAAACTCCACACAGAAACGCCAACTGACCCAGCCGAGGCTCGAACCAGCGACCTTCTTGCTGTGAGGCGAACGTGCTACCCACTGCGCCACTGTGACGCCATATATATATATATATATTTTTTTTTTTTTTTTTATTGTTGTTTCGTCAGTTTCTTCAATGTTCTTGAACATACAAATACAGCCTTAGATACACAACAACAAAAAGAAACAGTGAGAAAAATAATAATTTTGAAGATGTTTTCTGTCTCTTTTAACACAATAGTCAGTTAATGCTGACGAGAGGTTAATGACGGTGTGGACGGAGGTACCTGATATTTGTACCCTCCACCAAGATATTCACACATTACTGGAGACCCGTCTAAAAGAATGGTGAGATGTTCAAACGTGCCTTCAACTGTTTAGCATCCACAAATGATGTCCTAATTTTTTTTTTTTACATTTTACTCCAATCATAAGGGATCAGAACGAAGGTATCGCTGAAATCATCTTGGCAAAGAAGACAGCGTTTTCCATTTTCTCTTCTTACATCATTCATTATGATGACAAATTGAATTATCTGGAACATATACAAAGCACAGTAAGGGATTTATTTTGCTTTTTGTTTTCATCGATTGATCAAAAGCTGTGTTTTTAATAGGCTTATCTATCAATAAGGCACTCAAATCATTTGTTAAAATGTTCTGTGAGATTCATGTGTGTTTTGTACTGTATGATTAGATGTGAATGTGTTCTAGTTGTGTTTTCATTTCCTAAGAGATGGCATGTGTTTGCTTATGTGTGTATATCTCAGTTATCAGATTCAGTGACCCTGAAAAAGCAGCTGCTGCAGGTCATTGTGCGCATCCTACAGTACCGTATGCTACTGACAGGTGACTTAAATATGATTCATTCTGTGAAAACATTTCCAATATTTTTTAAACATTATCAGGATTTTTTTTATGCTTAAAGGGAACCTATTATGCAAAAATCACTTTTATAAGAGGTTTAAACACAGTTATGTGGCATCAGTCTGTGAATATAATCAGCTTCTAATGGTAAAAATTTATTCATTTTATTTTTTATAATCACACTTGATAAAACACTTTGATTGACATTCTCCCTTTGTACATGTCATCAGATGGGGAAAGCCCTTCCCATTAGTGAATCTCTCCCTCATTAGCATAGGATGTTAGTCTTGTTTTTGAATCTGCCACTATACTGACACATAGACATTTGTAGCTCCGCCCTCTATTGATAAGAGCACAATCTCATTTCAATTTAAAGCGACAGTCACCAAAATGGCACAATTAGGATCAAAGCCTAAAAGGGTCAGTTTCAAAAAAGTTATAAAACATTATTTGTGGGCTATTTTGAGCTGAAACTTCACATGCACACTCTAGGGCAGGGGTGTCAAAGTCAATTCCTGGAGGGCCGGAGCCCTGCAGAGTTTAGTTGCAGCCCTGCTTCAACACACCTATCTGTAGATATCAAACAAACCTAAAGCAGGGTTGGAACTAAATTGTGCAGAGCTGCGGCACACCAGGAACTGGCTTTGACACATGTGCTCTAGGAACAATAGAGACTTATTTTACATCTTGTAAAAGGGGCATAATAGGTCCCCTTTAATATTACTTATTTGTCATATTTTATTACAGACTACATGAATAATCTCTCACCAGACTCCAGAGAGTTTGAAAATACACAAGGTAAATTTGCAGTATTATTATTATTTTTTTTTTATTATTAATTTGTTTGTTAAATTTGTGCATTTATTTATCTGTTTTTAATTTTGGATTACCGTAAAGTGAACGAATGCCATTTTGTTTCCTAATTTAGATTTAACCCATTTTAAGAAAGCGATGTGTGATCCTTATCTTGTTTTCAATTACAAAGGAAGCCATCCGTCTTATCTCTGAGTGTGTATATAATTGATTTTCTTAAGCAACAGCAAGTCTCAGATCTTTCTAGATAGTTCCAGAAAAGGGAAATGACCTTTGACCCCTTCATGCCTTTTCATTAATCTTCTAAAACAAGCCTGTCTGCATCATTTATAAATGATGATCATTTATTTATAAGGCGCTGCTACAGGAGTGTATCTGATTTAAAGGAGGATCTACTGTTATATTCTGCACTGTGATGCGCTATGCTTAATGTACATTTTTTTAAGCATTTTTAAATGTTATTTGTACTCTTTAATGAAGTCAATGTGTATTCAATAAATGTTAAATGATATATTTATTGTATATTTAATTTATTTATAATACTGCATTATAAAATGATCTTTTAAATATTCTAAATTGCCTCTCTTGTTCACAGATGCTTTGGTCGTGGTCTCAGATGTTGCTTATCATGCCAGTGATAGTCTTAAGAATGGAGTGAGTATTTGTGCATTGGCCGAATATGCTTGCAAAGAGCGTAGATAAGGTTAAATGCTTGTGTAACCAAGGCGTTATGCGTATATGGCACCATTGTGCAATTTTAACATTGTTTTTCTTTCTGACAGGCGGATCTCATGCGTTTGGTCCATATTGAACATAGTGTTTTGGGTCTCACAGATCTCCTACAGCCTGGGAGAGTAAGTAATTCAATGACTCTATGATCACGTTACACGTTATACCACATATCCAATCAAATTAGGTGAAATTGTCTTTTAAAAACTTGTTTAATGTGGTAATGGTGAGCATAATTGTCTGTCTGTAGGTGTTTGTGAAAGAGGGCACACTGATGAAAGTCAGCAGAAAGTGCAAACAGCCACGTCACCTTTTCTTGGTATGTTTTTTTTCCTATAAGAATTGTTGCGCTTAATTATCAGCAATACAGAGGTTGCATTTGAAAATTTGTCACTGCTTGGTTTTAAAGAGATAGTTCACCCACAATTGAGTTTTTTGAAAATTATTTTCAGATGAAGTTGTGGTCTTTCATAAGCAGGTCATTTGTGAGTAAAAAAAACATGTACAGGGAAAGCTAAATGAATATCCACGACACCTGACACACTGAGGTCTAATGAAGCGAAATAAAACTAAAACTGAACATTATTTATAACATTAGGAACTTTAACATAAAGCCTCTGCCAAAACAATCCAATGGACATTTATGTTTCAGTTTGAAACATGAGCTTCCTGTCGCATAATTATGTACATTATATGTTGGGAATCTGTAAATTCAATCTTCCAGACTGAGATCTCACACAAGAACGTAATCTTAATCTTTATATAGGTTGCAGCATCCAGGATAAGTACAACTATCATTTTGATGAGCAGTAAAGTAGTTGTAGTTTAGTTTGTACCCATGCATATCTCATTATATTTATATACAGTTTTAGGCAAAATTATTAGCCCTCCTGTGAAATTTTTATTCTTTTTCAAATATTTCCCAAATAACGTTTATCGGAGCAAGACCATTAGTCACAGTATTACCTATTATGTTTTTCCTATTATATTTACATTTTAAAGTCTTATTTCTTTTAGTTTGGCTGGAATAAAGTATATATGTTTATTCGAAAATGATGGTCAATATTATAAGCTCCCTTGAGAATTATTTTTCTTTCGATTGGCTACAGAACAAAGCAATTTGCCTTTTTAAGTTGCACTTTAAGCTGAATACTATAATCTTGTAAAAACAAATAAGTTCATATACACTGTATATACTCTAGATGTACTGAAGACCACTTTCAGAGGCTGTAACAATACTTTAAATAATGTTCAGTTTGAATTGTTGTGTTAGTAAGTATTTTGGGGGGTCTGCATCTTTAAATATGACATTCATTTGCTGAGATGAGATTGTGAGAGTTAAGCTAACAAGAGATATAGTTGCTTACTTTCCCCATAGTTTCTTGTGTCTCTCCTTTGTGTTTGTGAGCTATTTTACTTGTTTTTAGAGTTTCCTGGCAGGATGTTGTTCTGTATGTGTTTATGTCTACATGTACTATTGTTTTGCTGTGCTGCTCTCACCCCAGAATAAGTCTGTGGGAACGGGGACAGGGTGGCCTGTTGAGATAACTGAACAGAGGGTGACAGGACGGACGTGAGGTGGGCTATCAGAAATACTTTATATTTCCAGACAGACAGCAGTGCGGTGAGATGGGCACGTGGCACCCAGAGTGCCAGCCTCAGATCTACCTCATGTTTTATTGCTTAGTACGGGAGACATTATGGGGCAGTTCATAGTGTCTTATGCAGAAGAAGACAAAATATGCTGCTTTATCAGGAATTATCTGATGGTAGGAAGGCACTTCTAAATCCACTGTTTACACAACATCCGGTCTACAAAGATGATTTTTTGACATTAGACTGAGTATTATTTTTGCTTTGTTATTCAGGTTATGTTATTCAGTCTTGAAATCTGGTTTGAAATCATCAACTTTAATTATTTTATTTTTGTTGTTTATATATTTACTTTTTTTTTTTCAAGCCTTCGTAAATATTGGTGATTTTTCCCTTTTGTAGAGTATTAATTATTTTTTGGTTTCACTTCACAAAACCTCAGTGTATCACCAGAAGCCAGTGGGTATTGATTTTGCTTTGCCTGTATGTTTTTTGGGTTTTTTTGACATTTAAAGTGTCATTAGCTTCTGACTTTGCTGTATTACCTGCAACGGTGTAAAGTAACAAATTACAAATATTAAAATTACTGTAATTGAGTAGTTTTTCTCAGGAATTGTAATTTACTAAGTGGTTTTAAAAATGTGCACTTTTACTTCCCCTTGAGTACATTTTTAGTGCTGTATACTCAACTATTTTTTTTCAACCTGCGGTCACTACTTTATTTTTTCTTATCTATTGATTGGCTGAGTAGAAAATTAGTCCTGTGATTCCTGTCCAATCATTTGCACATAGAAAGTAAATCATATCATACTGAACAACCTCAAGACATGGGCACCGTTTGGGAGCATTAAAAGTGTCCAAAAAGATGTCCAAAATCTTTACATGCAATGACCCAGAGACTTTTTAGACTACATGCCACTGATGAGAAGATGGCTGATGTTTACTGTACTGAAATCACCAAATATTCTTAAACAATAACTAAATGCACTACAGAATGTTACGTTTACACACACACAAATTGCAATAAAATGCATCAGCTTTTCACAGTGTAATACTCAGTACTCACTACTCTTGAGTACAGTTAAAATGGCTACTTTTTACTCATGGTTTGATTAATAATTACAACAGATACTGTTACTCTACTTACACTACATATTTGGGCAAGTAATGGTACTTTTACTTGAGTATGATTTTTCAGTACTCTTGCCACCACTGATTATCTTAATGAATAACTAAGAACAGGGTTTCAGCTAAAGGCCTTATTTAACATTCTACTAATGAAAACCTACATGCTAGATGGCCTCAACGATTCACTTTTGGGTGCACTGTATCATTATGATACATCAAATCATGAATAATGATACTGTACACCCAAAAATGAGAACAACTTGTAGTCAAAACCAGAGTTATAGTGACCCCTTGTGGTGAACATTGGTGACCAACACAAATTAAGGATTAGATCTTCAGAATGAAAATTGCCTAATAATTTACTCACTCCTTGTCCTCGAGATGTTAAAATAGTTCTTTCTTCAGTCTACAGTCTTGAAGGTTTTGAGGAAAGAGTTCCAGGATTTTTGTTCTGTGGTGCTCAGTGGCTTGAAATTCGATATTGCAGTTTAAATGCAGCTTCAAAGGGCTTTACACGATCCCAGCTGAGGGTTAAAGGTCTTACCTATCAAATCTATCAATCATTTTCTTAAAATAAATAATGATATATTTTTTACCCTCAATTTGCCACAAATGACCCATCATTTCAACAGCTGGGATTGGTTAAAGTCCAATGAAGCTGCATTGAAACTGCAATATGGAAGATGTCTACTATATAAAGATAAATCCTGTATGTTTTCCTCAAAAAATATCTTGTCTTTTCGACTGAAGAAAGAAACAAATGTCTTAGATGACATGGGGTGATTAAATGATCTGGAAATCTTTATTCTGAAAGTGAACTAATCCTTTAACTAATCAAATTGATGGGACACAACATTATTAGTAGTAATTAGTTGTGCTTGTATGCTACATGTATGTTGTGAAGATTATGTATGTCTAAGCCTTATATTTTACATTTTCAGATGAATGACATAATGCTTTACACATATCCTCAGCAAGATGGCAAATACAGACTCATCAACAGATTACCGCTGGCAGGGATGAAAGTAGGACGTTTAACGTTTGTTGATGCTTCAACTGTTTATTACTGTTAATTATAATTAGGTTGATTATGATTATTAAACCTTTCTCACTCTGCCTGTCTTTCAGGTCAGTAAGCCACCTATGGAGAATGCTCAGAGTGCAATAAAGATAGAAGTGAAAGATATAAGCATCACTTTGTCTGCCAGGCAAGTGACAAACACATGCACATGTACTGAACTGTGTGTGTTCAGTGTGTCTGATGCATGTGTTTGTGTGCGCAGCTCTTGCATTGAACGAGATGGATGGTTTGTCACACTGAACCGGACACTGGTGGATCTTGGCTCTGCATCAGGAGATCCAGTGGACAGTTTTGAGGTTAGGAAACTTTAAAGGGTCATGAAACCACCCACTTTCAGTTCAAGTCTACCTCAGAATAAAAAAGCTATTAAATTATTGTAGAAAGCTGTGAGCAAATGATAGGTAAGTGGCTTTATGGGGCAAAGCAGGAGAGAAATATAAGAGCAAGCAAGCGTTAATATGTCAGTGGCCTATAGTGATTATAGTGGCAAATAATCAGAGGTAGCACATGAGTAAATTCAAGATTTATTTATTTAAAGAGTGCTTATTTATTGTGCCTATAGATAGCCTGGTGATCCATGTACAGACATATAGTGCAACTGCGCTACGGGCGTCTTGAGTTCGAATCCTGAGTCATGGGCTGCATTCCTTCACTCGCTAACTTCCCTGTCTCATTCACTCGGATATACATCATTGATTACGTTACGCAAGTCTCCACTACTGGTGTAACATCTGAATGGGTTTAAATAGAATGCCCTAAACCCCTTAAGCACTTGGAAACTACACTGTTG
Organism: Danio jaintianensis; assembly: GCA_903798115.1. Taxonomy (NCBI): domain Eukaryota; kingdom Metazoa; phylum Chordata; class Actinopteri; order Cypriniformes; family Danionidae; genus Danio; species Danio jaintianensis. The sequence continues at coordinate 12,205,531 of CAIGQV010019356.1, read as the reverse complement.
TGATGTTACACTCGCATTGCATTCTGGGACATATAGGTGCTGGAGTGGACATATGAAGCAGACTCGCTCCTTCTGTCAAAATCGAGGGATTGAGGGTATGTCCATGTAAACGTCCCTTGTTCACTTGATGAAGTGGAAAATCCCATCACTCCCTCTCTCTCCAACTTCACTTCCTATCAATATCAACTGTCCTATCATAGTTATGACAAATATGCCAAAAATAAATCATAAAATTTTTTTTAAAATTTAAAAACAACTTTTCATTCACACAGACACTGGAGCGTTTGAAACCAGCTGATCTGTCAGCATATTGACACAGCATTCAAACTCTGACGGATCAGCTGATTGACGTAGATTTCAAATGGTCCAGCGTCCGTGTGAGCGCTCTCGTAAACCGGTGATCATTACAGTCAATCCCAGTCATATCCGTTGAGCTTGTGAACACAATGGCCAATCAGCAGTGTTCAAGAATCCACTCAGCAGCACTCAAAATGCAAGTTGGAATTGCTGCTATCATCACATTTTTATATATTTCAGTACAGACTCGTAGAAATTGATACTTCTGACAACATTACCAACACCGCAACCCATCATGAGCTACTGCGAGGTCTCACAGCTTGACCAAATAATTCTAATGGGTTAGCATTTGTTAGCTTTAAGTGTAGGGAAAGACTAACTAAATTTAGACTTATTATTTATGACAAAAAAATATATTTTTTACTTGTCTAGAAAGTGCTTTTTGATCTAAGAAAGACGAAAAGCTCCAAATTAGCCAGGTTTTCCGTACACTTAAAGCTAACAAATGCTAATGTTTTCCAGACAAGTGAAAAATATTTGTTTTGTCAGAAATAATAAGTCCAAATTTAGTTAGTTTTTCCTTAAAACAAGCAAAAAATCTGCCAGTGGGGTAAGAAAAATTCTTGCTTTAGATTTGAGATCATTTATTTTACTTACTCCACTGGCAGACAGTTTTTCCTTAAAACAAGCTAAATGATCTTAATTTTGACTTATTATTTCTAAAAACAAAACTGCATTTTTTTATTAGTCAAGAAAATGCTTCTTGATTTATGAAATTTTGACTAGAAACAAGACAAAAACTCTAAGCATTCCTTTTTTTGTAGTGTTGTGAAGTTCAACACACATAAATCTAATAAAATCTAGTCCCAAAAATTTTGTCCAGGGTTTCATAACCTTTTAAAGGGGGTCATGAACAGAGAAATCATGATGAAATCCTATGATCATATTATGAAGACCATTCTGTAAGATTCAGATCTCAAAGATTTCTGGTTAGTCTAAAAACAGCTTATAATAAAGCCAATCTGCCAAAATGAAACAGGTTGTGTATGTGTCACTTTATTTACATAACAGTGTAGCTAAACTCCACCTCCACAGAAGATCAGCTCCTGCTTCTACATCACTGCATATTTAGCTCCTCCCACTGATTTGTGCTTAATTTGGTAAATAAAGAGAGGGGCAAACACAAGTCCAAACAAAACCATAAAGATGCTCCAAAACACTACAACAGAACAAAACAACTCACAATCTATTCAAAATAGTTTTTAAAAAGGCAGTTCATGACCACTTTTAAAATGAAGTGTTGGAGTGGCACCAGAAAGAGTTGACATTTTGTTTCTGGTTTTGAAATGACGCCCTTTGTGTTTTAGTTGGTAGAAAGTCCAGAGAAGTGCCTTGGAGAAAACGCGCCGCTGCTGTTGTCGGTTTCCCAGGTGACGGTTTGCATGAACTGTCCGTCACATTTCAGCCTCACGAACAGACGCCATCACTGCCATGCCTGTGGAAAGGTACAAACACACATACACACTAATACGCTGGCAAACAACAGCCACTTACAAGCTTAATTCTGTTTTCCTCATCTTATAGGTTGTTTGCAGAGATTGTTGCAGGAACAAATTTCCCCTCAAATACATGAAGAACAGACGTGCCAAAGTGTGTGATCATTGTTACGCTGAACTGCGCAAGAATGGTACAAATGTTATATCTTTCATGCATTGAGAGTATACAGTTATGCTTGCTTGAATCTTATCGTGTATGTGTATTCTCTTGAGAGATGTTGCCACAATAATAGAGAGCTCCAGTCGTCCACTTTCTGCTGTCTTTCAAAACATTCATCCATCCAGTCTGTGGAAGAGCCGCAAAGGACAGTTGACTTTCAACCAGGTATCCCATAACCCATATCCCATACCTGCAAATTGTGATTAAAACAGTGTTTCAAATTTACTGTATGGATTGCATGGCTAGTAAGTCACTTTGGTAAGGAAGTGTCCTCAAAGAACATTATTTAATCCTTTGCATTTCAAGGTTGGAGCTAAAGTTGATTGGACCTTATGCCCCTTTGACTTGAAATTTGTGAACTTGTTTCATCCCAAAATCAAAAGGAAAAAATGTATTTAAGTATGTACATTAAGTATGTATGTAACTTATTGTATGTCCTTTTTGACATTGGATTATTTTTGTCAGCTGAATACTTCTGTACACCAAACATTTAACTAAAACACTCTCACAGAAATAATTGAATCTAGTAAACACATTTTTGTAAATGAACTCATTAAAAGTTGAAATAAAATGTGAACCAAAATACTGATATTAAAAATATATATGACTAAGAATGATTAGTAAATTAGTTAAAAATAAAAAACTGAAAATATACAAAAATATTAGTTATATTATAATATTAGTATTATATTAGTAATATTAATAAATGCAGTAATGAATGAAAAATACCACATTTGAGTTTCAAGTTTTATGATATACATTTAATTTAATTAATATCTAATCATGTTTTTATTTTTTAATTATGATTATTCTTTAATCTGGTGTGAAATGTGAAGCATTAGTGTATTATTGTGTGTTTTAATTTTAATATAAAATTAATCTACTATATAACATTTTATTAACTGATTTAAAGCTGAAATAAAATCTGAAGAGGGCGGCGTGGTGGCGTAGTGGGTAGCGCTGTCGCCTCACAGCAACAAGGTCACTGGTTCGAGCCTCGGCTGGGTCAGTTGGCATTTCTGTGTGGAGTTTGCATGTTCTCCCCGTGTTGGCATGGGTTTCCTCCGGGTACTCCGGTTTCCCCCACAAGTCCAAAGACATGCGCTATAGGTGAATTGGTTAAGCTAAATTGTCCGTAGTGTATGTGTTTGAATGAGAGTGTATTGTTGTTTGCCAGTGATGGGTTGCGTTTGGAAGGGCATCCGCTGTGTAAAATATATGCTGGATAAGTTGGCAGTTCATTCCACTGTGGCGACCCTTGATTAATAAAGGGACTAAGCCGAGAAGAAAATGAATTAATGAATAAAATCTGAAAATTGGATAAACATGTAAATGAAGCTTTAAAAGGGTAAAAAATGGAAATAAATTCAAACTTATTCTGATATAGAAAATAAAATGAACCAAAATAGTAATGTTAAAAATATATATACTGTATATAAAATGACTATAACAATATTACTAAATTATCTAAAAATTAAAAACTAAAAATATACAAAAATATTAACAAATACTATAATTGTATTTTTTTTTATAATTACATATATATATATATATATATATATATATATATATAATTACCACACAATTACCACATGTGTGTTTTGAGATTTATGAGATACATTTACAGTTTTTCTCAGTCGCTTTGGTGCATTTCTCACAACACTATTTACATTTGCACAACAGTTAATGCATTTCTCAAAACAATTAGTACAAACTGCAAAACCTAGTTGATAACCTGCAAAAGCGTGTCACTTGCTCAAAATGGATAACTCATTCCTCAAAAGCAAGTATTCATGTCAATGAAAGTGTCATTGTCATCAAGATGAAAAGTCCTAACACCATTGTTTATGAACAAGATAGTCATATGGCTTTGTCATGTTTTCATTATGACAGTTTACTCTGTAAATTTTTTCCAATGCTAAAAAGTTTTGGTGACACGACCTGAAAATGCTCAAGACAGCACTATATACTATTTGCACAGCCATTTGAAAACTACAGTAAAGTTAGACATCACTCCATTTAGTGAGGTATCTGAGTACAAGACACTGAATATGTATGTTTCACATTTTTACTGCATATGCTCTTTGCAATTCTAATTTATTTACAGCATTGTGCAAAATAATAAATACACCCTTATTTACAACAAACATAAACTCCCTTTGGGTAGAGCTGTGCACAACTCTAAACAATATTGCAGTACATATTGGAACTGAACCTACAACATACATAGGTCTGTAAATCATTCATGAAATTGTTCGATTTAGAAGACATCTTCAGGAAAAAAAAGATTTTACATTTTTTATAAAATTAGCTTGACAGATTTTGACAACTAGTTCAACATTTCTGTATGTAATGACTTAAGTAATGAAATTAGGACTATTAGTTTTATATGGAATGACTATTCAGCATTCACAAGTTTAGTTAATTTTGACTGACATGGCATAAGCAAATGATAGTGTTATAAAACAGCAGAGAGTTGTATGAAAGCAATTGATGCATGTCCAAAAGCATTTGCAATTTGTTGGAAGGAATGAGAAACTGCTACTATGATGTGCACAAATGACTTAATTGTTTTGAGAAATGCATTAACTGTTGTGCAAATGTAAATAGTGTTGTGAGAAATGCACCAAAGCGACTGAGAAAAACTGTAATTTAAATAATATCTATTTATATTTTCATTTATTTTTATTTTTTGGTGTTTAATAGCATTATGGTGTGTTGTTGTTTAGGTGACGGGGTCTGAGGGTGTGATGAGTGGGACCCTGCAGAGGTGCAGGAACAGCAAGAGAAGCTGGAGGAGCCTCTGGTTCCTCCTAAAAGATAAAGTACTCTACACGTACCCACAGCCTGAGGTAAGGCACACACTCACGCTTTTCACACATTAATTTCAAACATGCAGTTTCTAATCTCTGGGTGTTTTTTTTGTCTTATATAAGGAAAGGGTTGCGTGTGAGACGCTTCCTCTGCTGGGTTTCTCTGTGAGGTCTGAGGCTGAAGGAGAAAGCAGTGTGTTTCAGCTCTACCATAAAAGCACTCTCTTCTACACTTTCAGAGCCCAGGACAGTCACACTGCACAGAGGTAATTACATTACACTCCCACTTAGAGTATTTAGTGGATATGTGAGTGTGGATAGATACATTCAAAAAATGATGTTAGCTGTTTGTTCAAGCTACTTATTTAAAATGAGCTGAAACAGTAGAATTCTTGAGGTTTTTTGAGGACAACTTAATTGTTTTATGTTCAATCCACTTAAATTAGTAAAAACTAATAAGTTAACTTAATTCCTTCATGTTGTCCCAACACAAATCGATTGTGTGGAACCCAGCATTTTTTACAGGATAGATAGATAGACAGATGGACGGATAGATAGATAGATAGATAGATGGATGGATGGATGGATGGATGGATAGATGGATAGAAGGATATGTAGATATTTTAGATAGATAGATAGATAGATAGATAGATAGATAGATAGATAGATAGATAGATAGATAGATAGATGGATGGATGGATGGATGGATGGATGGATGGATATTTTAGATAGATAGATAGATGGATAGATGGATGGATGGATGGATGGATGGATGGATGGATGGATGGATGGATGGATGGATGGATGGATAGATAGATAGATAGATAGATAGATAGATAGATAGATAGATAGAT
>CAIGQV010019356.1:12185969-12199841 GCA_903798115.1 Danio jaintianensis | reverse complement strand
TAGATAGATAGATAGATAGATAGATAGATAGATAGATAGATAGATAGCTAGATGGATGGATGGATGGATGGATGGATGGATGGATGGATGGATGGATAGAGATTCATTTGTTTTCATTTTAATTTAATCTTATTTAATGTTTAAGTAATATAGTTGTGTTTTTTTATTTCGTACTTTTTAAATATATGTATATAATATATGTTTTAATATATGTATTATACTTACTCACTCACTCACTCACTCACTCCCAGGGCCATTTATATCGACGTTGATATTTAGCCACACCATGTTGGTGTTTCATAACATCTAGTTTGTATGAGGTGGGTTGTTAGTCCAACGCTCAACCCCCAACCTGGAGGACCAAGACATACACACATACACCAGGTACTATTTAGCTTACCAAATTCACCTACAGCACATGTCTTTGGACTGTGGGGAAAACCTGAGCACCCACGCAAACACAGGGAGAACATGCAAACTCCACACAGATATGCCAACTCGAACCAGTGACCTTCTTGCTCTGAAGCAACAGAGCTACCCACTGCCCCATCGTGTCGCCCTTCAATATATGTATAATACTGAAATAAAAATAAGTTTAAATATTTTATTTAAATGAAGATTTAATATATTCAGTTCATGTTTATTTTAAATGGTTATTTTCTTTAAATACAATTACTCTGATATACATAATGTATACATTATTATTTATAATATAATTCGCTTTATAATTAGATTAGTTTTTAATACCTTTATAAGAAATACTTTCGTTAGAGCAAAATGTTTTGATTGTTTGAACGTTAGATTTATCAAAAAATCTTGAAAAAATAAAACAGTCTATTAAAACAGATTAAAATAGAAATATGTATGTATTTAAAATCGCAGCATTACAGCTTTTATGTATTTTGAATCAAATGAATACAGCCTTGTGTCATTAGATGCTCAAGTATTATAAATACAAATAATATATAAACACACACACATATACTGTATATGGACATAACATATATACAGTATGTTTTATACTATTACAATGTGATAATTCTGTTCTATTCTAGGTGGGTCAATGCCATGGAAGAGGCTACAGTCTTCTAGCATCATCCATCCTGGTTCTGTCTTCTCACTTCTGAAATTAAATCTTCGATTGATCATTGGAGAGCGACGCATTTGCACGTCATACTCGAAAACCCTTCCCACTGTGAGTGTGAGCGTAATCAGCCATCCCTACACTAGCATGACGCCACAGGCATATTTTTGGAATGGCAAGGGAACAAAATGCTCACACTCAGACATTTATTTAGTGCCAAATGCTTCTTCCAAAGACCTCGCTGAGCCGTGGACACACTTTAAAAGGCTCACTTTAGCACTTCCAGCTGTCATTTTTAAAACTAATGAGAAGTTGCTTTAATTTAACTAACTCATTCTACAAGGTAATATATCATCCAGAGCACTCAAATATATTAGGTGTGAATGTAAGCATGTAGCATTCAAATAATTCCAAGTTTAGATTATATTTCTGTTTACCACCTAAATACGGACAAACAGTGCAAGTCATTTTTGACTTATTTTTGGACTGAATTAATATCTTGCAACAGAGCTGGTATTCTTGTTGCTGTTAATGATGATAATGTAATGTTTAATTTACTTATTTTTGTCCATACTGCCTTTCTGTTCACTTGCAATGTTATCATTGTCATCTACAATATGAGGCCTTAAAGCGACAGCCCAAAATTTTTCTTCAGCAGAGCATTAAAGAATATATATTTTTAAATGTGTTCCTTGGTGATTCATGAGTCATAAATACAAATAAAGGCAAAAATAAAATAATACCCATGGCTCTCGATGTTTTCTGAAGTAAAATGATCAGTCTGTTGTAAATAATGCTTGTTTTTTGCTTCATAAGATCTCAGTGTATCATCAGGAGCCACAGTTATTAATATTGTTTTGCCTGTATATGTTCTTTTGACTCTCAAAGTGCCGGTAGCCATAATTTACTTACAATTACGAATCATCAAGAACCACAGTTTTAGCTAAAAGATAATCATTAAAGTTCTGCTAAAGAAATAAATCACACAACTTAGATGACACGTTTTTATTTTTGAGTGAATTATCCGTTTAATCTGTATTTATAATGAAAATATAAGTAGTTTGTATTAACTGTTATTATACAATTTGAGTAAACATCTGAAAAAAAAAAATAAAAATGGAGCACACTTGTGGGTTCTTGAGCCTCATGTCTCAACTTCCCTTTTTGTCTTCCTTTTGTGTTACAAGTTGCTTCCTTAATGTGGTTATGCGTATCATACCTATAACCCCAAGCGTTGACCACTGCTGCAATCAAACCGTTAAAAATACAGTGGTTCATTTCTGCTCTCAAAAACGTACAAAATGCAAATCATTCCAATGCAGATTATGTTTAGGTTGAGGAAACTGTAGTTTACGATCAGCTCTATATCTTATGTCTAAATCACATTTTCATCTTCCGCGACAGACGTGTTAAGTCTGCAGAGAGTCGATTTCAGAGATGCGATGCTGTGATTAAGTTTCTTCAAGTCAGTAATTAAAGTGTGTATTACAGAATGAGACTGTGTGTGTGAGGGATATGAAGAAAAGGGGAGGGCTGATGCTGCCCTGCTTCCACGTCCCCAGGAGACGGTGTGACCCAGAACAGAGTGAGAGAGCAGGGATGAGAGGAGTTTGTTTTCTGGAGTACCTGAAAGTTACGGACACCTTGTCCCAAATAAGAGACACATTCATTATTGTAACTCTCCATTTTCCTTTCCTCCCGAGTCACTCTGATCTCATGCTCTATACATTGTTCGCTCAACCTCGCACACTCCATTATTCTGAAAGCTTAAATTCATACTTTATTAGGTACACCTTAATACCGGATTGTACCCATTTTTGCTTTCAGAACTGCCTTTTCTTAATGGCACAGATTCAGCAAGGTGCTAGAAACATTCCTCAGAGATTTGGGTCATATAGACCTATAGCATCACATAGTTGCATAAACTTGTTGAAACCAGTTTGAGATTTGAAATGGTATGTTAGATGTTATCCAACTGGAAGTAGCCATTATAAGGTACATTATGGTTATTGGTTATAAGGAGATAGAAATGGTCAGCAACAAAGTAGGACATTTGCACCATTACCCCAACACATACAACCAGTCTGAACCATTCAACCAAGAAAGGATGGATTCATGCTTATATGTTGCTCATGACAAAATTCTGACACTACTATTTAAATGTTGCAGCTGGAATCAAGACTCCTGTCAACCTTTTTTCATATCTTCTGTTTTGAATTTGTGCTCTTTTGATGCTGTAGCTCATCTGCTGGGTTCGGAGGCTCTACTGTTGTAAAGACTTTATTTGAGTTACTGTTTCCTTTTTATTGGTTTGAACCTGTCTGGCCATTCTTTTCTGACCTCTGGCATCAAGACATTTTCACCATGTGTGTGTCTTTGTTCTGGTTTATGTGATTTACAAGGACACAAGATATAGTGACATGGGTATGACCTAGGTATTAAACTGTTAAGGTGGTTCATGACGACATGCCTTGTGTCCTCGTAATTCAAAATGCGTAAAAATCACACACATACACACACAGCCACACTGATTAAAAATACAAGGCTGTAATGAAGAAGATTTGAGCTCCTTCACCAACGTTCAATGTCTTCTAGCAATTAATTAATCAATGTTCCCATAGTTCCTGCTTGTCTGATGTATTTGCATAATCATAATCTTTAAAATAGTGTAAGGGTCGTCTTAATACCAATAAAAGTGTTTTTGATTAAATAGCACATATTGAATGGATGGAAATGTTAAGCTAGCAGCTTCGTCTAACCGAAAGAGCATCAACAGAGAAATTCTGCTCCTGTTTGCACTTTCTTTATTAAGAGGACAAATTGTTCTCTTGCAGGAGTTCATGTAGTTGACGCGACTGTAAACTGTAGCCTACACCACGGTTTGTGTTTTAGTTTTTAACAACGTGTTATGATTTATAGTGAACATAAAATATTTTGCGACTTCCTTAATGTGACATAATTATGGGTTTAAAGAACATATTACATAAATCATGAAAAGAGTCTGCTGAAAATTGTATACAATGAAAAGGATTACATTTTAAATCGCAACAGGACCGATTTCTGATACGACGAGGACAGTCACTACTGAAATATTACAAAGACAGCACTTTTTATTGAACAGTTAATGATTTCATAGGTTGATTTCATAACTTAAAGGTCTCCCTGCACCTGCTCTGTAATAAAAAAATTAAACAAAAGAAATACATGGAGATATATGGGTGGTGCTGGATGGATTCTTTTAGCTTACTCCATTGTAAGTGGATAATTCAAAGTACTTGACAGTGCTAAATTAATGGTAATTAGCTGTACTCTGAGATAATTATTGTTAATCATAACATCTCTCAAAATAACTAATTATGCTGGTTGTAGGCCAACCCACTCCACCTTTCTCATTGAGACGGAATAAAAAAGTAACTTATTTTGCCTACATTGTGAATGGCTCATCTAGATAAACAAATTGTTGTTTACTCAATTTTCATGAGGTTCATGTTTACTTTCATATTTTTGTATAGCAAAGGTCAAAGGTGAGGCATTTTTTTAATTATTCTTTTATATTTCAACAAGCAAGCAAAAATTACTGAAGATCTAGAATTACAGAAAATGAGTGATGTGTACAGAAAATGTGTGAGAGTGTGTGATTCTGTGGCAGTGTCACAGTGACATTGTCATGACACTTTTAGGTCTTTTAAGTCTTATGTTCCTCTGCAATGCAGCAAAGAGATGAAGAAAGGAAGATGACTATATCCCTTGTTATCCTACAATAGATAAAACAGCCATCTATAATACATTTTTTATTATTATTTTATCAAGCCTATTCTGTGGTAATTTACCCAAGCTAATACCAATATGCAACGGTCTCGCTCTTTAATCATGTCAGTTGGCCTGCTATTAATATTCAGGAAATGACCTCATCTCTCTAAAAATATTTTCTTTCTTCATATTTCCACTTCCCTTTTAGTTTGGGCTGTTTGTCTACCCTTAATTCCACTAAAATGCTACTCACCGTCTCTTCATTGGAGGAAGAGGAAGATGTGTGGCTTCTGTTTTACTGCTGGAAACTGACAAATAAGGCATCTCTTATCTGGCATACAGCTGTTTATAGAGTGTGTGTACAACTGTGTGTGTGAGAGAGAGAGTATGTCAGATGCAGTTTATGTTGCACTGTAAACTTCTCTCTGAGCACTAAAACTAATTCATCCATCTGTGTAGCTGAGCTGTTTTCACAAACAACCAAGACAAAGACGAATGATTAAATAATTAATTAGTACTGTGGTTATTTTACACTTAACAATACGCCATCTGTATCTGTTATCTGTTGTGTAGATCTGCACAACCGCATATTCAACCAAGGGGTATCAAAAACAGCCCCCTCACCACCTCCAGTTCTGCACCAGATATCTACACACACATAGGCTCTGCAACATACTGTTGTTTCTTTGCTTTTTTTAAAATCTCACCCACACACTTAAATCTAGGACATACACTGCACAGCACTGCGGACCAAGAGGAGGAAAGCAGGACAGGACTACAAGCACACACACCACACTAGGATGGAGATTTTCACATTTTGCGTCCTTCACACCCACAGTTATGTGACCTTTCAGTGTATGTTTTATAGATAATATTCCATGAGTACAATATAGAAACCAGACACGGGGTCTGTTGCTCATTGCAATTCCACTGAGTAAACTATCGATAAATCACCAGTCAACGCCATCGCTGTTTCTCTTTGTAATGTGTGTCCAGCTGTGGACGTAATGCTGGCAAATGTGGCAAGCTGTTTTAACATTTATTCTTTAAAAATAACTAGTATCTGTTAGACCTACTTTGTTTTAAAGTCCATGTGAAATCAAAATTCATTTATTCATTCATTTTCTTTTCGGCTTAGTCCCTTTATTAATCTGGGGTCGCCACAGCGGAATGAACCACCAATTTATCCAGCATATGTTTTACGCAGCGGATGCCCTTCCATCTGCAACCCATCATTGGGAAACACCCATAAACTCCCATTCACACACATACACTACGGACAATTTAGCTTACCCAATTCACCTATAGCACATGTCTTTGGACTTATGGGGGAAACCGGAGCACCCGGAACACGCAAACACGGGGAGAACATGCAAACTCCACACAGAAATGCCAACTGACCCAGCTGAGGCTCAAACCAGCGACCTTCTTGCTGTGAGGCGACAGAGCTACCCACCGCGCCACCGTGAATAGTTAATCCGTACAAGTTAATCCACTTGGGAAAAAATGGTTTTGATAATCTTCAGTCAGAGTCTGACCATTTGTTCCCACATTAGTTGGAAATACATCAACACGCTGAAATAAAAGTTTCAGCAACTTACGGTTCAACTTACGGTACAAACTTGAATAACTAGAATGTTGTAGTTTTAGCATCTTATTCAATTTCATTATATTACCCCTGTGTGAAGTTGGCCCCCACCCCCTCAAAATATCTTAATTGTTTGTGCTCTGTTTGTGCTGAAAAAAAAGTGCTTCTTTGGTTTTTCAGATATTAAAATAATATTTGTAGGTCATTCTGAGGTCTCTCAGCCCCCACAGCTGCTGTGGGGGGACTGGTAGACTCACGTAGTCAGACCTCAAAAGATTGGTGCCCACTCGACTTAAATCCTGTATATTTAAACCAATCAGAGGATGACTGCTGAAGTCAGAGGATCTGCTGAAGTGTTTCCAGAGAAGTGTGACATATGCATCAGACATTTAGCCAAAGGTTCGTGGGCGGTGCCTGGTGTGATGTCTGAGGCTGAGACTAGGGGAAAGGTGACATCATTGTCTTTATTTGATAAATAACTCCTTATAACCAATTTGATATAATTACCAATATCTTAATACCAGAAGCAACACAAAAAAAACTCATTCATTCATTTTCTTTTCGGCTTAGTCCCTTTATTAATCTGGGGTCGCCACAGCGGAATGAACCACCAACTTATCCAGCATATGTTTTACGCAGCGGATGCCCTTCCAGCCGCAACCCATCACTGGGACAAAAAAAAAAAAAAAACTTTCACTGGCACAAACAAACAAAACACATACAAACTATTTAGTGCAGCTGGTGCAATTTGGTGCAGCTGTGGGGGCCGAGAGACCTCAGAATGATCTATTAATGTTATTTTAATATCTGAAAAACCAAAGGCCAAAAGAAATTGTTGCAGCACAAATGGAGCACAGGGCAGCATGATGGCTCAGTGTTTAGCATTGTCGCCTCACAGCAAGAAGGTCGCTTGTACGAGTCCTGGCTGGGCCAATTGGCATTTCTGTGTGAAGTTTGTCTCCCCATGTTCACGTGGGTCTCCTCCGGGTGCTCCGGTTTCCCCCACAGTCCAAAGACATGCGGTATAGGTAAATTGCTTTAACTAAATTAGCCGTAGTGTATGAGTGTGTGTGAATGTGAGTGTGTATGGGTTTTTCCCAGTACTGGGTTGCAGCTGGAAGGGTATCCACTGCGTAAAACATATGCGGAAATAGTTGGCTGTTCATTCCGCTGTGGCGACTCCTGATAAATAAGGGACTAAGGAGCACAAATGATTAATACTGATTTGCTGACATTTTGAGTTGGGTGGGGGGCAACTTCACCCAAGAATAGATTATTTTACTACTGGTTAGTGGCTTTACTATATGGTAACTAGATACTGAATGAGTTACTATAAGCTCGCTCTACTTGTGAAATGTAGAAATGTATTTGTAATGTGATGCAACAACAGTCACATCCAGTATAGATGCAGTGAGATTTTATTTTGCTCAGGTTATCCTGTGTTTGTATCTCCATAGTATTTACTCACCAAATCAACAGGCAGGGCTAAATTGGCAATGATGTTGAAGTCAGTGTTCTGCAGAGGTGGTCTTGCATCATTCTGCAGCTTGTTTTCAATTAAAAGCTGTTTTTGACAAAAGAAATGAGGAAGTTTCGAGTTCTGAAACTCACAAGATGTTTTTTATAGAACAATGACGTCTTATGTTAAAACATTATATAATTTTTTTGCCCTCATTGAAGGGGTCATGAAATGAGAAATAAAAGTTTGCAGAACTCAATATTTTCTTGTTAGTCTAAAAATAGCTTATATTGAAGACGTTCTGCCAAAATGACAGGTTCTGATTGTGCTTTTTCATTACATAGTGTGGCTAAACTTGCTTGTTCAGCATTAAATGTAAGAAATCTTTCCTTTTTTCCATATTGTGATATACATCTGATTATTTCTGAAATGGAAAAATGTAGGGTGGTGCATGATTTCTTCCTTTGGTAACCGATTGGATTGTTGGAAGATGTGCGTTACTAACAAAATGAAGAAAGATTTGAATGCCAGTTTGCATGCAGTTGTGGAGGATTACTGTCCACCGAAATCCCCATCTGCATTCTCTGGTGCAGAACGTTTTCAGATGCCCGATAATGATGAGAACGAGGCACTAAATTTTACAGACAGAATTGTCTGTTTCATATTCGTTGAAGGCAGGGCAGAAACAAGACCAGCACTGATAGCCCCACCCTAAAGGCATTCCATGTGACCAGAAGTAAAGACAAGTTGTTTCAAGTGGTGAGGGAAGGTTATGGTATTTGATTAATTATTATGAGGTCAAAATTAAATTTGACAAAATAGTAAAGTGCACAGATACATTACAACAAGCACCACTGTAAACATAAAAATGAGAAGAGTAAATTTGATTTCATTGTCAACTTATAAGAATGTGTGAAATAACTTTATTTTTAATGAAGTTCCAGACCACGTTTGTAAGAACTTGGTCTTTATCAACTTCATTTTACCGCATACTTGTTGGGCAGCAACATACATAATAATATCAAATATTGTCCTCCTCGGTGTTAGTTAAAATGAAGAGAAAAACACGAAATGTATAAATGGCTTGCCATATCTATAACCTCAATATTGGGGAATCTGGAGGTACCCTGGCAGTGCCCTTCACTTGAGCCTTTCGCAAAGAGGTCACTCGCAGACACACATGACGGACAAATACAGATCGTACATACGCACCTGTTCTCTCAGTTCAGCGCAATGCCTTATTAAACAGGCATCCGAAAGCGCGCGACAGACAGACAGACAGACAGACAGACAGAAGGGGAGCGCGCTGAGGAGAAAGAGAGCACCTGTGCGACGTCACTCCGCCCTACTTTACTCAAACTCCACGAGCCGTCTGTACTTCCTCAAACGGCTCAATCACAGAAGAAAGCAGGCGCTGCAGAGAAAATTCCGTTGCTTCTGAAGGAGAGGTAAGCGGTTACACAGCACCTCTTGAGTGCTATTTTAGCGAATGTTTTTAGTCGTTACAGAACTTTTACAGTGTCGCATTTTGAAGAGTTTGGCTCATTTTCTTCCCGACTGATGCGCTAAACGGATTCGAGCGCAGTGTAAGGACAACGGTTTGCTTGTTTTTCAGAGTTGGATTCTTTTCCTCTTTAAAGTTTTCTGTGGATTTATGTTTTTCAGCATATATTTAGGCTCAGAATTATATGAAAAGTCGCAGTCTAAACCTCAGACAAAACTCGTGTTAAGCTGCTGTCTACTGGACCTTGACAGAATCAGTTTTTTTCACGTTATCGTGCTAGACAACAACACTCCGTGGTTGTAAAAGAGATAGAAGTTGTGACTCAAATCCTAGTGACCTACCTAGAAGGAATTTTATACATTTCATACGAGTTTCGTGCTGTTAATATCCTTAAATCCTCCCTGCGCATGTGATGGATATAAGCTACATTAACGTTAGTTGGTTTGTAACAAAACGTAAATCGATATTTTTTATATTGTATCAAACTAGTCACATTGATAGAATGTTAGTTATATTCTGTTGTTCATGTTCTGTACGTATCCTCAATTGATGACATTGAGGGGTCTAAAATACCACTGACACGCTCCACAAAATATCAGTGATTATTGATCAAAACAGATGGAGCGTGGTTTACATGACTAAGCGTGTGTGTGTGTGTGTGTGTGTGTGTTGGAGTAGTGGAAATGTTGTCACATTTTGCTGTAATTGTGTGCTGTTTTCAGTTGTTGCTGGTTTGTAGGCAGATTTTGTTTAATTGTCTTCAATATTAACCATTTATTATTACACTAGCATTTAGGCTGATCTGTTGATAGCAGTGGAGACACACATCCTGCTCTGTGGTTGAACAGTTTACACATACCACTCTTTCATTTTGTTAGTGAGTGTCGATAGTTCCTTCCTGCCCTGTACATTAGAGTGTATGTGTGACTGTGGACATGAATGATGAAACCTGCTTCACAGAAGGAAAAAGAATGGCCTTTTAAGAAACAGTAGGATTAAATGAAGTACACAGTTATTCTTGCATGTTTAAACAACTGGTTACAATGCATTTTGTATTGAGAATTCCTTCAGATGGCACTGGCATTTAATACAGTTGTATTTGCCCTAGTACCCTGTGACAAAGAAAAGTAGGTAGCATATGGACAGTGTGCACAAATGTCCACAAACACTTCTGTTGAGGAAAACTACATCACCATCGCAGAATGTGGGTGAATAAACTATACTGCTCACTTAAACCCAGGGTTAATGTGCTTATTTGCATATTTGTTCTGTCATTGTCACTGATTGGACAAACGCAGCACTCTGGAGTTGCGCATTCTCATATTATAAATTGCTCAGCACTATTTACCTGAATAGACTTTTTGGAGTATGAAGTTAAGATTGACACTCGATTCAATGTAAGTAGCTAACATTCTAACACCACATAGTGTCATGCTTGGCACATATTTGTTTACAAAATTGACACTGAAGTGCAGAGTTCACTCTCACTTTTATTCGACTTGCTCATCACCCAATGACGGTTGGGTTTAGGAGTGGGGTTGGGTGCCATGCCTCCTTTTTAAAATCGTACATTTTTGAACGACTGAACTAGCCAATGAACTGGCAAAACGTAAAATACTTACGTTTTCTCATGAGATCAGGCTGGATTTATCAGGGGTCACCACAGCAGAATGAACTGCCTATTACTGTGGCATATATTTTATGCAGCAAATGCCCTTTTAGTTGCAACCTAGCACTGAGAGGAACTGCAGAGTAAAAAAAAAACAGCAAAAATGTGAAGCATTAATTTCACTAGGCTTTAACAGTAGGTTCATCATGGTGTAAGACCTGATATGTAAAGAAATTTTGTTATGTTTCAAGAAGATTTGGTATGTGGCTAATGGCTTATACTGCATATGGATAGTTTCTAGGTGGTTGTCAAATGAGGCCACCTTCTATGATCTAAAATCTTCACGAAATTTGTAGCACACATCAGCTTTCTGGAAAAGCTGCACCATTTGAAGAAAATCAGTGAGACCAGTTTCAAGCTTTAATGTTGTCCACTGAAGAAAATTGTAATGTCATCCACTCACTGTCATGTTGTTTCAAACATGTATGTATGACTTCTTTTCTTCTGTGGAAAATAGAATATATTTATATTTAGAAAAATGTTGGAAACCAGTTAGTTTCAGTTTCCATTGTATGGGCATAAATTTCAATTAATGGGATTGAAAAATGTTGTCTTCAATGGTCCACAGATGTCCACCAGGTTTGAAATGACATGATAGTGAGTAAATAAAAAAATAACTGTTAAAAAAATTAGCTTTACTTATCCCATTAAGTTTCATACCTGGGATTAGTGGTTTGCTAAAATCCCTAGTATGTGCAATAATACTACTGATGCTTGCCTAACAAAGCCGTGAACACACAAACAGACACTTCTTACGCCCTTATGATTGAGTTTCGGCTCCTATTATGGGCTATAATACGGCTTAAGAGTACAAAAACACTCTTAACACCTAACATTTTTAATGTGTAAATTATTTCCACAAAAGCACATGGAGCCTGTTAACCACACCTGCCTACCCAACATCCCACCCTCGCTATCTCTCATAGCTCTGTTGTGCTCATTTTCACACTTGTACTAACTGGCTCACTCGCTGACAGGCTCTTCTAGTATTTTTTGGTTGCATAAAGGTAGTTGAAGAATCGGGCATGAACAGGATTCAGTGTGTGTATGTGTGTGTGTGTGTGTGTGTGTGTGTGAGATCATCTTTGTAAGTGAGACTCGTGTCATGGATTTTCAAAGTCGATTTCGTACTGTGCTGCAAGCTTATGTTATTGACAGATTTCCACACTACTAATTCACTATAGCTCTTACACGCACATATGCATCAGAATTAGTTGCTGCAACTTGTTTGAATGTTTCTGTTCTTGTTTCAACATGCACTTCGTAATTTAACCACAGCAGAGATGTGCATGCATGCGTGTGTTTATGTGTTTGTGTTAAGGGTGTGTTCAAAACTTCACTCTCCTTGTCTTTCTTATTCTGCATACTGTGTAGTAATATAGTATAAATTCCACTGCAACAACTGATGGGTTTGTTATGAAGTTTCTGGCTTGCAGTAACAGCCTTAGTCATCTCATTGGCTTTCAACATAAGTGGGTGGAGTCTTGATGTTGTACATGACTGATCAATTTCGGCCACAATTATTACCATAACCTATAAACCTCATATGGGTCATGTTCCAAATGTTCGGATCTAAGATAATAAAGCACAATAATGCAATAAACCACTGATGATTGATGGGAAATGTTTTACAGATGATGTTATAGGAGCCCTTTTTCTACTTAATCCTCTTGCATGAGAATTAAACCAGGAAACATTAAAAGCAAACATAGATCCTTCACTCTTTATTAGCTGTTTGCTGGAACAATAACATTTTACTCTTATTTTCAGATATCAGTGCTTCACCTTTTTTCCCAAAAGGTGTTCTTATTAGTGTGTACCTAGTAGAAATTTGGTCAATCAAAGAGAAGGAAGTAATATACTTTTACTCCTAAAATATGGAGATACTAATGAGAAGAGGTTAGTTCTGATGGTTTTGGTTATATGTTTGTATAGCCACTTCTGAAGAATACAAGCGTTAGAAACTTTTTTTTTTTTATTTCAAGGTCCTGATCATTATCACACATTGCTTTATGTACCAAAATGAGACCAGTGAAGCAGCAGCAAAGCCACCTCTCTTGAGAAAATGCAGCAAAGCGTTCACTCTCATTTACATCTAAAGGGGGCATTTACATAGAAACCTTAAAGGCACAGCAGTGAAAATGGCTGCTTTAATGTTAAAGGTCAGAATGAGGGTGGATGATTATTTTTGGTTCAGATTCATTACAAAACTTTACAAAAGGGATGGTTCACCCGAAAATTGAATACTTTCTGAGTTATGTGTGTGTTTTATTAATATTGATTAATATTTTGTTGGAAAGTTGACAAACAAGTTTGGAACCAGTGGAGCATGAGCAAATGATGACAGATTTTTTTTTGTTTTTGGGTGAACTATATCTTAAAATAGAGAATTATAAAACTATTAGATTTACTGATACAACAGACATAGAAATCAACACCAAAATTAAATCAGATTCCTCTGAAAGCTCATTTATAGCCTACTCTCTGACGAAATCTAGTTTTGGTATTATGATTTTAGTAGTTCTAAACTGAAGCAATGTATTTATTTAATTTTCTATGTCCTGTAATGATGATGATTCGCTTTTTTACTCAACATATCTTAAAGTTGAAGAATTTTGGTTGTCTGTGTTTTTAGCCTCTGCCTGAGGGGTTGCCATGGCCCCTTTCCTGAGAATTGCATTTAATGCCTATGATCTTGGCACATTCTCGCCAATGGCTGAGGCACCATTCTGTGCAGTCAAAATGAAGGAAGCTCTCAGCACTGGTGAGTAAACGTGTGTGTGTGTGTGTGTGTGTGTGTGTGTGTGTGTGTGTGTGT
>CAIGQV010019356.1:12060856-12185869 GCA_903798115.1 Danio jaintianensis | reverse complement strand
GTGTGTGTGTGTGTGTGTGTGTGTGTGTGTGCATGTGCGCGTGTGCAATCAGGGGTTTCAAGTGCATGGCTATGTTTGGAATGGCATATTGCCATGCTTCTTGTGCTGTTTTTGCAGTGTAGTCTATGCACACAGAATAACATGCAAATCCTCCATCTGCATAGAACTAGATTACCCTCTTCATTTTGCCAGATGAGAAACTGGGAATGCTGCACGCCATATTGTTTCCCACATTACAGTGCACCCTGACTTGACCTTCATGACCATGTGACTAAAAGTGATATCACTTGCAGTGTTTTTTTTAATATTTATGGCTGATTATTGGATGAAAACTTGAAAAAGTAAAAAAAAACAAAGTGTAGTTTTTGTTTATAAATATTGCTGCCTTTGGCAAACTACTTCTCATACTACGTCTAGAAACGACTAGTATTTTATTCTGAATATTTTCTAGTAGATTATGCCTGATAACAAAATTCCCTGTTTTTTAAGAGAGAGGAAAAACCCTTATCCAGAAGAAGCCCACCATGTATCCTGCTTGGAGATCCAGTTTTGATGCACATATATTTGAAGGACGTGTCATACAAATACTACTCATGAGAACTGCAGAGGAACCTTTAGCAGAAGTTACTGTTGGTGTATCTGTGTTGGCTGAAAGATGCAAGAAGGCAAACGGGCGTGCAGAATTTTGGGTATGTGATCATGTGGTTATATTTGTGCATGTGACTTTTTGCATTTTACTGGTAATGTTATAAAGTCTTCTTTTTTAGGTTGATTTGCAGCCTTCAGGGAAGGTTATGATGTCTGTACAATTCTTTTTGGAGGATTCAGATACAGGTAAGACACGGCTGTACTCTCACTAGCAGTGTTTCAAAAAGAGAGTGTCTTAGTGTGTACTAGGGTAACCGTGTTTCCAATACCATGTGTTAATGCAAATTTTGAAGCATGAGACTCAAGTGATGGAAGTGCCAAATTTTGGTTTAAAATTTCTTAATTCACAAAAAAACGTTTTTACTCTTACTTAAGGTGGTTTTGCCAAAAGGGTTAATGCAAAAATGGGTTAATGCGAATAATGAGAGATGGAAATGCATTTGTCGAATGAATTCTAATGTAGCAAGCATTACACCGACGTGACTAATCAGCTGTCTCAATTATGCTTGCCTTGTTTAAGTCAAGTCAAGTTTATTTATATAGCGCTTTTCACAATGTAGATTGTGTCAAAGCAGTTTAACATAGTTCTAGTAAAGTCCAGGTTTCAGAGTTGAAGTTCAGTGTAGTTTAGTTCAGTGTGGTTTAAATTTCACTGCTGAAAGTTCAAACACTGTACAGCAAATCCACCGAAGCACAGCTCCTCAAGTCCCAATCCGAGCAAGCCAGTGGCGAGGAAAAAAAACTTTACCAATTGACGAAGTGAAGGGAAAAAAAAACCTAGAGAGAAACTAGGCTCTGTTAGGCACGACCATTTTTCATCTGACCAAACTTCCTGTTCAGAGCTGCAGTCTAGGCGCTGGAGGCTGAAGAAGCTGGACGTCCATCGTGGAGAAGCTGCAGGTGTGAGTAGGGCACCGGCAGGCGGTCAGGTTGGCCCGCAGGATCAATGTGGGGACTCGTTTATCACAGTGGTCTTTCAGGAATCAGTCTCATGCATTCCATTTCTCCATGACGACCACATCATCAGCTCGGGATATGACCTGGTCCAGGATTATGGATACCTTGGGATCATCTCTTCACAGGTCTTGAATCGCATCAATGGCGCTGCATAGTCTCTAGGGACCTCGGAATGAGTATCCCCAGGTGGAAATAGAGAATAAAGAAAATAATTAGCGTAGCTGCTGTTCATAGTGTATTTAAATGAGATGCAAAAATGGAGTGTTATAGATGAAAATAGCAGTTAAATAAACAAACTTAGAAACAAACATGTAAAGCATATGAGAGTTTCTAACACAATGTCTGGTGTATTGAGGAGTGTGTCCTACAGGTGATGTCGAGCCAGCTCACCTGCGTGGAGCACATTCATGCATCATACCTTTATGCGATGCATTGAGTGTATGCTTTACTAAAAAGATAGGTCTTTAATCTAGTTTTGAACCGAGAGAGTGTGTCTGAGCCTTGGACATTATCAGGAAGGCTATTCCAGAGTTTAGGAGCCATAAATGAGAAGGCTCGACCACCTTTACTCGACTTTGCTATTCTAGGTACTACCAGAAGCCCTGAGTTTTGAGATCTTAAAGAGCGGGTTGGATTGTAGCGAGACAGAAGATTGGTTAGATAAACAGGAGCTAGATTATTTAAAGCTTTATAGGTAAGAAGCAATATTTTATAATCAATACGGAACTTAACAGGCAGCCAGTGTAAGGAGGATAAAATTGGGGTGATATGATCATATTTTCTAGACCTGGTAAGAACTCTGGCAGCTGCATTTTGTACTAGCTGAAGTTTATTAATAGAGGATGCTGGGCAACCAGCGAACAGAGCATTACAGTAATCCAGCCTAGAAGTCATGAAAGCATGAACTAGCTTTTCTGCATCTGAGATAGATAGCATACTTCGTAACTTAGCGATATTTCTCAGATGAAAGAAGGCGGTTTTTGTGACATGGGAGATATGATTTTCAAAAGTTAAATTGCTGTCTAATATGACACCCAGATCTTTTACAGTAGAGCTAATGCTAACTTTGTGTCCCTTTAATTGCAGGTCGAGTTGTGAGATCTGCTGCGTACAGGATTTAGGCCCAATAAGTAATAATTCTGTTTTGTCTGAATTTAAGAGAAGGAAATTGTTGGTCATCCAGTCTTTAACATCTTTAATACATTCAGTTAGCTTAGACAGTTCAGACGTCTCATCAGGTTTTGTTGAAATATATAATCGAGTATCATCTGCATAGCAGTGAAAGCTGATCTCGTGTCTTCTTATAATGTTATAATGTCTGTTTACTGTTGGTTTGTAGGTTAAAAAGATTTACATCATGTTGGGATGGATGCCCGGCTACTGACATGCTTGATCAAGCCTTGTTGTGGCTTCTTCCAGGCAGGGCAATGGCCTCTGAGTGTTTAGTGTGCTGCTTACCCCTTGGTTCAAAGTGGTCATGACCAATGGTGGAGTTTACTTGGGTCAGAAGAGGATCAGCAATGCTATTAATTTCTTATGTTTTTCATAGCATGCTACTAGATGACATCAACATTTTAAAACTTTCAGAAACATGCAATTTTCTAAAAGGACACAGTTGCGATCAGATTGGGAAAGGATTCTGATGTTCATATGAGGCGGAGATGTTTTTGTAGATTTGTATGCAATGCTACCCTTCCTTCGCATTTGGGATGATACCCATTATGCTTAGCAAAATAGAAGAAAATGGGGAAATCTTGTATGATTAAAATCATGTATTTCTGTCGGCGCCAATAGCCTAGTGGTTAGTGTGTCGACACATAGCACCGAGGTGCTTTCGGCAATCTGAGTTCGATTCCCAGCTCGAGGTCCTTTGCTGATCCCTCCCCTATCTCTACTCCCCACATTTTCCTGTCTGTAAACTCCACTGTCCTATCAATAAAGGTGAAAACCCCTACAAAAATAATAAAAAATTGAAAAAACCAATCATGTATTTCTTTGGTTTCTCTGTCTTTCCATTGTGCCTTTATTGATGCACAATTCTGTATTTGCTGATTTATAAATGACATACTTTACTCCTATGTGTACTCCTATATCATTGGTATTGTCTGAGGTCTGTATGCAAAGACCAAACTTCCACTTCTGTTATGTTCATTTTGCAATCTAGTTAGTTTTCATTCAGCTTCCCCTTGCCTGGGTTGTATTACGTTGTTCAAAGGTGCAACAGTTCAAGGCTACTGGTCCGACAATGGAAATGATGCTTGATTTTGGCCTTGCTGCCAAGACCCGAGTTTTTTTCCTCCCATCCTGCCTGTTGTTAATATTTAGCTTTTTCCTATAGCAGTTGCACTACAGGTGACCTAAGTTTGAGTTTTGGCCTGGGGATCTTTTCCTAGTCTGTCCTCCTTTCTCTCCTACTTGGCTTTCTGTCACCAGTGCCAGCTCTTCTGAATATTTATTTTCCCATTTAAACCCCCTCCTTAAATAGTAACCAGTTGCTGATAGCTGTGGGAGGTGTCACTCTTATCTGATCCAGGTGTTTGGGTGTGTGTGAATCCATTTGGACTCCCCTTAAATTCTGTTACAGGAATGTCTGTGTTGAACGTGTCAGAGCAGCTCATCCCTGCATTACAACGTCTTCAAACATGCTGTGAAGACCTTTTGTGCTGGTTTAGTTTTAAGAATGCATAATGTTCTGCTTTTAACTGCTTGATTATATTTACTCCTTCTGTTAATTCATTTAATGCATTCTTGCTGAATACCAGATAAAATAAACTTAATTTAATTTTAACTTTTAATTTTTAAAAGTTGAAAAAAAAAATAATAATAATAATAATAATTGTACTTTTTTTCTTTGAGTCAAATTGATTGATTCTGTCCTGCTTTTCTTCTTTCTTCTCTTTCATGCTCAGAGTGTCGTCATTCAGTAGTGCCCGAGGAAGAGGTACCAACCCTCAATCGTCGTCGTGGAGCAATTAAACAGGCCAAGATTCACTTCATCAAAAACCATGAGTTCATCGCCACCTTCTTTAGACAGCCCACCTTCTGCTCCGTCTGCAGAGATTTTGTTTGGTCCGTCTCAAGTGATCAGTCATAAGTCATCAGTTGTTTACAACCCGTGCATACTTATACTTTTGTCTCTCTTTTTTTGCACTCAGGGGTCTCAACAAGCAAGGATATAAATGTAGACGTAAGTATATTGTGCAGGGTTTTACCCACATATCTCAATTCATACAAGTTTTAGTAAGAATGTACCCTAAAAGGGGAAATAATTGCTTCCTTTGTTTCAACTTCCAACACACTAAATCTCTAAAGCTCTGAACACACCTAAAAATACAGATTTTCTCCTCCAGAATGCAATGCAGCCATCCACAAGAAGTGTATTGATAAAATTATTGGAAGGTGCACTGGCACTGCAGCCAATAGTCGAGACACAATGGTATTTACTGTTGCATTATTACATTTGCTTTTCTTTTCATATTTTAATGACATTATTTAAAGATTGTGTGTGCCTGCAGTTTCAGAAGGAGCGTTTTAAGATTGATATGCCACATCGCTTTAAGACCTACAACTACATGAGTCCGACTTTTTGTGACCACTGTGGCAGTCTGCTGTGGGGTCTTGTCAAACAAGGCCTCAAATGTGAGGGTGAGTTTACCATGTGTGGATATTTGTGTATGTTGAAAGTGTAACTAGATCATTTTCTGATGGTGGAAAAAATACACAATTCAGGTAATAAAAATACAGATATGCCAATAAAATCTGAATGCAGTAAAAGTATTAATTGATTTGGATTTCAACTCTTGAGAACATTTACTATTTACAAATGAATTGTTTAGTACGATTTGTGAATTGATGTAAGAGGTTAACTGGTAAGAATCTGAAGGTATTTATATTTCCTGCTCAAAATAATGAGGAACAACCGGTTATTATGAAATGTGATGTAATGCTCTGGAATGTATTAAAGTACAAGTTTCACGAAATGATTACAGGTTATTTATTTTTTTACTTTATCCACCTCTGTTTTGGTGTATTACATTGAAGCATTTTGTATTTAGAAATTATAAAATGTAATTGCCAGCCAACTGGATAGTAATATTTACTAGACAAAGCCATTTTTGTCATGTGATGTGTAGCAATTCTTAATGTTGGATGCTGACTGATGTTTGCAATGGTTTCTTCTCTTTCAGACTGTTCCATGAATGTCCATCATAAGTGCCAGACTAAAGTGGCTAACCTGTGTGGCATCAACCAGAAACTGCTGGCAGAGGCTCTTACTCAAGTCTCAACTGTATGTGTGGATGTTTGCCCAAGAACAAGTTATGAGGCACTTGATATAAATGCTAAAACATGACCACATTAAAATACTGAAATAAAGTTTGTATATTTGTGTTGTCCTAGAAATCATCCACCAAGCGACCTGACAACAACTCGCAGGATGTTGGTGTCTACCAGGATTTTAATAAAAGCCCAGGACCTGATGTTAGTGGTGAGTCTTCTTGGGTGTTGTTTGAATGTCAGAATTAAAAACAAGATTCTTATTTCAAATCAATTTTATATTTTCAGATGGGACTCCATATGGTCGTATATGGGAGGGTTCAAGTCCTCGTCCTCCATCTCGAATCACCCATCAAACACATATCACTGCTGAGCATTTCATTTTCCATAAAGTCCTGGGGAAGGGAAGCTTTGGCAAGGTAACAAACATCCTCTCTCTGTCAAACACACAATTAAATCAATGTATGCTTAAGGTGTCACATGGTGTTTCTGTTTGTCAGGTGCTGTTGGCTGAGCTGAGAGGCACTGGTGAATGGTTTGCAGTGAAGGCACTGAAGAAAGACGTGGTGTTGATGGATGATGATGTGGAGTGCACCATGGTGGAAAAACGTGTGCTGGCTCTTGCCTGGGACAATCCGTTTCTGACACACCTCTACTCTACATTTCAGACCAAGGTATACTAAACACACAATTACACAAAAGCAACCAGCAACAGTGACACAAGCTTGTGTTGTGTAGGTACATGTGTGATTGCCTGTCTTATGTACTGCATTATCATTTTTCAAGTCCTTTTACACTTTAAATTCCACATTATAAAACCTTTCTAACAAAATTCCAGTTCATTTACGACATCTGTATTAAACAGGAAACATTATGTTGTGTATGTAGTATATAACACATTTAAAATGTATAATTGTTACATTTCAGTTTGTACCATAAAGCAGTTTATACTTTTATTTTTTTACTCATTGACTCTGAACAGGGAAAGTAAATAATTCCAAGGCAAAATAGGCGGAGCCCTGAAGTCACGCCTCCCTATTATGTTATCAGCACAGACCAAGGGTAGTACTTCGCTTTGGTCTGCTTTTGTTCTAAAGACAGCATGTATGTAGTTTCAAAGCTAAACACAACTGCAATTTGATTTTTAATTTTTTTTAAAAAGGTAAATACTCTACAAGTGATTTTTCTAAGAAAGAGGCTATGAAGGGCATTTATACCATAGAAAAATCATCTCATTAGTTTAACAGTATAAAGGGATAGCTCACCCAAAATGAAAATGTACTCACTTTTTACTCACCCTCACATTTTGAAGAATGTATATATTTTGAAGAAGTAGTATCCATTATCTTTTATAGTGCTATGGATATCAATGGCTGTCTGTTTCCAAAAATATCTTCTTTTGTGTTTAATGGAGGTTTGGAACCACTTGAGCTTGAGAAAAATGTGCTCTTTTTTTTATTTTTGAGTGAACTATGCTTTTAACCACAGCTTTTCCTGGTCTACAGGGGGTCTGAAACTTTACAATACCAATCAGCAATGTATATTTGTTTATACAGTGTATATTGTTGTCATGCACAATTGCTAACTGTTATAATACTTTATCTTAAACAGGAGCACTTATTCTTTGTGATGGAGTATCTGAATGGAGGTGATCTCATGTTTCATATACAGGAAAAAGGGCGTTTTGATCTGTACAGAGCCACGTATGTAACACATGCACACAAAATATTTGTATTTACATTATACAAATATAGTTTTATAGCCCTTGAGTTTCTCAGCGTATATGGCATATATAGCATTAGAGTAATTGTATTCAACACTTCTCCTGCCAGGTTCTACGCTGCTGAAATAGTGTGTGGCCTGCAGTTTCTCCATTCCAAAGGCATTATTTACAGGTACATCACACCACCGTTCTGATTTATTAAAAATTCCTCTCTGGGAGAATTTAATGAATGATTTTCTAATGGAGGATAAGATGGATAATTTGAGCTATTGTTCTTTTATTTTTTGGCAGGGATCTCAAGCTGGATAATGTGATGTTAGATGGAGATGGTCACATAAAAATAGCTGATTTTGGCATGTGTAAGGAGAATGTGTTTGGAGACAATCGGGCCACAACCTTCTGCGGAACTCCAGATTATATTGCTCCTGAGGTATAAAATGCTATTTCACAATAGCCGTGTTTCCATCCAGAGTTGACGGTTACCAGTCCAAAGTCCAAAATCTTGCATAAAACATTTGTGAATAAAACACTGTTTCCATCCTGTGTGTTCAAAACAATAAAATAGTCACTTCCTTGGAAGCTAGTGTGATGTATATGATTAAAAATAATAGTTTTTGCAAGCAGAGAAGCCACTTTAGCTCATTTTTCCTTCATAGTAAAGAGGTTGCACCTCAGAGCAGCAGACGACACACACTAATAAAATCTGTCATGTTATCTTATGTTTGGATCTAGTGCCGGATGAGAAAGCGATTGTATAAAACAATATCAATTTGAGGATGCAATTTTGCCCAGGTCTTTGCAGAATTAATAAAACAACATTTGCTTTGCTAGTCTAGTTTTGCAGTCACGTCATCTGTTGAGGGAAATTTCACATGACTTTTTTGATGCTCATACTGAAATATATTCAGTAAAAGTACTCCGTTCAGGTTTTTCATAATTTATGCGCAACTTGACATCCCCAATACTCCACAATGTACATCAAAATAGGTGAATGTAAACACTGCTATTTCACACTCAAATCGAAGATTGCCTTGTCTTGACTTGATGCGTCTGTGTGTTGAAACCCCCAGATTCTACTCGGTCAGCAGTACTCGTTCTCAGTAGACTGGTGGTCATTTGGTGTGCTCGTCTATGAGATGCTCATTGGTCAATCTCCATTCCACGGAGACGATGAGGATGAGCTGTTTGAATCGATCCGAATGGACACCCCTCATTATCCCCGCTGGATCCTACTGGACACCAGAGACATGCTAGAAAAGGTTAAAAAAAAAATTACAGTTAGAAATGCTAATCAAATGTCTGCTGTTACATTTTATAAATTGTTTATTTTTTACAGCTGTTTGAACGTGACCCATCACGCCGTTTAGGGATTGTGGGTAATATACGAGGCCACTCATTCTTCAAGACTGTCAACTGGGCTGCTCTCGAAGGGCGAGAAGTCGATCCTCCATTCAAACCAAAAGTGGTATGTTTTTTACTTTTTAACCTTTCGTTTTATTTCTATTTGTGCGTGCGTGCGTGTTTGCGTTTGCTAGTTTTTCTGGTTTCTTCTAATTGCAGAAAGCTCCAAATGACTGCAGTAACTTCGACCGGGAGTTTTTGAGTGAGAAACCTCGTCTCTCACACTGCGAGAAGGGCCTGATCGATTCTATGGACCAGAGTGCTTTCGCCGGCTTCTCATTCATTAATCCCAGAATGGAGCATCTTATTACAAAGTGACACTTTTACAATGTGGTCAGAAAGGAAACTGATCTATTATGTTCACGTGATCACAGTGCTGAGCCAGTTTATTGCTCACAACCAAACCAACTATGAGCACTCTTCTCAAAATCAAGAACTTGAATCATCTATGCCTAAACAGGTTGTCAGAAAGCCTAATAAACATTACAAGCCTCCTAATGGTGTGCCAGAAAAAAAAATTCAGCCTTGTTTCATTTCAGGATGTCCCAATCTGTAGTGCAGTTTTTAAACTTGTCCTTGCAAGGTTAGGATGTCTAAAAATAACTACTCTGCTGGGTTAGTAGAAACTTAACAGTTGAATGCAGGCAGTGTGCTGTTAGTTCAGTTTGGGAGAAGAGCAATTAAAAGAGTTGTACAAAAACAAAATAGGTCAGAGATTATATAAAAGTATTGTTTAAATCAATATGTGCATGCTAGTCATGGATTATGTTGTACATTTCGTCGGTGATCTGTGTTTGAGTATTAATTATGGTCGTGCAAAGGATTGAGCAGGATTTGTTGAATGTTTACTTTGTGAGCGTTGAATGGAAATATGTGTTTTAATTAGCTTGTTTATCTGGTGCAGAAACAGCGATCTTAGCTCTGAGAATGTCATCCGTTTCTATGTTTTAGTGTGTATATTGTTGCATTGTTTTTATAAAATGTGCTTATTAAGAGACTACATGAACAAATGTCATACAGGACTCTGTTTTAGGATAAGAAACTTCACAGGGTCTAATAAACATTTTGATGGTGAACAACACTGGACTGTGATTTGTATTTACTGATTTAGTTTTTTTTTAGCATCTCACCTACCTTCCAAAATTAAATGTAATCATTTATGATCATAATTTTACCCCTGAAATTTGTAGAGGTCTCATGTAGAAAATATAACAACACTTTTCATATGAAAAGTTTTCTGGTCACGTGATATAAATAATAAATTCATTATTTTTCCTTCGGCTTAGTCCCTTTATTCATCAGGGGTCGCCACAGCGGAATGAACCGCCAAATTATCCAGCATATGTTTTACACAGCGGATGCTCTTCCAGCTGCAACCCAGTTCTGGGAAACACCCATACACACTTATACACTATGCCAGTTTAGTTTATTCAATTCACCTATAGCGCATGTCTTTGGACTTGTGGGGGAAACCGGAGCACCCGGAGGAAACCCCACGCCAACACGGGGAGAACATGCAAACTCCACACAGAAACGCCAACTGACTCAGCTGGGGCTCAAACCAGCGACCTTCTTGCTGCGAGGCGACAGTGCTAACCACTGAGCCACCGTGTCGCCCATAAATAATAAATATTTTATCTTTTTAGTGTTCAAAAGTTTTATTTTGATTGTAATTATTGATGTTAATTTCACATTGTTATAATTAAATAAAGTATCTCATGCGGCGCAGTGGGTAGCGCTGTCGCCTCACAGCAAGAAGGTCGCTGATTCGAGACTGGGTCAGTTGGCATTTCTGTGTTCATTTCTGCAACTGTGTGCATTTCTGAGTTTGCATGTTCTCCCCATGTTCGCGTAGGTTTCCCCCACAAGTCCAAAGACGTGCTATAGGTGAATTGGGTAAGCTAAATTGTCAGATATGAGTGTGTGTGAATGGGAGCGTATGGGTGTTTCCCAGTGATGCAAACATATGCTGGATAAGTTGGCGGTTCATTCCGCTGTGGCGACCCTAGAATAATAAAGGGACTAAGCCGAAAAGAAAATGAATGAATCTCATTAACTCAGTTACTTCACAAACCCCCGGTTTTTGACTAACTTAATATAGTAATATTTGAAAAAGAATGGACAGTATTTTCTTTCTCTGTATTTTAGACCAATAAAGTTCAAAACAATCCAAATTATGTGATAAACTGGGTAAGTAAAATCTGAAAGTATACAAAAACCTAGTCATTACTTAAAATATGGATTGCTACCAATTACTATTTTCTTCATGTGTTTCTCATCAGAATCGATGGTCTACATTTTCCAAGTAGGCTAATGTAGATCATGTGTACCCTTAAGAACTAAGTACATTCATTAAAATCTATTATTAGCGTATTTTTGTGAAAAGAATGAAACGAACATTTTGTACAAACATCAACACGTAGTCCCTCACACGTTTGGTTGTTTAGTTATTTATCAACTGCATCTGTTCATTCTTTGTTTTTGACAATTAAATTGCATTTACATTATATTTTTACACTCGAAATTCATGCTGATTAAATAACTACAGCCATTCCTTACATTTAACGTAACTGTTCATTTGATCGTTGTTCAAAATAGTTTTTAACTGCTGTACACTCAATTCTTATAGAGGCGATACATTGTGTCGTAGCGCCCTCTACAGATCGATGTTTGGATCTTAAGTTTAGTCATGGTCATGCGTTATTAGTGCAGTTATTTATTGTAATATTAAAAACATGAAAATAAATGTGCGTGCATGTATGCTGGGTTATTTAAAAAAAAAGAGATAAATGAAAGAATAAATAGTCTATCAAACAAGCAACCTACCATTTTACCTCAAAACGATTTAATTATTTAAAATATATTGATTTTTTTTTATTTGTAATCATTGAATCACATTATTTCCATTATTTCATTAAATTAATGTAATTTAGTTCACTCAATTAACGTGTCATATCACAATTTGATGGTGTTGTTTCTGACTTCCTGTCTCGGTAAATTACGACAAACGTAATCTACGACAGTTTACGGCAGTAGCTGGAGAGCAGTGGAAAGGAAGTGAACGAATTCTTTAGTGAATTGAGGAGGTTGCTCGTTCAGTTGTTTCTCTATGCGCTTAACTTTTTCATAACCACCTTTTAAACAGAGCGTTAACAGGACAGCCTTGGACACATTTCCTACAGAAAACTCCAGAGTAGGGGCAGTTTCTGACAGCGAGAGAGAAGCAGTAACCGGGCAATGCTGCTCACCGTGTTTTGTGCACCGAGAGACCGCTCGGAAACCACTTTCGCCCTGGACGTGTCCCCGGAGCTTGAACTCAGGGATTTTTTGGCTCTTTGCGAACTAGAATCAGGAATACCAGCCGGGGAAATTCAGGTGAATATCTTCAAAAAGTGTTGCAACAGTTAGTTAGCTGCTATGCTAAGCGATCTGACTAAACAAATTAGTGTCGACATGGTCCATGCTATTAATAGCATACTGAGCCCATGTCAACACTTTAGGACAACCCCAAATCTGAATAGATTAACAAATTTGTAGCGCCCTTAACGACAAACATTTGTCAATGATAAGTTATCTTAAGGAAACATAGTTTTTTTGATAACTTGTCAGGAAACTATAATATGTGAAATTGTGTGTTGTTAAAACATAACACAACTGAACCTTCATTGATTAAGGTGTGTCGAGGTAGCAGATGGTATTGTTTGAAAATCGAAAGAGAAACTTGTATGCCTGCTAAATAGTGCATGAAGATATTTGGATGTTAGCTTTAAGTGCTATGAACAGAACAAAAAAAATTCAACTTTTGCTATACAGATCATATATGCAGAGCAGCCCTTACAAGATCCCACCCGGACTCTGGGGAACTATGGCCTGAAAGATGGAGATGTGGTTGTATTAAGACAAGCAGAGAGGTTACGTGCGCCACCACAGCCCACAGTTCCAGGTGAGCCAGCATAACTTGATCTGTTGTACAATGGTTTAATGCTATCTCATCATGCCGTTAATCATAATGAACCTTAATGTCTTAGGCCTGCCTCGCATCGACTTCAGTTCCATTGCTGTTCCTGGGACGTCCTCAGGCCAAAACAGAAACAGACCGCAGCAAGCCCAGCGTCCCAGTACAACCCAGTCACAGCCACCCCAAGCCACCACTTCTCCAGGTTCAGGCATTTCTCCTCAGGGATTGGACAACCCCGCCTTGCTACGAGACATGTTGCTGGCAAATCCACATGAGCTGTCTCTTCTGAAGGAGCGCAACCCTCCGCTTGCTGAAGCTTTACTGAGTGGAGATCTTGGTAAATGAAGATGATGAGGGTTAAATACGTTTGTAGTGATTATTGAATATTTTCTTGAGTGACATAATCATTTTGATAATCTTTTTTTTTCAGAGCGCTTCACCAAGGTGCTAATGGAGCAGCAGCAGGACCGGGCACGGAGAGATCAGGAGAGAATCAAACTGCTGACTGCAGATCCTTTTGACTTGGACGCTCAGGCCAAGATTGAGGAAGAAATCAGGTAACAAATAAGGGGTGAGATTGTATGCACAGAAAAACTTAGGCTGTTTCTCAATTCCATGAACTCAGAGAACGGACTTGCATTCTTGTGCAGAGTGGTCTTACCGAGTTACCTCGGAAGAATGAACTCGGGAGTCCAGGAGAACACAGAACGCGTCCTGTGAGAAATGAGATGCTGCGATCTTCCTGATGGTCACATGAGCTTCACACACTTTTAACGGAAAATATTTGTAAACAATCTCTTTTCTGTGTGTAATGTGTGTGTGTGTGTGTGTATGTATATATATATATATATATATCATGCAATACAAATAAAACTGATTTTGTTTCTATGAATTTCAGCAAATAAACAACCTTAATGTGTTTGCCTTTTTTAAAGATTTTCATGTTAATGTTTACTTTTTGTAAACGTTTGTTTACGTTTACCGTCTCATTTAGGGAATCTCATGAGATAAATAAGTTACTTCTGGGACTTCTAGAGCGAGTACCACACTCAAGTCTGCATCGATATCAAGAACACTTTCGGGTTCTGTCACGCGTCCTCCGTTCTTGCGATCTTGAGTATTGAAACTGAACTTTGGCAGTTGATGATGACGTTACACAAAAACACAAGGATTAAGAACGCTTAAGAACGCATATTGAGAAACAGCCATGGTTTATGACATGTGGATTAAAACAAAACAAAAGAATGCATTGAATGGTTGACATGTTTATTTTAATTTCCAGGCAGCACAACATTGAGGAGAATATGACCATTGCTATGGAAGAAGCACCTGAGAGTTTTGGCCAGGTTGTGATGCTCTACATCAACTGCAAAGTTAATGGACATCCAGTAAAGGCCTTTGTTGACTCGGGTAAATCATATTTTAAAATAGTTTTCTCTGTAGTATATTGTTGAGTGCATTGTGGACAAGTGTAAAGAGCTTTGAGAATTAGGTTTTAATGGCGCTATACAAAAATAAATAATTATTATCGTTAAATATCAACCCAGTTTGTATCCTGAAAACAGTGATGGCACTACACTGGGGCTAGGGGAGGCTATGACCCCATCAGGATTTTGAATAGCCTGATTTACTTGTGGTCACTTGTATTTAGCTTGTCTGTTTTGTTGAATATGCCTTTTTTGGGCCAAATAGATAGTAAAACTTTATGTATGTTTATTGTGGCATGTACTGGCATGTACCATAGCTGCTTTTATTACAATAAAAGGCAATTTAGTTTTTTATGAAGTAACTTTGAGATTATGAATATCAATTATTTTCTTAACACATATTGGTCCAGCTCCCCTTTGACCCTAGTCGAGAAATAAATCTGTATTATTTTTATTATTATTATAAATATTATGGGACATGTAAATTTAGGGCAGCTGAAATGCACTAACAAGAACGTGTACGAGTTAAAACACTGTGTCTCCTTCATTTACCTGTTATCTGATTGTCCAAAACGTCATTTATCAAAGTTATGTAATAGTTAACATCATACCTTGATTTGTGACCCAAAATATTTCCCTTAACTTTGTGGCCCATTTTCAGTAATAAACTTCATTTATATACTTGTCCAAGAGTCCTAGTCATAGACTTCATTCTATGTACTAAAGTTTTCTTATCCTTTTTAGGTGCCCAGATGACAATAATGAGCCAAGCGTGTGCAGAGCGATGTAATATCATGCGCCTAGTGGACAGACGCTGGGCAGGCATTGCCAAAGGTGTTGGCACCCAGAAAATCATTGGCCGAGTTCATTTGGGTATGCAGCTTATTTAATCCTGCATTTTTAAATATTCACTGAATATAATAAAGTCTTATTATAATGAATTGGAAATATATATATTTAATATCCAGCCCAGGTGCAGATTGAAGGAGATTTTCTACCTTGCTCTTTCTCCATTTTGGAAGATCAGCCCATGGATATGCTGCTAGGCCTTGATATGCTGAAGAGACACCAGGTCTGCCTCAAAACTTTGGTTCATAGCCAATCAAATGATCTGTTTCCTGTAATGGAATCAGTTTAACTAGACATTAATGTTTCTTTAATGGATTGAAACTAGCTTGAGGATGCAGACTTTTACTGTATTCCCTAGACACATAGACTTTAGCAAGTAAGGTAACATTGACTTTATGCTGTCTGTGTACTTTGCCCAAATAGCTTGTCTTTTTTCTATAGTACTATGCAAGCAATAATATTAATAATGTACATAAGGCATTATGAACATCCAGCTGGTTGTTCTTGCAGAATAAAAATAACTAGCTGGATGTACATTATCAAGATTTTTACCTGCCACAAAGTTAAACAATTAGATCAAAATGTCAATCTAAGCTGTAATAATTTCTTAGCTTTTAAAGGTAAAGCTTGCAAAAAGAAAAAAAATGTTCATAACAAACAGCTTAAAATATGGTGCCAAACAGTCAATAACAGCAAAGTGACAGATATAAATTTGTAGTACGCTTTCATGTTCATCAATATATACATTTATAGTACACAGATGAACTGGTGTTATTAGCTTAATCGGTTGTTATTGGGGAATAACATACTTTGGAATGTCATGATTGACCAGTCAGAAGTCAAGTATCTATTCCAGAGAATCCTGTAATAATTAACTTTATTGAACAAACAATCTCAGTTTTAGAGAAGATAACCCTTAAAAGTTTCTGCTTTAAATCTGAGCTTAAACTTTCTGCTCTATTCTGTTCTCACCTTTATGTGATGTCTTTCAGTGTTCTATAGACCTAAAGAAAAATGTCCTCCTTATTGGGACAACGGGTACAGAGACACGTTTTCTACCTGAGGCAGAGCTGCCTGAATGTGCTCGGCTAGCATACGGACCAGAGGGACGAGAAGAGACCCGGCCTGAGGAGATTGCAGATCGAGAACTGGCTGAGGCAATACAAAGATCTGTGCAGGACAGCGGTGAGATGCATGAAATGTAGATAAAGAAATGGCATGACGTAGGGGTTGAAATTAAAGCTAGAGTTAGTATTTAACACAAGGAATGCATACTCTTCAATGATTTGTCGCAGTGTGAGGATTTCTGGATCAGGAGAATACAAAGTTTTTAATGTTGTACAGTTCATTGATTCTTGTTGCTGTGAAAAAACACTCCCATTTCACAAGGTGGTGTACAATGTGTGTGAAATGCATTTAAAAGGTTAGGTGTTTGAATGTTTCAGATTATTTCTACATCAAATAAGAGCTCTTTGAACTTTGTTCATCAAAGAATTCTGAAAAAAAAATAATAATGATTTCCAGAAACACCTTAAGCAGAAAAATCTTTTACATTGATCACCAATTTTAGCATGTTTCACAACAATAAAAAAAATTCTGGAATTGTTTTTAACAAAAATAAAAATAGACTTTTTTTGGACGTTTCCCAAAAAAGAAATAATATAGACTGTAGTCTTTTAAATGGTAGTGTGTAATTACAACGTGCCTGTGTAGATAACACTGATACTGACACAGATAAGCTTAAATCTTCAGACATCTTTTACTTCAGAATGGTTTCATTTTTATCATGTCACTAAAGCAGACCACTTGTTGAACACCACCTTGTTTAGCTTATGTGACCAATAAGTGCATGCCTTTTTTTCTCTGGATGTGTTTTTGCTAATTTTATGCCTCTTATTGCATGAAATGTGTGGCCTTTGTGTGCTTTAACCATAAGCAGGACAGAACTGATGTCATGTGGACAGACAGCTGGAGAGGGCTCTACCTACCAGGTACTTCAGTCATAAAGGATATATTTCATTAGCCTGATGCATTATATGTTACAATATATATTATACCTATGATATACATTGCTACACACTGGGACAGCCTTCATTGTGTGAGTAATATCTTGCATATCATGAAGTAAGTTCTTCTTTACCTATTTTAATGCTATTTTTTCTGCATGGTTTGGAGTGTTTGCTGCATTTGCATGGTTTTACAAGAACTATTTTAGACTTTCAAATGTTACTGTTTCTCTCATAGATTTTGAAGATGGAAAAACTACCTCACCACAATCCCTGCCCTTTAAAACCCTCAACGAACCCACATCTTCAGCCTCGAGTCATCCCCACAGTCTCACACTAGACCGATCCAGGTCTGCCCCAGCTTCTATGAACCAGGGAGTGACCCCAATTGAAATTTCCACACCGATTGAATCTTCTCCACTTCAACCGTTGACTGTGGGTGAACCCTCTCCAGATCCCTCTGATGACACCATCAGATCTCAGTCCCAAGGACTGGCAGATGCCACATCATCCAGCTTGCAGACAGATGCAGATGCTCCCATCCCAAGCACTCTTCCCTCTCAGGAACCATTCTCTAGTACTGTGCCCGAGGACAATGAAGTGACCGGCAGCATAGTTTCAGGAGATTACAGCAATCCAATGGACACAGTTTTGGGGAAGTCTATCACTTCCTCAGGGACTGTGTCAGTAGAATCTCCTTTTATTGTCTTTAACCCAAGCTCCCAGACTCTGGATCAGGAAATGGACATGGACGTTTCTTACAATGCAAAACCAGAAATTGGCCATGACTTTCCAGATCAGTTTCAAAGTACCGAAGGTGATGTAACTGAAGATGTTTCAGGGGCTCATTCACAACTTATGTCTGTTCCAGATTTGAACCTTGAACCCTGTTCTGCTGAGCCAGCCACTTCTTCTGTACCTCCAGACTCTGAAAAGTGTGTAATACCTTATGAAAGAGACCAGTCAGAGGCGGATAACATCCCTCCTCTGGCTCAAGCCCTTAAAGAGCTCCATAAACTTCTTATGTCTAGTAGTTGGCCAACAGTTTCTGGAAGGATTCCTCTATCTCACCCTAATGGTACAGCAACAAGACTAGATGGAGATGAGCTGAATCAGGATCCTGATGCAAGAAACCACGTCACTCTGAATCCGACTACTGACTCATCTTCTAATACTGCCACAACAGATGACAAAGAGGAGGAAAGTGTTGCCAAAGCTGACTTGACTTCACAATCATTGAGGGATTCTCCAGATTTACACTCATGCAATTCAAGGCACACAGAGAACCAACTTTCTACACAGGCGGATCCCATAGTGGAACAAACCGTTCAGCACCCTCTTCCTGGTGGAAATCAGGACCTTGTTTATGAAGAAGGTTCAGTATCGGTGACTTCTTCCCAAGGAGATTGTGAACTCCCTGAGGATCAGCAAGGGAATGACATTATGGGTGAAAAAACCTCAGGCATTGACATCTCAGCTGACCTGTCTCAGCAGCAACCGCTTTCTGTAGCAGCTGGCCCATCAACCAATCCCAGCCTAGGGCCTGTTGCATATCCTCGAGCCCCTGAGATGGATCCTGTTTTTCTTGGAGACGCCATCCAGCCTGCACCACAGCCCTCGATGGGACAGTTTCCATTAGAGCACATTCATAGGATCCAGGCGTTCGGGTTCTCAGCCCATGAGGCTGCTGAGGCACTGGAACAGGCTCAAGGAAGCGTGGAGCTTGCCTTATTGTTGCTGCTTGCACGAAACATCACTGTGCCCACTTAGACATCAAATCAACTCCTAGGGGTGACATTGGTTAGCATATTAGCCTATTTTTCATCAATGGGTTTTCTTTTAGGAGTCCTGGTGTTTTTTTTGTTTTTTTTACTTATTGGTCTTTTTTCGGCCAAAATACAAAATGTTTAACAAACAGATTTGTTAGAAGCTGGCTGTACTTCCCTTTCAACAGAATGATAATGTCTGTGCATTTTTTATTAAGGTTTTGCATGTTGCCTCAATAGTTCGTAATGGATTGTTGATTTTATTGGTTTGGTTCGAATAAATTTGATAAACATTTTACAGGAATGTGAATAGTTTACTTGAGGTGGTGGGGCATGGTAATACAATTCCTTAAAAATAGACCAGTTTCCTATCATCCAACAACTGCATGGATTTAGATCTCAAAAATTTGTGCCTGATGTTGACTGACCTTAAACCGAAATGATGAAGCATCTTGCTAAATAAATTTTATGTAAAAGTAATGGCAGCAGATAGTAAACTGTTAAACCACCCATTTCAGAATCCTTTTCCAAATTTGAGTTGGCAATAATGTTTTAGCTGAGGTCGTTTTCTCTTAATTTTTGTTTTTGTTTTTTGATAGTTGCCAATCCTGTATGACTTGACATGTTTTTAATAGGTTGCCTTTGGAAATTATTAAGAGTAGACTTAAATACCATAACCTTTGTGTTCATAGTCCATCTTTGAGCAAGTTTGTTGTGTATTATATGAAACCGTTCTGAAGGGGAAGGTATAGCATACTTTTATTATCAGTAGTATGTCTTTTTACCTGATGTTGTGGTAGTGTTTTATAATGTTTTCATTTAAATTAAATTGACAGGATGAAGCTGGTGCTGACAAAGTAGTCTACAGGAAGAGTTTATTTTCCCATCCACCACTACATTTTGTTGCGATGTATGTTCTGTTATCTTATTTGTTGTCTCTTGTCTAAACATTCAATTTGGGTGTAAAGTCCTAATGTACCCTTTTCAGCTGTCTGTGCAGTTCTGTCATGTCTACCCTCTTGTCATTTAGTAATCTCTGGGTCATATATCAGTTGTTCAATCGATTTGAGAAACTCTGTTTCACCTTGTATACAGTTTAAAAACCAAATAAAAGGAAAAAAAATGATTCTTATATTTCAAATGTGCAACTGTGTGCTTTATGACATTGATGATAATTGAATGAATCTCAGACTTGTGTGAACTACGGTTCATGGTTATTAAATGCTAAATATTAATTAAAACGTGATACCATTAATGGTTTATTAAGAAAATAAAGTAAAAAAAAATATATATATATAAACTTTATTAATGTATTTATTGCGCATTTTATATAAAAAGGATATGGCACTGACATTCTGTTTATTTCTTTCGGTTCAGCCAATAACAAAGCAATCCTCAAGGCCCAATCAAATGCAGTGAAATCAGGTGAGAACGCTCTTCTGAATCGATTAGACTCACAACTCTTGTTTGGAAAGTAACCTGCTCCGTCGGCGCTCCAGTATCTGAGTAAAACAGGCTTTCACGGCGATAATTCATATTCAGTTCTGCTCTTGGACTTGGAGAAAGTTTACCGTATTCAGATGGCTCATGTTATGGAGGATGAGAGATTCTGGACCCTGACTTCTGTAACTGAAGTTTTAGACTGTGATACTGCTCGACCAGCGATGGATGATCACGGCCCTCCAACAAAAGAGAAAGACCGTGAGACATGTGGTGGAAATTACTGGTATGTAATCAAAAGCAATTAAAAATCGTCGGTCCCTGATTTCAAACGTGGCCCAGCCTTGCTAACCTACAGTTTACTTCCTCTCAGCAGCCTAACTAACAGAAATCAGTTTAAAGGCTTGTAATGGAAGCTGACAGGATGATGTTATTAACGTTGTTTTGATCTCTCTTTCTCGTAGTACATCTGAAGGGTTGGCTGAAGCTCTTAGTTCTGTTGCAAGCTCACAATTATGGAGCTTTGTAGGGTATTCTCTGCCCATTGCATCCCTCTTCTCTACTGAGAGCTCCAGTCTGCAGGAATTTTCTGAGATAAACTGTGAGGACAGTGAGGTGAAAAGGTAACATTTATTAAACCTAAAACAACAGATGAGAAATACAAGATTTGTTTTAAAAAGAGAAAAGCTACTATTATTTAAAGTGCCAGTAATGCAAAGTTTCAGAAATTATTTTGAAAAATAGAAGCTAGAATCTTTATGTGGTGTATCACAGACCTGTATGAATGTGCTGAACCCAAAATCCTGACCAAACCTGATAGGAATTTGATGTTTATGATGCACAAAATGACATTGCCCTCATAATCACCAGTCAAACCAACGTGCAGTTTTTGTAAAAACATCTCATCCCTCAAAAAAATGTTGAGCTGGAATGGGACACCTGTAAATCACAGAACATCACTGCCTCACAAACAAAATCAAGTTCCCTCCAACATTTGTTTGCTGTTTTTCTTCGATATCTATCACAACCTTTGTTTCATTTTCCATTTTTCCTGGTTTCAGGATAGGTGAAATAGACGTCAGTGTACAACAAGAGAAAACATATGTTGCCAAGTTTGAATCAGAGTACATCAATAGTTGTAAGTTTACAAATAATTGAACCAATTGATTGACCTTTACAAAACTGTCTACCAGATAGTGTAGATGTCACATTCAGCAAACATCTAAAGTCATTAATAATGTAACATTTTTATTTTTATTACTGATTTTCCAAAAAAAGACTTAATGGTAATATTCTGCTCCAATTTTATATTCTAGCTGTCCCTTTATATCAGGAGTATTGGATGCGCTCCTTGAAGAAGGATTTAAACCGAGCGCAGCTTGCGGGACTTTCAGAATTGGTGACATCTGTGTGTCTCACTGGTCTGAAAACTTCCCCATCTTTAAGCTCGACCTCTGTTTTGAGCCCACCAGGGCCTCAGTCCAAACCATACGCTCTATGGCAGGAGTTACCACAAGCAAAGAGTGTGCTGTACTCCCTCAGCGCAGAGGACATCCAGCTTCAGGAGGTGCATATTGTTGTGCATGCTTGGAAAAACTTGACCTTGGTCTGGTGTTACTCATCTCTCTGTTTTTGTGCTTTCGATGTAGGCCATGTTTGAGCTGATTGTGTCCGAGGCCTCGTATCAGAAGAGTCTGATAGTAGCGCTGAATGTGTTTCAGTGCTCAGCAGAACTCAAACACATCCTCACCCGTGTGCAGCATCATGTTTTGTTCTCCAACCTAAAAGACGTCTGCAGAGTCAGTGAACGGTAAGGATAGTCACTTGAGTAAACGGTACCTTCATTTGATGTTTAAATTAAGTATAAAATATCTAGAAAGTAAAAGCAATTCATAGTATATTAAGTTATTTAATAATACATTAAAGTACATGCATACTCTGCCTGAGAGTAATTTATTACAGATTTCGAAAAGCTTTTACCTTTTTCTTTTTTTTTTCTTCTAGTTATTAAACTAGAATATTAAATTATCATTTTAACTGATTTACAGAAGATGCTCACAAAAATGAAATTCAGTGTAAAAGTATTTTATATACAAAAAAAAAAACATTTTCAGTAAAGAATATAATTTGATCACAATGCAGCTCCAAAATTCTAATTAACTGTAATTTGAAATCTTTATACTAAATATAGAGGGGTTGGACAAAGAATCTTAAACATGGCTAAATTTGACCAGCCTGGTGACCAATCTTCATTGATTGAACGTTCCTCCAGTAAGAGCAGAGTGTGACGATTTAATTAGCAGATTAATATCACAGTTATGCTTAAAATACTGCAATGCACTCAATGTTATGGATGACATGAGTTCAAAAGAGGACAAATTATTGGTGCGCGTCTTGCTGGCGCATTTGTGACCAAGACAGCAAGTCATTGTGATGTATCAAGAGCCATGGTATCCAGGTTAATGTCAGCATACCACCAAGAACAACTAACCACATCCATCAGAAGTAACTATGGACGCAAGAGGAAGGTGTCTGAAAGGGATTTCTGTATGCTAACCCAGATTATATCCATGTTGTTTTATATATATATTTTTTTATATATATTATGTTTTATATAACATATAACAATGTTGTTTTCAAAGGTCCCGACAGCAAAATTGTTGGGCTGTGGACAATGTGAAACATGTATTTTTCTCTGAGTCCGCCTTCACTGTCTTTCCCACATGTGGGAGGGTTACGGTGTGGAGAAGCCCTAAAGAAGTGTACCACCCAGACTGTTGCATGCCCAGAGTGCAGCATGGGGGTGGATCAGGGAGGGTCTGGCGTGCAATATCATGGCATTCACTCGGCCCAATACTTGTCCTGACTGCCAAGGACTACCGAATCGGATGATGATGCACCAATACACCCAGCAAGAGTGGTGACAGAGTGGTTTGATCATGAAAGTTAAGTTGAACATTCTCCCATGGCCGGTGTTCTGACGATCTGACCTACCTCTCAGAATGTGCTACCTCATGTACTGCGCAAAAACCCCAAAACCCTTTCAAATTGAAATGCAGTGCATCGGATGTCCCGCCCATAATTTCGAGCTACCGTAATTATCAGAATAAACGAATATTTTAAATAAGAGTATAAAAACGGGTAGCACATTAGTTAGTAGTGGTAGTTCATTCTGATAGACATTTAAAACTGACAGGATGCACTACCCATGTTTTTTCATGATAATTTAAGGTGGTAGTTCATTCTGATGGACATTTGAAGCTGACAGGATGCGCTACCCCTGTTTTTCATGGTAATGTAAGGTGGTAGTTCATTCTGATAGACATTTAAAACTGACAGGATGCGCTACCTATGTTTTTTCATGATAATTTAAGGTGGTAGTTCATTCTGATGGACATTTGAAGCTGACAGGATGCGCTACCCCTGTTTTTCATGGTAATGTAAGGTGGTAGTTTATTCGGATAGACATTTTGAAGCTGACAGAAAGTGCTACCCGTTTTTATACTCTTATTTAAAGTATTCGCTTATTCTGATCATTACGGTAGCTCGAAATTATGGGCGGGACATCAGAAGCGTTTCGGCGTGCGCAGTACATGAGGTAGCACATTCTGATAGGTAGGTCAGATCGTCAGAACACCGGCACAGTCATCAGATCTAAATATTATTGAGCCACTTTGGTGTGTTTTAGAGGAAACATTTTCCTTTACCAGCATTATGTTGTGACCTGGTTACTGTTCTGCAAGAAGAATGGCTCAAAATCCCTCTGGCCACTGTGCAGGACTTGTATCGGTCATTCCCAAGATGAAGTGATGCTGTATTGGCTGCAAAAGGAGGCCCTACACCATACTAGTTCATTATAGTGGTCTAAAACCAGCCGTTTCAGTTTCATTGTCCAACCACTGCACTTATAAATATACTCTTCTTTATTTAAAATGTAATTTAATGCAAGACATGTCATCTTTTGTTTTTGTAGGTTTCTGCAGGACCTGGAGTCTCATCTCAGGCAGGATGTGGTAATGTCAAAGGTTGGTGACGTTGTTTTGAATCACCAAAAATCCTTCCAACAAGTTTATGTGCCATATATCACCAACATGATGTACCAGGAGGCCCTCGTCACTCAACTGCTGTTTGTTCTGTTTATATATTTCCTCCAAATTCAGCTTATGATTTAATTTATTATCATAGCATTCTGATCGCTGTTTTCCACCCCCCTACCAGACAGGAAAACAGGAAATTTGCACCAATCCTGAAGAAACTAGAGAAGGACCCACAATGCCAGAGACAGATGCTTAAGTCTTTCCTGATTCTTCCCTTCCAGAGGATCACACGAATAACTCTCTTGCTTGAGGTTTGCTTTTTCTTTTTAACAGGCCAGGGAGATGCTGGATATTGGTGGTGAACAGCAAAAACACCAATTAGTGGAGTAGTGAATGTTTTTTTTGTGTGTTGTTTGATTTAGAATGTCCTCAAGAGAACTAGGGGTGTTTGTCTTAATGTACCTAATGTGAAGGAAGCCATTGAAGCTGTACGGAAGGTATTACAAGTCATAAATTAACATTAGATTCAGTTCATCTGCTGTTAGGATTCATAATTCAAATTTTTATTGTATAGATAGTGGAAGAGTGTGACACAAGAGTCCAGAAAATGAAAAGAACAGAGCTGCTTGTTTCTTTGGACAAGTTAGTGGACTTCGGAAATGTCAAGGTACAAAATATCTTAATTTCTTTTTCTATGCCTTCTGTCATATTTGTAAACAATTTTTCTTTTTTCTCAATCAGTCCATTCCA
Organism: Danio jaintianensis; assembly: GCA_903798115.1. Lineage (NCBI taxonomy): Eukaryota > Metazoa > Chordata > Actinopteri > Cypriniformes > Danionidae > Danio > Danio jaintianensis. The sequence goes on along the minus strand of CAIGQV010019356.1, from coordinate 12,160,632 downwards.
TTAATCACCAGAGGACGTCATTTGATTCAGGAGGGTACATTGAAGCAATTAATAATTGGTGGCAATCACAAAGCATCTGTAGTCTCTCGCAAAGATTTATACATACACCTTTTCAATGATCTTTTGCTACTGTCTGTTAGAAGGTATGATCTGCTGGATAATTTCCATTGACCCTTAAGTTTGGAGTTTTATACTATCAATGTGTAGGTGTGTATGTATAGACGTATAACCAATTTTATCATCTTTTTCTTACTCCATTCAGTGGACAAAGGTTCATTGTGCAGGACCATGCATTATTTCCTGATCATGTGCGCGCTGAGGAAATTAAAACAACTATTTTGGGACTACCCTCTGAATCCCTCCTGCTCCATCTAACCAAGAAGCATAATAGATCTTCGTCTGCACTGATACTTGCTGCACGCACACAGTAACTTGCTGTCTTGGCAATGGGTCATATTGTGTAACACAGGGATTTATGAAATTGGGGCCCACAAGGCTAAGGGGTCTGTGAAATGTAAAGTTAATTTTGAAAAAAAAAAACAATTTTTTTTTTTTTACTTTAAACAAAGCAATAAATAAATCTAAGAAATAAATAATTAAATGATAAATATGTGGTATTGACAAATGACAATTTAGATTCAAATAAATAATATTTGTATATAAATATTGTATAACCTAGTTTAAATTCAGACTTTATACAAGAAACAAGATGTTACTTTTTTTATTCTTATTTTTATTTGTGGGTCCCTTGCACAAGAATGAATATTTGGGGAGTTGTGGTTGAAAAATCCTGGTGTATTTCAAGTTTTGCTTGAGTTAACATTTTGATTTCAGTTGTGTAACAATTATTTTTTTTTTTAGGTTGGAAAAGGAAACCTGGATCAAAGCCCTGTCGTCAAAGTAGGAGACTGCAAATATGGAAAAGCTACGAAGGATGTTCTTTGAGAAAAGAATCAAATTGTGGATCAGAAAATAGAAAATTCCAATTTATGCTTTTAATTTTCTTGAATATTGTTCCAATAGTGTGTATATTATATATTTATTATAAATAAATGGCTGTAGGCAAGCGTTTTAACGTGAGGTTTATTTCAACAAAACACAATGAATGTACAGAAGAAATTTACAATTTGTAATCCAATTGTTGGGATTCATTCCCTTCGCTTTTGAATAGGCTTGTTCAACAAGACCCACTGTAGAAAACGTCTCTCTTCTCCCATTTCAGCACCACCTGTGTTGGGGAAAAAAAACAAGTTAAGTCTTAGGATGAGCGGGGTAAACGATAATTGACCATTTTATGCTATTTCACCTGTAAGAGTCCTTTTTTGTTGTTGATGTTTGGGAACTACGTGACCGGCTGAGGAGACATCAAGTCAAAATCTGAAAGGTTTCTCGCGACCCAAACACCCGTTGCAAACAAGCCCAGGTTTACAAGGAGATTCCTGTAACAACAACAAGAAACTTAATACAGCAGATTTTGAGTAAAGCTAGTACGGTATAGCCGTGTGCATGTCGTTTCGAGCCTTCATAGATTATTTATAAACCGTAACAAACCTTCTAAAGTCATTTCTGTCTGAGGCGAAACGGCAAGCCGAGCTTATCCATCCCGTGACCCCTCCCGATTTCCCATCCGATTTCTTTCCGTTCATTTTATGTATGTATGTATGTGTATATATATATATTTTTTTTAGCAGGATTAGCCACACGAACCAGAAGGTCTTTGATATTACCTTGAAATTTCTACGGCTAACCACGAGGTTATCGCACTAGTACGGGTGCTCGACGGGGACAACCGGTTCTGAGAGACGGGCGATTACCGCAACGAGTAGTCAATATTGAAACGCCGTACCATTTGACCCTCCTCGGCTTACTGATTTTTACATGAGCGCAGTTGTGAAACAAACTACGCAACACACACAAATCTCTGTACGTAAAATATGTCTGCCACTAGATACCGTCGATTTCTGAAGCTGTGCGAGGAATGGCCAAAAGACGAATCTAAGAAAGGGAGAGATTTAGGGACGTTTTTACGCCAAAGAGTCGCTAGTGCTTTCCGGGAGGGCGAAAATACACAGGTATGTAGTGAATTACTGCACCATTTATTTATCTATCCTTGTTGCAGACCTTGCATTCAAAGTCAAATGTCATCTTTCATTGTGTGTGCAGAGATATGTCAATGCTATTGAGGTAAAGTTGGTTTTATATTCCCACATTCGGACTTTCTCATTAATATAATTTCAGAAAAGTATTCTAAATGGTGAAATCATTGTAGCAGTCAGTGAATATCAAAGTACAACATTATTCAAACAAATATGTAATGGTAATGTTGTTTTGAATTCATTCTTGCATGTGATTTCAGACCCAATATTCAAAGTACCATGGTAAAAAAATATAGGGAGCATGTCACAAGTTGACACTGAACGAATGTGCGAATATAAAACCAACTTTACTTTAATGTTAATGATTTCATTAGAAAGCCTCGGTTTTTTTATAGTCTAGTGTGTCTTGTGTTTTATTGTACAGACATTTTATTTTTTATATTATTTGAAACAATTCAAGTTTTGTGCACAATTGTTTCCTGTTTTACATTAAGATTTCAGACCCGGAGAAATGTGATCAGATGTATGAAAGTCTGGCTCGCATCAACAGTAATGTGTACAAAGAAAGGGTGAGTATATTTTAGTTTCCGCTAGTTCGTACTGCTCATTTGGATTTATTTTGTCAATGCTTTTTTTAAATGGTTTATATGGTTTTCATTTGTTTAGCCCAGATTCCTGAAATTTTAGTGGCAACAATTTTTTCTCTCTCTCTCCCTAGTTTCCACGAGCTAAAGATACTAGTTTTACTGGTGTGACAGTGGAAGAGTGTCGATTGCTGTTGGCAACAGGTGGGGATTTATACATTATATTGTACAAACTGAGGTACACTAGAATTAAAAAATTGGGATAAATTTTGCAGAGCTAGAGCCGTTCCTGGTTCAACGTAATTTGCTGATCGCGAAACATCTTTCCTGTCAGAAAACTGAATTCATTTCAAACCAAATGCTTACTCCAAACCTAACCCTACTCATACTGTAAAATATTCCTAAAACCAAAGGGAAATAATAGGTGAATATCAATGATTTGAGAGCACCAAACCCTCATTGTAAACCTAAATGTGACATAAACTGTAAATTTGTCTCTCAAATCTGATTGGTTGATGGGAATGTTGTTCCAGGATGAACAAAGATGTTGATCCAGGAATATGTCATACTTGGTAAAATCAGGTTCTGCATTTGTGAAAGTAAAACACAATATTGTTGTTTTTGTTTGTATATTATTAGCATTAGCTTTTTCTGTTAAAAATGTTTAAAAAAGGTGATTGATGTCATGGTGAGCTTTTAGCATTCATTGATATACATTTATGTATATAGAAACTTTTTTTATTATTATTTATTTCATGGTTTATACTAATGCTTACTTTTTCGCATGCCTATTTTGTTAAGTATTATATATTGTTTAATATAAATTAAACGTTATTGCCATTCAGTGTGGACAGCAAAGTAAGAATTTCATTGCACAGGGAACCTGTTGATTACTGTGCATATGATAATAAACATTGAATCTTGAACCTTTACTGTCACATGACTCTTCAGAAATCATTCTAATATACTGATTTGCTGCCCAAGAAATATTTCTTAATATTATCAAATCACCTGTGTGATGTTGATGTTTTGTGCAGACAGTATTGTGTTTAAGAACTGATACATTGGGGATTATTTGATCAATAGGAAGCATTAATGCATTTTCTTTGCACTTTTGGTCAATTTAATATATAGAATGTATTCATTTGTTTGCTGTTCTCAAGGCGGTAAACATGACCACATTTAGGTTAATATTATTTATGTGAAATGAAAAAACACATTATTTTTAATTTAGTTATAGTTTGAACAGTTTTTGGTTTTGTTCCTAAATAATATTTATGACCTGTTGGTCACTTTTTAAGCACATAATTCAAATTAAAATGTTCAGTTTAAACTGCCCAATGTCTTGAGTACAAATGTTTGGTTTCTTTTTAAAGACATTTGGCAGTATTTTAGAAGTTTGAAAAAAAAGTTTTTGTGGCATTCTTATGAAGTAAAATAAATGTTCAATACCAGAGGGTAAGGTATGAAGACTTGTTAAAACTTCAACCATAGTGTCATGTAGCATCTTTGAAATGTCTTTTATTGAGCTATGTATAGTGGACAAAAACAAATAAATGATGTACTTTGTTGTTTCAGGAAGCATGCAGCAGACAGATGAGGAGAAGAAGGGATTGTGGAAGACCCTAATGGAGCGCTTTTCCTCCAAACCTGAAGATGGACCCCCTGAAAAAGCTGAGAAATAATCACCATACTGTATAGTTCTTATTTATTCCCCTTTGCACTTTCACAGATAAAACCAATAAGATGTGTATGCAGATCTTCACTTTAACAGCTGTAGCTCTCGTAAAGTCGATGGTTGAACAGAGACCTCCAAGAAGCAAAACCAGTGATTTTGTTGGAAGAGCTGCTGTAAAGTTGAAGAAATGAGACAATTCAGGAAACATGGTATTCAGTTTTATAGATTATTACTTGCATATTATTTTTCTTGAACCAACAGATGCCAATAAATACTTTTTGTATTTCCCTTTAAACAATCGTGTATGTTTTGACTTCCAGTGGAAAAAACTTAAATCCTTTTACATACACAATTTGTGCCCCTACAGCATGTATGGTTTGTAATGTATGTCTTTAATATCCACAAATATATGTTCATGCTAGGCAGGACCACTTAAAGAAATGCTTATTTGAATCCTCATTTTTAAAAAAGACTTCATTAGGTGTTGTAGATACATTACTAATGTATTTGTGTGAACATTTTAATGGTTAATTGTATTTACAATTTTAGTTAGAATGGCGGTAGTTAGGGCAAAATAAAATACAAATAATATAATTTAGTTAGGCGACGCGGTGGCGCAGTGGGTAGCACGTTCGCCTCACAGCAAGAAGTTCGCTGGTTCGAGCCTCGGCTGGGTCAGTTGGCATTTCTGTGTGGAGTTTGCATGTTCTCCCCGTGTTCGCGTGGGTTTCCTCCGGGTGCTCCGGTTTCCCCACAAGTCCAAAGACATGCGGTATAGGTGAATTGGGTAAGCTAAAATTGTCCGTAGTGTATGTGTGTGAATGAGTGTGTATGAATGTTTCCCAGTGATGGGTTGCAGCTGGAAGGGCATCCGCTGCGTAAAAAACATATGCTGGATAAGTTGGCGGTTCATCCCGCTGTGGCGACCCCAGATTAATAAAGGGACTAAGCCGAAAAGAAAATGAATGAATGAATGAATAATTTAGTTAAAAATTGGTTATGTTCGTAATTATTCATGATTAGGGCGAAATAAGTGCAGTTCTTTATTAATAGGGGTAACTTAGCAATGTGCAATAACATTCTGAGTGCACATTGTGGGATTTTCTGGCTAATATTGATAACATGGCCTAATCTGTGATGAAGTATGTTCACAAAAGATAGATGATAAAAGCCTCCTCTGCCTGACCACCACCCTCGTACAGCCACAAAGCTTTGTGACCAGAACTTAATTTTTGAAATAAAAACTACATGCAGTGTGCTTTAAACAAATTTATTTTCAAGAACATAATTAAACAATATGCAAGGAAGTAAGCAAACAGTTGATTTTGAAGTGCACATAAACTGATCTAAACTTGAGTAAACAGGTGGAGTACGTTATAAAATAATTTATGGAAGGATTAGAACATTATTTTATTGCCTCGCCTCTTCTACTTAAGACATACGGTGAACTACCTTGCAAGTGAATATAAACAAATTTAAACTCTATATTAAACAATTTCAGAAATGCCAACAAGTAACAAAACAATCATGAGTGCATTAATTCTTCTCACTTGTGTTAGGTGGAATAGTGTTGGGCTCTTCAGTCTTCTTTCTTGGGCTCTGGGTTGTCTCTCCAAATGCAGTAGTTGAGGCTAGTGGCGACACACAGCCAGGCCATGTATGGCACCATCAGAAGAGTTGCAGTGCGGCTGATGGGATACCAGGACACCATTGTGGCTGCCGCTGTGCCGCTCAACAACAATAGCTCTATCAGTGCCTAGATATGAAAGAAACACCACAATATCTTTATCATATCAAATTAATGAAGAAAAAAAAACTGTCAAACTCCTACCATCATACATTCAGTTAAGTATGTTCTAAAAAGAACAGAACACCCAAAAATGACAACACAAGAAGATATTTTGAATGTTCAAATCCGTTTAGCTTTGGCTTTGTTTCCATCCACCCATTTTTATGTGTATTTTAGGATATTGCATAAAATAGCATACAAATTCTTGATTTGAGTCTGATAAAAAAAACAAATTATTCAATAGATATATGCATATTAACTATGATGGAAACAAAAAATTCTCTGTTGACCAAAAAGTAGTTTGGTAAAATATACTAATATTTATATCAATTTTACAGATAATTTTATCGGCTAACTAGACTAACTAATAGACTGATCCTGTCTCGCACCATATGTTTCAACAGTTCTGCAAACACCCGAGAAAAATTCTATACTCAAAAAGATTTTATATATTGATCATCTAGCATGATAACTTATTAAAACCTCAGGCACCCACCGCTAAACTGATGATAACATGACAGAGTTTCTTGTTGTGTGTGCTCAGCATATTTGCTATAAAGAGGAAAAAAGCGCTAAAATGGTTTGCCTTATTGCATAAATGTATACTTACTTACTCCCAGGGCCAATTATATCGAAGTTGATATTTAGCCAAACCATATTGGTGTTTGGTAACATCTAGTTTTTATGAGGTGGGTTGTTAGCTCAACGCTCAACCCCCAATCTGGAGGACCAGGACATACACTATGGACAATTTAGCTTACCCAATTCACCTACAGCACGTCTTTGGACTGTGGGGGAAACCGGAGCACCCAGAAGAAACCCATGCGAACATGGGGAGAACATGCAAACTTCACACAGAAATGATAAATGTATATAATTGCTTTAGTAATCTATTGTGCTACTTTGACAGGAAGTGATATTTTTCTCTTGAACGTGTGATGGAAAAGGTGCTTTAATCACTGGATGAAAACAGCCAATGTCAGTGCGAATAGAAACAGTTACCGACATTCTTCAAAATATATTATTTTGTGTTGCAGAGAAGAATAATCCCAATTAAATAAACCATAACCGAATTTATATTTTTAATTGTGACCATGTTTATACCATAACAATGTACCTGAAAGCTGAATGCATTTTTGAAAAGCTGTGACTACATTGTCATAAGATTCCCTGTTAACACAAAAATGTAATGAGCATTCCAGGCCAGTAGTTTGTGATGTCACTTCTAAAAGAAACACCACTGGTGCATCTGAAGTTGCATACTTCCTTACTATGTATATGTGAAAAACAGTATGCGAGCCAACATAGTGTGTCCGAATTCATAGTATTTGAAAAACAGTAGACATGAAGTAATGATAAATTGCGGATGTAGTACATCTGAATTCCACTGTTCTTGCACTTATACTATATAAAAACATACTTTTCTAACAGTCGTGAACGTTTGTGACTTCGGACACAGCTTATATAGTACATGTGCAAGATTGAACACGTAATACACACCCACATGATGTCAGCATATTCACAAAATCACTTGTAGTTTGCACAGATGATAACAGTATTCTTTACAAAATAAAGTGCACTTTGAAACCCGTTTTTTGCCTTTTCAGACTCAAAATACCATTGTCATGTAAAAAAATGCGTAAGATGTTTTCAATTTTTTCAAGTCTGATACTATCTCATAATTATATGTGGTGAAACAGGTTCCTGCTTTAACTTTAAAATAGTTGCTCCATATTTCACTTGAAATACACTCAAAAAATGACTTTTGCTGCTTGTTCAAACTACTTATTTAAAATGAGTTGAAACAACACAATTCTTATGTTTGTTTTGGGACAACTGAATTGTTTTATGCTCAATCCACATACATTTGTGAAAAGAATTACGTTAACTTAATCGATTTGTGTGGGGACAACATGAAGTAATTGTGTGGAACCCAGCATTTTTTTTTTTTTCAGAGTCTCAGAATAATGTCTCACCAGCTGAATTTTGTGTGCACCGAAGAAGATGGGGGTCCAGGCCCAGTTAAGTGCCAACTGCAGCCCATAAAGCCCCAATGGCACCATTGCATCCTGGGTGAAGCCTCCAAGCTCTTTCCACACAAGGTATGAACCATACCTTTAAAAAACAGGGAAAATTGTTTACTTAATCTGCAGTAACTAGTCAGTTATTAACTTATCTACAACTTCCTTTAAAGTTTCTAAAGTGTGACATGCAGCTTAGTGAATGGCTACTGTTTGAACGTACCCCATGCCAGTGTAAAGGGTGGTCCACACCACTGGGAAGGCAGCATTAGGTGGTCTCCATGAGGGTTTATTGAGCGTGGTGTACCAGGTCTTCACCTCCCGCCGTGTGATTATACCTCCAAATATCCCACCAACATGAGGGAGGGCAGTCAGACTCAGCATAGGAATCCACATCCTTTCAATACAAACAGGCAAATTCAGGTTTCTGAGCAACTGCCCATCTATATTGTGGAACTGGTTTGGAAGGGTTGCTCTGCACCTCCTTGTCTGTGTAACTTCCAAGTCTGACAGCTTATCTCTACAGCAAGGAGGCCAACAGTAGCTTAGGGCTCATTTCATTTGCAGTACAATAATGAGGACAACCGCCTTTCATTTGTTAGCAATCATACATTAATGGGGAAATTTCTTTTTTATGAGAAAATTTTTATTTAGTTTGACCTAAATCTAATAACCAAAACTAAAATTAGTACTGTAATAAAATAATAATAAAAACCTAAACATATTTAAACATAAAACTACCATTATAAAAAATATTAAAATAGTAAAAGCATTTTTAAGAACAAAAAGTCAAAAACACTAAAAATGTCAAAAACTTAAAATTATTATTTAAATATTAAAATAATCAACAAACAAACATTTGAAGAACAAAAACGAATAAAAATGACAACACTAAAAATAGGGGGAATTAATATAAATGAACAGAAAACAAACATTAAAAAATAAACTATTCAAATAAAAAAATCTTTTGAAATAGAAATACAAATGCCACGAAATTTTGCAAACTACCTCCCACAATTGAATTCGAAACGTTTTGTTTTAAATTCTTTTGAATGAACTTCTAGAAATGTGATCATGAAAGCAAACATGAAACACTTTTGGTTGATGTCAGTTCAGTTTGTCCCTCAGTAGGAGCGAGTGTACTCTGCGCATGTACCCAGAACGTGTAAATGTAAACGAAACCTGTGTAAATGTGTAGATTTTGACGAGAAATGTTACATATAACTCATACAGACATTTTATATTTCGTGCAAAGAATATTAAACAGCATGAAGTGGTCGCAAACGTTGGTCACGCGCTTATCGTTACATTACTTAACGCGCGCGACAGACAGCTGGTGGCGTTTTGTTTACAAATACAAAGACTGGCCAGTCAGAGAATTCAAACTTATCGACTAAATAGCGTAATTGTGTTTACCTGAACTATAGAGTCGTAGAGCTGCTCGATGTAAAGAAGAGACAGGTTTGGACAGCCTTCTATGACCGGAGTGATCTTGAAATCATGATATAAGTTTGTGTAACAGACAGTGGGCGTGTAGCTCTGCGCTGCTGTAGAAACAATGCTCGGACTCGCTGGCCAATAAGGAGAGGAGTGTAAACATCTGCCGCTTCCTCGTGTTGTGAAACGAACACTCAGCATAGTAATGCACTGTAGTAATGCGCGAAGGGTGTTCAATACGATCAAATTAGCACAGAATACTGCGACAAAAAAGTATAAATAGCTATGTATTACCGTTGGAATATTGGAATATTTTATGCCAATAAGCGGGAAGGTTTTTTGGTATGTTTTACAGTTAGTTAATGAGCACCAAGGAAACGTACACCATGCACAGCGTGCAGCACACTATGAAGACGACTCCCTCTGTAGGCTAACATTCAAATGACAGCTTCTATAGAAAAGAAAAACTATTTGTTTCAGGTGTCGTATAATGTGCAGAATGTGACCAACTGATGTAATAGTAGTGATACACTGTAAAGAAATTATTGCTGCCTAAATTTCTTTAGTTGAATCAAATGAACTTTTCTAGTCATCTCAACTTACTTCAGTCAAACTGACAAAAAATATCAAATTAAACCTGCTTAACTTATTAAAACAAGTTCAAGTACTATAAAGGATTTGTTCTTATAACTTTTTGTTATATATTTTTTTACAGTGTATACATGTTATTCTGTAGAGCGAGAGAAAAAACGCGTTGTTCACTTGTTTGCCCAACAGCTGTAGCAAAATAATTAATATTTAATATAAAAAATGGGCTAAACTTAGGAAAGTGGCAAAGTATAAATATATAAAATGACAGTTAATTCGTTTTTCGGGGCTGCACTGCGATCTGCACGTATTATTGATTGATTATGATTATTCTTTGAAATATACCAGTAACAATAGTTTATATAAACTATTGTTACACTGAATGACATTTTAGTAGGTGGGTAAAAATGTAGGCATTATTTTTGTTAATGAATAAATTAGTATTGAAAAACTGAAAAAAATAAAGCTGTATTACACTTTAATTGTTTTATTATGTATTACACTTTAATTCTTTTGATACTTTTTTATATTTGACAGCCTTCTTTAAAATTTTAGATTACAATATATTTTATATATTGAAATCTTCAGTGAAAAATTGTTTTAAGATGATAGTATATGCTATAGTTTAAAATAGGTAAACTATAACCTATTATGCTTCTTTTTACAAAATGTAAAATAAGTCCCTAGAGCAGGGGTCACCAATCTTGGTCCTGGAGGGCCGGTGTCCCTGCAGGGTTTAGATCCAACTTGCCTCAACACACCTGCCTGGATGTTTCAAGTATACCTAGTAAGAACTTGATTAGCTTGTTCAGGTGTTCAGGTGTTCAAACTCGGTCCTGGAGGGCCGGTGCCCTGCAAAGTTTAGTTCCAACCCCAATCAGACACACCTGGGCTAGCTAATCAAGCTCTTACTAGGCTTTCTAGAAACATCCCTGCAGGTGTGTTGGAGCTAAAATCTGCAGGACACCGGCGCTCCAGGACCGAGTTTGGGCACCCCTGCTCTAGAGCAATGGTCTCAAACTCAATTCCTGGAGGGCAGCAGCTCTGCATAGTTTAGCTTCAACTACCTCCAACTCACACCTGCTTAATAGTCTCTAGTAGTCTTTAACACCTTGATTAGTTGGATCAGCTGTGTTTGATTAGGATTGAAGCAAAACTGTGCAGAGCTGCGGCCCTGCAGGAATCGAGTTTGGGACCTATGCTCTAGCACAGGTGTCAAAGCCAGTTCCTGGTGGGCCGGATCTCTGCACAGTTTAGTTCCAACCCTAATTAAACACACCTGATCAAACTAATTGAGTCCTCCAGGCTTGTTTGAAACCTACAGGTAAGTGTGTTGAAGCAGGGTTGGAACTAAGCTGTGCATGCTGCGGCCCTCCAGAAATTGGCTTTGACACCTGTGCTCTAGAGTGTGCATGTGAAGTTTTAGCTTAAGCTGCCCTGCAAATAATTTAGAAACTTTTTGAAGCTGCCCCTTTTAGGCTTTGATTCAAATTGTTCTGTTTTGGTGACTGTTGCTTTAAATTCAAATGAGATTGTGCTTCCAGGCTTCTTTTCAAAAGGGTGTGGGGATACAAATGCCTGCGTCAGCTTAGTGGCAGATTCACAATCACACTATTACATCCCAGTCCAGAGTACAAAGATACGTGAATAATTGTAGGAGAACAGGATTTCCTGCTTGAAATTGTTGATTTAAACGATTGCCAAGTGTAACCTTTATTAAACCTGTCTAAAAATGGTCTAAAAATTACACTTCATTAGTAACACTTATTTTTGTTCAACAATTTTTTTAGGACTTCCGATTCTAATATTTGTATTTGTTTCCTGAATACATGATTTATTTCAATCTTATTTTAAGATTTTCCATAATTAAACAATTTGTATAATTGTTTAGGACCCACCATGACCCCAAATGTCTTCATGGCACCTCCATGCCCAGCTCCACCTCTATCTCTACTTCGTCCCTCACAGAATTACACTGATACAGTGGCATACCAGCCACAGTACCACCCTTCTGAGATCTGAAGTGATTGAGAGCCCATGTGGTGTTATTACACCTAAAAGAAATGTATTGACATGAAAATCACACAAATGTTGAGGACTGGGATTTTTATGTTTTTATGCTTTAGATCTGGGACCCTCCAAATCTAAAGGAACTCGGTCCACTGAAACTTGGTGTTTAACACCTTCATCAAGGATTAAGGAGATGGAGAAGAGCCTGGGCATTAATGTGGATGTGCCAAACAATCCCAATGACATCAGCAACATTATAGGAATTTGTCCTCCACTGTACTTGAATGTACATATCAGGATTTGGATTTACCAGCACCTTCCCTTCACTAAATGAGGATATCTTTGAAATATAGGCATCTATGTTGATGCACTTGATGAACATACAGAGATTCCTGTCAGCATAAAGGGAGGAGGACGACAAGAACAAGCCTGCGCTCAGTCCTGACCACAACATGGAACTGACTCATCCAGCCACTGATTCTGAGAAACTTCTGTCTTCTGTCAGAGGCTCAAGAAAGTGAAAGAGGGATATTTCTTATCACAATTGCCCATATTGCTGCTGAAAGTTATACTATGCTTGTTTTTTTTTAAAAGATATATGACCTGCTACATGTAATACCTTGCCAGGACGATAGTTAATAAGACTTTAATAATAAAGTATAGGAAAAGTTTTCCTTACTCTGCATGGCCAAGTTGATCCTCAGAAAGGATATATCTACTCAGAATATGTTTACTGACAGCTTCATAGACGCGCCTTCTAGAACTGCATTACTCCCTTTTTTGCCTTTAGAACTGCATTAAATCCATGTTGACAATGTTTTACAATGTTTGTCAGCTGCACATCCATAGCTATGTTTCCATCCAAAAATGCGAAATAACTTTATGCGCTAAACTGGAATATCGCATAAAAGATGTGCGAATAAAGCAGCGTTTCCATCCAACGAGTCAAAGAGAACAAAATCGTCACTTCCTGATTAAATGGCGCCAAATATCAACAGTAAAAACGGAATTTGCTGAGGTCGGAGAAGCTGCGTGAATCTTTTCTTCATTTAATAAATGACTTGCGCCTCAGAAGGCAATGCTGACACGCAGTGAACGCGTGGTGGCGTTTGAAGGCGTGAGACGCGGAGCACAGACGCTCTTAACAATTCTGGAGGTCATTAATAATATAATAACACTAATACTGAAATGCTTAAGGCATTTTAGAATGACCAAAACAACATTTCAGATGTTTTACAATGTGATCAGCCCGCTGGTTTGTCCATTTACACACATTTTTATCATCACATGATCTCTTATAACCAAATCACATGACCTTTTTTTAATGCGCATACTGGAATTTGGTCGGTAAAAGTGTTTCCATCGCAGTTTATGCGCATCTTTTCTTATCGAATAAAAAGTTTATCCTACTCAGTTACGCGCATACATTTTTTATGCGCATTTCCTAAATTTATGCGCATATTAGCGTTTCCATCAACCGATTTTTTATGCGCATATCCAAAATGCGCATAAAAATAGGTGGATGGAAACGTACCTCATGATATGAATGCCTCATTCCAGCACATCCCAAAAGTGCTCAGTTGGGTTGAGATCTGAACACATGTGGAGACATTTGAGCTTTGTTAACTCACTGTCTTGTTGAAAAAATTAGTTTGGTATGATTCAACTTAACAAATTAATCTGCTGGAAAAAGCCATCGCAAGATTGGTACAATGTTTTCAACAAGGGGTGGACATAGTCAGCAACAATATAGGGGCGCTTAGTATTTCATACTCAATTGGTAAGTGGCCCAAGATGTAAAAAAATATTCTTCACATCATATCATATCTCATCAGTTGTCCAGTTTTGGTGAGCCCGAATGAATCATGGCCTCAGTTAACTGTTCTCAGTTGACAGAAGTTGCACTGGTGTAATTTTTTTAGACATTTTGTTTTGGTCAAATACACAGTTAAAAAATTATTTTGGCTGCTCAACACAATTCTTGAGTTTTTTGGGGGCAAACTTAATCAACTTGTGTTGGGACAACATGAAAGAATTGTGTGAAACTCAAACGCATTTTTTTACAATGCAGAACACCCCTAAATTAAATTCAAAACTCAATTAATATTTATTCAAGGCACAAAGGAAATGTTTCCCTTCTTACTCTGTATCATAAATGTAATAATAGGTTAAACAGAAATATATAAACTATTTACTATTTTTCTTTATCAAATGTTTATTTCAGTGACTCCCAACCAATTGTCCCTAAAATGATCAGTTTTTGACATTTATGGAGCTAAAAATCCTCTTCAATAAACTATTGACAGCTTATTTATTTACATAACTTAACAATCCGCCATGGCATAGTTAATAAATAAAATTAATTAATAAATAAAAGTTTGAACGATTTCTCAGCCCTCAAAACACCTGTTTGACAATACGCCGAGCGTACAAAACCAGCAGGAATTAGTTTGCTCTGCCATAAATGACAACAAGCTGGATTTGAATAGAGCTGCTGCCAACACGTCATCGTGTGATGCTCCAACACATTCACACCTCATCTTCTGGTCCTCCAGCAGACTCTACCTTCTTGTCGCTCCAGCAGCCCTCGTTGTCTGCCTGAACTCTCACCCTGTTGGTCGGGAAATGTCAAAGAGAGGCCCGTGCCGCAGCAAGGGGGCGTTACGGGGGGAAAAACAATTGCCTTTATTGTTATATTTTCACGCAATTCGCCTTTTCTCAGTCTCGCCGCTGGAATAAGCCTGAAAAAACGAGCAGCACGCGCGCCGAGCCACCGCCGGTGTAGCATCCGCCGTGGACTGCTGTTCGCATCCTTCATCTGTCTCGCCTCGCATTGCAATCATCGCCAAACATGTGAGTAGCAACCGCAGCCGAATTGTTCTGCAGTAACCCAAACGTGTTTTGATGGTGCATCGCGGGCTCGGTCGCAGCCTGCTCTCATTCATCTCATTAGTTTGCGTGAATGTGCTGTGCTTGATACACAATAGTTACTAGCATCCAGCTGCAAACGCTTAGTGGTAGTGCAACACCAGCGTCGATACAAAGGCTGGAGCATACAGCGAGCCATCATCTCCTCCAGCGCCGCAAGTGTTGCTTTTACGGGCTCCACTTGTACTCTGCTTTACTGCCTTAGCATTAGAAAAGCTAGCCCTGCAGATTTTGTGTAGCATTTCTCCGCTTTTTACGACTGGTTCTTGACGCCGAGGTGCTGTGAGACGTTCAAGTTGCATCTGTTTGTCAGTCAGTGTCTATTCGGAAGACCTGCTGCACGAGATTTGAATGGATGTAAGATATATTGCGTAAACCACAGACAAAAACACATCTTTTTAGACGTTTGGTAGTGCTTGACAGACGTCAGAGATTCGGATGTGGAATTTAGCTTTAACTGTGCAAACTGCCGTGTGAGGCACGATACATTATGTGGCCTGACGTTATGAACTGCTCATATTGATATTGTATTGAATATCCAAAAGAGATTAAATATTGAACGCATTATATTCTGTTTTGCATCGTAGGTTTATTTTTTCTGTGTATATGACACTGCTGTGTTGTGTGTGCCAGTTTGTGGACATGTGGAAAGCAACTTCATGAGTGGGCCTTCATGTGCATGACAAACTTTATGAATGAATTGCACATCAGTGGAAATTAAGCTGGCGCACATTTAATTGTTTAAATGTATTTAATAAAACATTTGATTTGTACCATCAATTTTTTTTATCCTTTACTACTAATCATGCCTGCTTTTGTATTTTATTAATTAAATTTTATATTATGAATTTTATATTATTATTATTATTATATTGTTAGCAAGTGAGGAAATTTCTTTAACATTAGGCTACTTGGGCATTTATAAACGTTTGAATCTTTCCATCTGTAATATTTGTAATTTAGAATTTGATTTGAGTTGACTTTTTTTGTGTGGAAATCATCACTGTAAAACTTGCTGTTTAAAGATTAGACAACACAATAATTTGTATGAAATAAACTTGTCATTATTATTATATTTTATCTTTATGGTTTTATGCTTATTCTTGTTATTAATTAAACATTGGAAGTTCCTGTTTTTAAAACAAGCACTCAGAGAGCTAGATTAAAATTACGTATTAAACATCTATGCATGTTTCAGATATTCATTAATTGCTGACATACATTACAGTTTAGTAATGTAAAGTATCATGCATTGTGAGTGTTTCTGATGTGGATTTTCTTGAGAGATGGATCCACTAAAATTTTAGGTAACTTGTGACTTATTTTTTTTCCTCATGAAATGATCAGTGCTTTTAAACATCCACTACTTTTTGTATTTGTATGTATTTTTAATTTATAGACACAAACATTTACAGTTTACATGGTTTAATTTATTTCAGAGTTTAGGTTTGAAACCATATTTCAGTATGCATGAATAACATGTTTTTTTTCTTCTTTTAAAGCTACAATATGTACCGTTTGGCACTCTGTTAGTTTGTAAATAAAACTGCATGCATCTTGTAGAAGAATATTTTAGCCAGAGCTACTTCTTTTCTCTCTGTTTATAACAGATCTAAAACCAGTGAAACAGATACAGAAACAGAGGATAAAACAAAAACAGTTTATATTGGCTATTTAAAAAAGACAATTTGTTTTTGTTAAATCAAAACATTCTGCATGTTTAAAAATAAGTGAAATGTATCGTGTGAAGACCTGATTGAAATAAATCACAGATTTGTATCTATGAATGGCTCTAAACTCATGTATAGGAAAAAAAAACTAAACTAAACAAAGCTGGTGGTCATTCAACACCTAAAAATAAAGTAATAATGACACCTGTTGTCACAGTAACACAGCAGTGTATAAATATGTTGGTCTGTCATCTTTGCTTATGTGTTAGTGTAATTTAGGTTCAGATGAATTTTTTGACTTGTTATGTTCTTATTGATTTTGCAAATGCGAAATTTGAACTTTATTTGTGGTGGGATCATTTACTCATAACAGAAGTCACATTTGTATCATGTTTCTACATGCGAGCATTATGTTTATGACATTACATTAAACACGAATAAACCAGACCTAAAAGCAGTTTTCTTTTTGATATTTGAAGACACTTGAAATATAAGTTATCAGTTATCAGAGATCTTTTTTTCCCAAGTACCTGTATCTCATAGGCTGAAGGCGGCACCATAAGCTGTTTTCTGCTTTTCACATGAGAATAAGATTCCCAGTATAAAGTAATTACATATTATTTATCCCGTGGGAGTCAGAGGAGAGCAGCTTCATTTTCTGTGTTTTAATCACTGTAGTTTTTGAAAACGAGGACAGTATACTCAGAGGATTGTTCATCAAGTCTTTTTCCTTTTCTCTCTTTCGTAGGAGAAATGAAACATTTGTGCACTGGGACTGGATGCTCTTACCAGCACAACCCACTTCTGCCATGACACCCAGCAGAGGATTCTGGGATTGACGCAAGCATCACTCCCACTGATGGCCTGGACCAGGTGACCTTCTCTTTGTGCACTATTTATAAGACAGTTATAAATGTCTTGCTTATTAAAGGGGTAGTTCAACCGAAAATGTAAATATAATGACAGGGGTCAGTTGAGAATTAAAGAGATTTTTTTTTTTTCATTTATTTTCCTTCGACTTAGTTGGCTTATTTATCAGGGGTTGCCACAGCGGAATGAACCGCCAACTATTCCAGCATATGTTTAAAGCAAGCGGATGCCCTTCCAACACGCAAACACTCATTCACACTCACTCATACACTATGGCCAATTTAGTTTTAGTTTTAGTTTTCACTTATGGCTCATGTCTTTGGACTGTGAGGGAAACCGGAGCACCTGGAGGAAACTCACGCGAACACGGGGAGAACATGCAAACCAGCGACCTTCTTGCTGTGAGGCGACAGTGCTAACCACTGAGCCACCGTGCCGCCCTCAGATTGTTTACTTTAAACTAAATTCTGTCATTATTTATTCGCCCCTCACTTGTGCTAAAAAACAAAAACAAAACAGTTTCAGTTTCTCTCTTCTGTTAAACACAAAAGAAGACATTTTAATGAAAGCTGGAAGCCTGTAACCATTGACTAGTATTAGCTTTTTCTACTATGGAAGTCACTGGTTACAGGTTTTCAGCATTTTTCTAAATATCTTTTTTCAGAAGAAAGAAACTCAAACAGGTTTTTTTTGTTGTGAAGTGAAAGGTGGCAGAATTTCTAGTTTTTTAATCTCTTCAATTCTCTTTTTGTTCCCCTGTTTAAGGTTTCAGCTGTCCTGCTGAAGCTATGGGGAGCTGCTGGAGCTGTCTATACAGAGACGCCATCCAAGACAACCATCTCAACAAATTCAAGGTGCATTTCATCTCTGTTCACGCTTAGCATTTGTAAAAACAAACCTTTCTGTGGTGTAGTTTTGGGATCATGGCAACTGGTTTTGTTTGACAGGTGACTAATGTGGACGATGAGGGAAATGAGTTGGGCTCAGGGACCATGGAGCTCACGCAGACAGAGCTCATTCTGCACACACGCAAACGGGACGCCATCCGGTGGCCGTACCTGTGCCTGCGTCGATACGGTTATGATTCCAACCTCTTCTCTTTCGAGAGCGGCCGGCGTTGTCAGACAGGACAAGGTGAGATGATGCTTAGTGCTGCTTAATTGTGTGTATAACAAATACTTACTCAGAGGTTTTCAGAGATGTTCACTTTGATGTTTGCTACTGTCAATATATACAGTACTTGACATTTAAAGGGATCCAAACCTTTCATCAAAGTTGTCAAAGCTATTGATCAAGACCCATTCTTGTCTTAGGACGATTTTAAAAATCTTGTAGTGATTTAAATTTAGTTGTTCACATCCAAGATTTGTAACAGTCATATTTGGTTTATTCCCCCACAAGTCCAAAGACATGTGGTATAGGTAAATTGGGTAGGCTAAATTGTCCGTAGTGTATGTGTGTGAATGAGTGTGTGTGGATGTTTCCCAGTGATGGGTTGCAGCTGGAAGGGCATCCGCTGCGTAAAACATATGCTGGATAAGTTGGCGGTTCATTCCGCTGTGGCGACCCCTGATTAATAAAGGGACTAAGCCGAAAAGAAAATGAATGAATGAATGAATATTTGGTTTAAAACCCTCGAAGGCAGTGTTGCAGTCTTTGAAATTGAATAGTTACTGAGAAGTGTAAGGGTTTACCAGTTGCGTTAAAAGGTTAGTTCACCCAAAAATGAAAATTCTGTTATTAATTACTCATCCCCATGTCGTTACAATCTCCAGAGACCTATATTCATCTTTGCAACACATTTTAAGGTAATTTAGCTTTTTTTGATGAAATCTGACTCTCTGACATCAACGGTCCTGAGACATTAGAGGTCCAGAAAAGGAACCAAAAACATTCCATGTAACTAGTGGTTCAACTGGAGTCATATAAAGCTCCAATAACTCATTTGTGTGCCAAAAAAACTGTAAAAAAATATTTTGCATCAACTTTTGCACATTTACTATGGGCAATACGACACATATTTGTTGTGCAGACCCTGACAACCTGGTGAAAGAAAGAAGATATAGGCTATATTATATAAGAAGATATATATATTCTAGTGGTGGCACGGTGGTGCAGTGGGTCGCTGGTTCGAGCCTCTGCTGGGTCAGTTGGCATTTCTGTGTGGAGTTTGCATGTTCTCCCCGTGTTGGTGTGGGTTTCCTCCGGGTGCTCCGGTTACCCCCACAAGTCCAAATACATGCGCTATAGGTGAATTAGGTAAGCTAAATTGTCCGTAGTGTATGTGTGTGAATGGGAGTGTATGGGTGTTTCCCAGTACTGGGTTGCAGCTGTTAGGGCATCCGCTGGGTAAAACACGTGCTGGATAAGTTGGCGGTTCGTTCTGCTGTGGAGACCCCAGATTAATACAGGGACTAAGCCGAAGAAAAAATGAATGAATGAATATATTCTAGTGATATATACATACAGTCGTGGCCAAAAGTTTTTAGAATGACACAAATATTAGTTTTCACAAAGTTTGCTGCTAAACTGCTTTTAGATCTTTGTTTCAGTTGTTTCTGTGATGTACTGAAATATAATTACAAGCACTTCATACGTTTCAAAGGCTTTTATTGACAATTACATGACGTTTATGCAAAGAGTCAGTATTTGCAGTGTTGGCCCTTCTTTTTCAGGATCTCTGCAATTCGACTGGGCATGTTCTCAATCAACTTCTGGGCCAAGTCCTGACTGATAGCAACCCATTCTTTCATAATCACTTCTTGGAGTTTGTCAGAATTAGTGGGTTTTTGTTTGTCCACCCACCTCTTGAGGATTGACCACAAGTTCTCAATGGGATTAAGATCTGGGGAGTTTCCAGGCCATGGACCCAAAATTTCAACGTTTTGGTCCCCGAGCCACTTAGATATCACTTTTGCATTATGGCACGGTGCTCCATCATGCTGGAAAATGCATTGTTCTTCACCAAACTGTTGCTGAAGAAGTTGCTGTTGGAGGGTGTTTTGGTACCATTCTTTATTCATGGCTTATCCTTGGATGAGATGCAACCCCACACATGAATGGTCTCAGGATGCTTTACTGTTGGCATGACACAGGACTGATGGTAGCGCTCACCTTTTCTTCTCCGCACAAGCCTTATTCCAGATGCCCCAAACAATCGGAAAGGGGCTTCATCGGAGAATATGACTTTGCCCCAGTCCTCAGCAGTCCATTCGCTATACTTTTTGCAGAAGATCAATCTGTCCCTGATGTTTTTTTTGGAGAGAAGTGGCTTCTTTGCTGCCCTTCTTGACACCAGGCCAGGCCATCTTCCAAAAGTCTTTGCCTTACTGTGCGTGCAGATGCGCTCACACCTGCCTGCTGCCATTCTTGAGCAAGCTCTGCACTGGTGGCACTCTGATCCCGCAGCTGAATCCTCTTTAGGAGACGATCCTGCGCTTGCTGGACTTTCTTGGACGCCCTGAAGCCTTCTTAACAAGAATTGAACCTCTTTCCTTGAAGTTCTTGATGATCCTATAAATTGTTGATTTAGGTGCAATCTTAGTAGCCACAATATCCTTGCCTGTGAAGCCATTTTTATGCAACGCAATGATGGCTGCACCCGTTTCTTTGCAGGTCACCATGGTTAACAATGGACGAACAATGATTTCAAGCATCACCCTCCTTTTAACATGTCAAGTCTGCCATTCTAACCCAATTAGCCTGACATAATGATCTCCAGCCTTGTGCTCGTCAACATTCTCACCTGAGTTAACAAGACGATTACTGAAATGATCTCAGCAGGTCCTTTAATGACAGCAATGAAATGCAGTGGAAAGTTTTTTTCAGGATTAAGTAAATTTTCATGGCAAAGAAGGACTATGCAATTCATCTGATCACTCTTCATAACATTCTGGAGTATATGCAAATTGCTATTATAAAAACTTAAGCAGCAACTTTTCCAATTTCCAATATTTATGTCATTCTCAAAACTTTTGGCCATGACTGTACATGCATTCTCCAATTCATTTTAAAAATCTCTAAATTATAAATCTATTTAATTTAGAATTTGTTTATTATACTGTATCTACAGAAACTAGGGGTGTAACGGATCACGGTTGATCCGAACCGTGGGTTGTGATCCGTACGAATCACGGAACACACGTGACCCGCGGATTAATAAAAATTTTTTTACTTGTAGATTAATCCTAAATGTGTAACGATCACAGAGAGATCGCCTCTCGCGTCATTCAAATCACATGTATGAAAGCATTTAGGCTTTCCTGTAAAATATAATGATGACGGAAGAAGTTGTGGTAGGTTATTCGGAATGTGGGGGGTTTCATTAAAGGTGTTTTCTGTCACTACTTGTTTAGCTTGCATCAATGCATTCAGTGTAAGCTGCGCGAATAATCATTAAAAGATCTGGATCTCAACACCCACGCAACATTATAAATGATGGCATGTTTATTAATCCTTCCAATTGCTGCATTCAAATCTGTTTGAAAAACGCAAAATTCAAGAAAGAGATTGAGTCTTCAGCCTTTTGAGTTAGTTATGAAGTTACAAACAGTCAAATAACACAGAAATACTGGGAGAACAGTTTATAGTTTAGATAAAACTACTGATGTTTATGGTAAAGATTAAAATCGTCGTCATGTGTCACAAAATGAAAGTTGTAGGCAGCATATACATTATTTAACCAGCCATCAAAAATATGCCACTGAATAATTCTTGATACATCCAGCAATGAAACATGAAGTTTTATGAGTGAATAACAATCCTTTATTGAAAATTATATTACAAATAAATATGAATTGTACAAATTATAATGTTTTATTTATAGATTTGTAGATTTATACATTTAGCATTATCAGCAACAGTAGTAGTAACAGTGAATTTTTCACAGTACTGAATATTTTACAATTTATTTTTATTCAGCTGATTATTTTTTCATTTTATTTTTAATAAAATTACAGGTTCTAAGTTCTGTTTGTTAAAACCAAAAATGTCTTGCAGTACTGTTTTTGTAATAAATGGAAAGCAAATTACATTTGTCTCCTCCCCTTTTTGGCTGATCCGAAAAATGGTCCGATCTGTGACTAAAAACCTTAACGTGATCCGAACCGTGAGATTTGTGATCCGTTACACCACTAAAAGAAACCCTTTTATGTGCAAAAATTCATATACATGTATTTCAGTATTTTAAGAATGTAAGAAGGACTCAGTTACATTCTTCATAAAGCTTCATTGTAGTGCCTGTTGCTTCAAAGCTCTTTTTTTTTATATGTTGCAACTCACTGATTGGTGCAAAGAGTCATTTTCAGCACAAACCTAGCTATTAAACATGTTTGTTTAAAAAAAAAAAAAAAAATCATACTAAATATCAAAATTGAAGCTCAGTCTGCAATGTTTTAAAAGTTTTTTTTACGTACAAAAAACCGACTGTCATCAAATTGCACTATTTTTTTTTTTTTTTGCATCTCTGCTCATGCATAAAATTGACACTCCTTCAATGCATTTACTATTTCTTTTTATTCCTTTATGTTCAACAGGGATCTTTGCATTCAAGTGCTCTCGTGCAGAAGAGATCTTCAACCTGCTGCAGGAGTTGATGCAATGTAACAGCATCAATGTGGTGGAAGAGCCCATGATCATGACCCGACCCGGCCACGCACCAGAGATGGACATGCCTCGAACTCCACAGACACCCAATAGTGAGCTGAAATATCAAGCATCAATATTTTCTTGTTTGCGATAATTGCTAAAGCTTTTGTCATAATGTACAGTATTATTACAATATTGACATAAGCTTCACAAAGAGTTAATTCCACCGGTACAGTATAATATTAAAAGAACTCTACATTTTTGTGTATTGCTTTTTTGTGAATATAGTAAATGTTCAGAGTAAACAACCATTTTAAACCAATTCAGGATCAAAAGGCATATGAAGTAAATTAGATAACACTTTACAATAAGATTTCATTAGTAAGTGGTACTTAATGCATTAACTACACCTTTTGTGACTCATTTATTAGACATTAACTAAGAAATGAATAATCAACTAAATAATAATAATTTAAATTAACTACAGTTAACAAATGGAGTCTTATTGTGAAGCATTATTGAACAATAGACCTATAAAGAATTTTAAAACTCTTCCTTTAATATCTCGGGCATGTCGTAGGCCAGATCAATTATGAAATATGGATGAGCAGGTAATTATAATGTGGTTGAGTGGTTAGTTTTAATGTCACATCAATGCTTTTGCTTTTTTAGCAGAAGAAATAGTGCACACATCAGCACATTTAAACACCTAGCCAGTCGTATTTACATATTTTCACACTCTATTCATTAAATGTCTCTCACAAATTTATTTTTACTTTTAAATATTTCTGTAAATGTAGACAAATAACATCAACTATACATATATATTTATCTTTATATATATATATATATATATATATATATATATATATATCTTATATCTTAAGCACAGATATTGTACGCATAGGCTAAATCCATTTTTAGAATTAGAAATGCACAGGTTTGTTATCCGGATCCAAAATATTAATGACTCATCTTGCACATGACACACATTCACAACAGCACATATTAGCTGATTAGAGGATGACCTCATTGTCACCTGCTTATGCGTGTTGTGCTCTGGTCTGTTTGTGCAGCCCCTGCCTTCCCGATGCAAGGCTTTCCTAATGGATACCCAGGATACCCAATCAGTGCAGACTCATCGCAGCCCTCTCTCACCAACGACCACAGACACAGCCTCATGGGACTCGATGACCAAGTGAGATCACACACCTGCCTGCGCTCACACACACACACACACACACACACACACACACACACACACACACACGCCACTTGAAGTGAGTCAAATGCTCAAGCAGGATTGCATTATATCAAATAAAATATCAAAACAAATTAAATGTTAATAGACAAAAATTTCATTTTAGTCAATTTTGCAATAGGATCGTTCTCCCAATAAGTAGAATTCTGTCATAAACGTTCATTTGTGATTTACTTTTTCATAAAATGCTAATTATAAAATATGAATTTGATATAAATGTGAACAATACACAGTGTATCCAATATATTAGAACATAAATATACATTTTTATACTGTTATATACTAAAATAATATTAATAATAATTTAAAAATGTATTTAGATGTGTTTCCCCAATTTGATGCATATACAGTATTATGGCCAGTAATTTTTGTCATCAGCCACTGACTTGTGACCTGTAAACTATAAATAAAGATGATCATGATAATAGCATATATTTACATGGAGCTCTTGCAGCTTTAATTGACTTGGTGTTGTTTACATTCAAATGAGCCTCGACATTATATGCCTGGCTGTTCTGAAAGCTGCTGCTCAACCAGTCACTCTGGAGGCAGCGTCCAAAAAAATGTGATTTTAGACTGACTTCTTCTGGGACGGCACAAAATAGAGCTTTGGTGATAACTAAGGGAATATTTCCATACTGCAATACTAACCCTTTGCTAGAAATGCCATTGAAAGTGGAAACTCACAAAAAAATACATTTACAGACCAAGTGACAACAAAGCAGCACTTCCAGATGCCATCTTTATCCATGGGATTATGGGATAGATATAAAAATATCTAAAAAAGAATACATTAGATTAGTCAGTGCCAAAACCAAAACTGGAACTAGTCTATTAAAAAACTTAATATCACAGTACAAAAAAATTGTACACCCAAATTAATATTATTAAATATGATTTAATATGACTAAATGAAATTTAAATAAACAGGAAAAATCAAGAGAAATAAAACATTTAGTTGAAATTTTGTAGTTGGTAATTTGTTTTTTCAATAACTTATTTCAGTTTAAATGTATTATCTTTCTATTCCTAAAGATGTTATGTGACCAAACCTTTATTTTAATAATACTGTTTTATTTAAATGCACCAAACATTATTGGCTATATTCACTGAGAAATGGACATAGAGAAAATGGGCATTGGCAGGATGATCTAATAAATGGCCTGTGACTCTGAGGTTACCTGAGAAGATTACTGTATCACATCTTGTTAGCAGAGGCGCACTCGATCCCCTTTAAAGCTGAGGACTTAATTTGAACTTGCTTGTCATGACTTGACACTAGAATGCAAAGACTAACAGTGACCTCTGCATTCTTTGCCAGACCCATACATATGTGAATACGGTCGGCATGGAAACTGACCTGTCGAGCCGCCACTGTGTCCACTCCCTGCCTGAAGTGCGGCCCGCCACCTACCCGGAATCCACAACCACCACCACCATACGCGGGGGCCCGGTCCCAGGGCAGCCCGGCATGCACTGCTGCCCGCTGGACGACCCTCACAAAGACCCTCAGGTCTTCCTCCAGCCCGGAGCCCAGGAGGTGAAGTTCATGCTGGGCCCGACCCCAGCACAGCGCCACCTAATGGAGAGAGACAGAGAGCGCCACGTCCCTCACCCTCTCCGAGCGCCAGACGGCAGCTCAGAAACCGAAGGGGAAGAGACTCCTCCTGTACACATGTGCAACACACACTCCTACCACCATTGCCATCATCTGATGCACAGACACCCCAGCATGGAGCCGTGTCCGGAGAGCCAGTTGACGTATGAGAACATCAACGGACTCAGAGGGGCACGAAGGCAAAGGCTTAGTCCCAGCACCGTGTCCCAGTCTCAGTCTTTGGGCTCCAGTAGCAGTAGCAGCACCACGGGCGACTCACGCACACACACGCATCCGCACTCACTCCCACTCACACACACGCACGCTTCCTCACTGCCTCCGCAGGGATACGGCTGTGACCGGGGAATGGTGGCTGCCGGTCATCGGCGCACAGCATTGCTTAACTACGAAAACCTTCCGTCGCTCCCTCCGGTTTGGGAATACCGTGCGCTCCAGCGCGAGGAAGAAGAGGATCAGGATGAGGATGAGGATGAAGACGAGTATGAAGAGGAGGAGGAAGAAGAGTATGATGAGTATGAGTATTCGGAAGGGCCCGCAACCCCGAACGGATATCATCAGGAGAGCGGTGGCGGCGGAATTCATCGAGACGCTCTGCAGAACTACGTCAACACTGAACAGGTGCGTTAATGAAAGTACAGGCTAATACATGGAGTCAGTTTGATAAATGTAAGTCAGTGTGTAAAATAGGCATTTTAGAAGTAAATCACTCAAATTTTATACATGGTGAAATTTAATGAGTGTATTTTTATTAAAAATATTATGATGCTGTAATTATAATAATAATAATGTATATAAAAAAATAAAAGACAGGGCATTTTATAAAATAAAATAGAATAGAATTTTCTATTTTTTTAAGAATATTCATGTTATGCTTAGCTGTATAGGTGAGAAGAGTTTCTTTTTTCTATTTTTTATTTAAGTTTTTATTGCAGAGAGATACAATTCACAGCATCAGTAGACATGTCATTTTTCCAGCTTTTCCAGTTCAAATTCCCCATTCAAGGATCAAATAGGATCAAACACGTATTTCTTCATGACAGCGACAGAACAACACATCCCTTTGCCTTATTTTACATCATCCTTATCAAAACTATATACAGAAGAAAAAAAAAGGGGGGGGGACAATATTAACAGTAAAAATAAATCTTAGAATCCTATAGAAAAAAGACATTAGGTTGAATGGGAGTAATGTACTCAATCCATTTAAACCACAAGTCAACAAATGTATCTTTTTGGTTATGCACACTATATGTAATTTTCTCCATAATGAATATATTTTTCAGAACATCAATCAAATCTTGCATTTGTGGTGGATTAGGTTTATACCAGCATCTAGTAATGGCTTTTTTACTTGAAGCAAGGATGGCTCTATACATATATTTGTTTTTTCCTTCTAAGAAATCCATTGACAGCATACCCAAATAAAGTACCTCAAAGCTGAAATCAATTGGAGTATTTAAGATATTTTCTAAAATGCTATGTATCTCTTTCCAAAAACTTCTAATATTAGGACGGTGGGAAGAGTTTCATCTGTATTAATTAAATAATAATCCAGTAATCATGAGTTTGTAAAAAGTGATATAAATGAACATTTATGTATTTCATATGAATCTAATAAAAAATTTGTATAAAATAATTTTGAAAGAATTTTTTTTTTTTTGGTACAAAAAGGTCAGTGGCATTCCTAGATTTAATGTATGTATTTATAGTTAAAAATCCTAAATAATTTATCTGGATAGTTTGGATAATTGCTTTTTAAGGGTCCAGTTCTTGTTCAAATATTTCCCAAGTGATGTTTAACAGAGCAAGGACAATTTCTCAGTATTTCCTCATATTTTTCTTCTATTTTTCCAAATGTGTATTTCCTCAGTTTGCCTGAAATAAATGCCCCGTTAAGAATTATTTTCATTTTTTGATCTGCTACAGGACAAACCACTGTCGTCCAATGACTTGCCTTAACTTAATTAACCTAGCAAATCCTTAAAATTGCACTTTAGGTCATTAGTCAAAGCATGCTGGACCATGTGATTAGTAAACGCTAACACAGAAATGTTCTTGTATGAAATGTCCAACAGCTACCACCTCCTACACGTCTCCGTCATGCTTGCCCTCCTCACCCTCACCCACCTGAGAGGGCCAACCGGGTTTTCAACTTTGACTTCAGACGTCAGCGAGCGGGACGGGGAAGCAGCATCTGTGAGCAGCACAGCCGTCACCCGCCTCCACCTCCCTCTCGACAGCTCAACTACATCCAGGTGGACCTGGAGGGGGAACCCTCCGGATGCTCGGGACACGGCAGCGGCGCTCCGGTACCACAGAGACCTCCACCCCTCAAGCGGGGCATGGCGGCTGCAGCAGCACCTCCCTCGTCCCGCAGAGGAGAGTGTTACGCCGTGATTGACCTAAAGAAAACTGCAGCCATGTCCAACCTCCAGAAGGCTCTCCCTCGGGATGACGGCACCTCGCGGAAAACACGCCACAACAGCACCGACTTGCCTCTGTGAGAGGGAAAAACAGGGACAGAGAGAGCTACAGGTACGCCAGGAATAAAAAAAATAATAATAATTGAGGGAAAATATGTTCACGAAAGAGAGTTCTGGTGGTATTTTCCTCCCACCATTATAGTGAAGCCTCTATTTTCTCATTTTCTACACTCATACCAACTGCTGCTTGATGAAATAGTAACTCGATTGATCTGAGCACTGAGCATTTTATTTATTTTTTTCTCACTTTTTGCGTGGGAAGGTCGGGAGATGATAGTTAATTAACTACGTATTATCAACATGGTTTTTGGCTGCTGACTGGGATTAGGGCCAAAGAATTGGGTTTGGGGAAAAAACTTCATTCAGGAAACAATCAACAGTGTCTTATGCTTTATTTTAGATTTGCTTCTTTTATGGGTTG
Source organism: Danio jaintianensis (assembly GCA_903798115.1). NCBI lineage: Eukaryota > Metazoa > Chordata > Actinopteri > Cypriniformes > Danionidae > Danio > Danio jaintianensis. The sequence continues at coordinate 12,131,592 of CAIGQV010019356.1, read as the reverse complement.
TTGTTTATTTATTTAAAAGGATAGTTCACTCGAAAATAAAAATAGCAATCTGCGAGATGACTGAAAAAAAAAGTCTATTTTGAATGAATAGATGGTTTTTAGATTTAGGCTATTCCTTTACATTCCAGGATATCAGCATAATATTTTGACACTTGAGCAGAACAGACTTGAATCCACCATAAGTGTTTCATAATTATCAAAAGTTTTTCATCTACCTGAAGGCAAAGTCCTCGACGTGATAAAGAAACTCCAGCAGTTTCTCTCATGTTGTTAGTTTGAGTTTTCATATGTAGCTATGTAGAGGCTGCGATAAAGTTGAAGAGAGCTGATCTTGATTCTCCAAAGCTCAGGAATTGATTCGATCAATTCATTTCATTGCACTTACCTTTCTCTAATTGTAACTGAGCCTCCCCTAATTTCATAATTCCCCTCTAAAGCATGGCAAAATAAAGTTTACATTCTTAAAAGTAATTCAAAATGCCATCCATAATATCTTTATGGGTTTTTTGGTGGTTTGGAGATGAAGAATTTGATGTTGTTAAATAGTTTTACCCAGAATAATTATGTTCCTGAAATGTGCGTATTTTGTTAAGTATCTGCTCAAGTACCATTGCCTTTTTTTGGTAATTCCATCTCTTTTCAGTTATAATTTCCCATTGTCCCAAAAATACCAGTACTTACTTCAGGGGCAAATGTAGAGAGAAGTTTAAAGCGAACATTTTCATTGACATAAATATGAATTATTTTCATTTAAACAAAATAAAATAAACATAATTTATTTGTAGACAGTTCCAGTAGAACGTAAATAAAAAGATGTTATTCTCACATCCCCAAAGTCATAATATACCCGAGAGTGACAATTCTCTGTGAATCCAAGAGTGTATTTAAGTACATCTATGTTTTGTAAAGCTACGTAAAGCACCATATGCATATTATTCAGAGGTGAGAATGTTAATTATTTTTTTATATCGTAAAAACAAAAATCATGCCAGGAATCATGGGGCAGAACATATTTTTATTTAATTTAGAATTATTTATTTATGTAGCTGTCTGTCTGTTACTTAATTTATTTATTGTTTTGTATTTGAATCATTTGTAGTAGATAACAGGTCGTCACATGAGTTGTTTTAGAGATACCAAAGGTGAGACCACAGAATCTACCTTGGTATTATTTATCGTCTTTTTTGAACTGCAGTTCATGTTGAATAATAACTGTATTTAAACATATTGTGCCAAAAATTATAATGATATCACTGAACTATGTGCCATTGGTAAATGTTGAATTTTAGGGCTAACAATCAGCAACATGTAAAAAAAAAAACATAAATGCAGCTGTTCTTTACAATTACATCACAATCGGTTCAGGGCTTGAAAATATTTTGTCTACAAGTACACTGAAAAGCAGACATGTCAGTGCATTCCCAGTGAAATCCCACTGTGTTTAGTTCAATTAGCTATTTTGTAGTCTCTTCATCGGAATTTCATAAATCAGCTATTTTTATAACACAGATGGTGTTCTAAAATGATTATACATCTATTTTATTTTTCAGTCTTAACATTTGCTGTCTTACGGATGTTAACACAGCCCTAAAATGAGTTTATTTCTCAGCAATGATACTGATGTAGCTATGTGTTTCTTAAGTTGTGAAAATTATTTGCTAGGAGCCTCCCACCCTTATGAAAATTTACCATGGTTTTATTATAGTAAAAGTGTAGTGACCATGTTTTTGTTGCCATTTATTGCCATTTGTGTGACCACTTGGTATTTGTATGCAAATACTATGGTTAAACTATTCCAGCAGGCACAGGACGTCAACATGACGTCAGATTGACGTTGTGGGACATTGCATTTTGTTTGAAAATAAAAATCGGCTTGACGTCAGAACCCAACGTCAGGCCGATGTCAATGTCCATCGTTGGACAGATGCTGCGTTTTGGTTACTTTCCAATGCAACCTGAAAACAACAAAATATCAATGTCTAATGATGCTACAGCTTGACGTTGTGTGGACGTTACCACTATGACGTCTATCAGACGTTTCCATACCTGACGAATAAAAGTCAGTATTTGATGTCAATATAACGTTGGTTTAAGATGTTGGATTTTGGTCACTTTCCAACACAAACTAAAATCAACAAAATATCATCATCATTTCATGTTGTTATTGGACGTTAAAATAACATTGTCCTTAGACACAGGTGACCTAAATCTAACCTTAAATTTACGTCTTATGATGTTGTGTGTCTGCTGGGATGGTTTGTGTAGCAAAACTTTGATTGATTTGTGGTTACCATGGTTTAAATACAGTAATCATGTTTTTTTAGTTTTATTTGTATTAAAACTAGGGTTAATTCTCAGAAGGGAAGAGCTGAGGTTTTTATCTTGCTGGGTTTTACAAAATCTCACAGGCAGCCATATTGTTCTGAGCGCAGGCTTTGTGAGTCAAAAAAGTTTTAACAAAAAAGTTGATCATAATTAATATGTAATGCCAGATACGTTATACATAGTATTTTAATTCCAAGCATAAATCATTAAAAGAAATCACAGTAGATTTAAATGTTCTTCAAGAAGCCATATTTGAGAGAAAATATTCATCAATATTCAGATTTATATATGAAAAAGTTTAGAATAATAGATGTGGTTAATTTTTTTGGTCACCAAAATGTTTAGATTTAAAACTCGTAAAAAAAAAGTCGACTACATTTCGAGAGCCTTGCAGTTCAACACAGTATCGCTGCCAAAATAGTAAATCCAAATAAAAATCAACATATTACACTCACAATCACAATTACACATGCTTATTGTACTTTAAAGAATGCGATGATGAACTATTTGGACACTTTTCGACACTTTTCAGAAGATCGATCTAGTTTTTAACATCTATATTTTGGTATTGTGGTATGATAAACATTTTGCAATAACAGCTAATGGAGTCATATCAGAATGTGTTGAGTTTCAAGAACATTTTCTGTGATATGAGTCGTGTGTGCATTCAGAAAGGACTGGATCAGTCTTTCTCAGGCCTCATCTTGATAAACATGCGCTATGTGTATTTAAACCAGGCTTGAGGGGAAAAAAAAAATCTAGTCATCTTGTCTGTAGGTGTGGGATCATAGAGAACTCGATTGTGCCATAAGTGATTTTTCGTCCACTTGTTTAAAAAAAAAATAACAACGTGTAGCTTTAGAGGAATTTTAAAGATACAGTAGCACATACTAACTAGAATCCTGTGTTGACTTTGATCACGTGGGGCCCATTTGAAGTGAAAATGCCAATGCAATCTCACAATTCGTAACTTTTTATGATTGAGTGGCTAGTTCGTATTTATTTGTTTGATCTCATTCGTACCAATGGGGTTTTTAAAAATCGTACATTTTCATACGAATGAAATCGTATAGATTAGCCACTTTTCTGACAATACGTAAAATAGTTTCTTTGTGAGATCGGACTGTGCTTGTTTGGTTGGTTGGTTTGTTTTATGTTTTTATACCTTTCAATCACATTATTTAATTTCATCCATATTCAGGAATTAGACCCAGGTTAACTGCACTGAAATTGTAATATGGGATGAGCGATCATCTGAAAGTACTGTAAAATCCCTATGTGAAATCAAAAGTGACCAAGAAATATAATATCTGAATGTGCTTATTGACCTTAAATGGGAACTAGTTTAACCTCTCATTTCTTTTTTTTATTTATTTATTTTTCGTTTTCATGTAAGCAACATTGAACCTCTTTGTTCTGGAACGATTCGAATTCAGTTTCTCATGTAAATCTGGGATGGTTTTCCACTTGAAGAAGGTTTCGCAGTGACCTTATCGAATGACCTGTCCTATTGGCGGTAGACTTACGTTGTCATAATAAAGCTTAGACGAAGCTCAATGACTGTGATGTACTGTACATTAATGTGAATGTGTCTCAAATGTGTCAAGAGAAAGAGAAGCCGGCCGTGCATGGACTCTTTACCTGGAGACTGCATTTCTGGAGCTCCTCAAAACTGTCTCGCTCTCAAACCGTCTTACTCTCTGTATGAATGTACCACACAGAGATGGACTTGTAAAATGCTCCAATGAGGTGATTTACACTCAATGTTTCTATCCTCCCTGATGAAGAAAAAAAAAAAAGATGTGTTAATGTTCAAGTTTCGTCTCAAGAATTCAGATTTCGATTTAATTTTGTTTTGATTCCGTTTCTTTATATACAGTATTTACATTTTCTTGTATGTAATTCTGTGTATGTACATAACATATATGGGTATGCAGTTGCAGTCAGCTTCTCCTGTGTTTGTTTGTGTTGGCGAAACAGACACTATACTTTTTGCCACAGCCCATTTGTAGAAAGAGCAACACCTCGACGGTCATTCCATTAGATGGACATTGCAGTCTCTATAAAACAGATGAACGGAAATCTCCTATAGTCTGTTGATGTTGCGGTCGCAACCTTTCCCCATTATTACAATGCAAAACAGGCATGCCCCATGTTGAATGTTATTTTCAGTCATATAAACTTTTGAAGAGAAAGGCTTGTATAATAAAAATGAATGTGATTAAATGTAATGTCAACATTAAAACTGGAAATGTCATCAAGTGTTTGCTCTGCTTGAATGTCTGAGAACAAGATGGAGTGCTCTTAAAAGAAGCGAACATTGTGTACTGTACTTTTCCTTTGGCAGCTGTCTACTTGGTCCACTAGATGGTAGCAAAATGTACACTTGTAAAAAAGATCTCTTGGAGATTCTGTCTTGCAGAGCCCTTGAGAGCCTTGCAGTTTAACGCTACAATCACAAATACATACAGTGAAATCATACGTTTATACACAAGCACAATTAGCTGTTTGTCAGAAATATTTGCTACAGTTAGGGGAGAGTGGGGATGAATGTAACAAAGCGATTTTCTCGAAGCCCTGGCAACATTTGCTTTCCAGGCCATAACAGCACATTCAGCATGCAAACCTTGATGGAGCTGCCAAATATCACCTGATTTAGGTCCGCATTTGAGTTTTTCAGTGCAAAAAGTAAATTGTTGTAGCTTTTTACAAGTTGTGTTTCTCTTTTCATGGATCCCAGTAATGATCAATCTACAGGTTATTTAGTCTAATAACACATCCTTAAGTTTGCAATGTCTGAGTTTTTCAGTTTAAAAGTAAATCAGGTTTAAATGGCAAGAGTTCCTGTGGGGACAAAAGTAACACTTTTATTTATGTCCCACTGCTAATAGCCATGCCTTATTTTTCCCCATTGTGTTTTGATTAATATGTTTTAAAAAAATGCATATTGCCAATAGTAATAAAAAATATTTAAAAAAAATTGTATAAAACTTTAACATTTTGAATTGTTGGGTTGCTTTTGAAACATTTGATGGAACTGAAATTAAAAAGAAAATGCTGTTTAGCTTTTTTGCAAAAAGGACAAAATATGTTTGCAGTTAACATTAACAAGGTCATAGTCAGATGTATTTAAAATGAACAAGATTAAGCCAGTAAATCTATTAAATTTGTTGTGCTACTTTTGACCCGCCCATGTGTTACTTTCGTCCCTACTGAAGGGTCAAAAGTAACAATGTGCAATTTATGTTTAAAGTGAAATTATTTTAAAGTTGTTCTATTTGTTCAAAATACCACCCGATATTGATAGAGCACACTTATGAGTTTGTAACCACAGCTAAAATTTATATTTCTGACACTCTCAGCTGTAATTTGAGGGCATCCAAATAGGAGGTAGTGTTTACAACTCTATAAAATGTAGCCCATGTACGAAATATACTTTTTAAAGCAACTAAGCAAGTATTGCTGATTGCTCTTCGTACAAGTCAAACATTACTATTGCTTCAAAAAAAAAAGAAGATCCATCAGATACGTTATGGGAGGCCAAATCAACAGTTTGGCGCTAAGAAAGTGGATTGCACTGTGGTGTCAGTAACAACTCCAAGTTTAGAGAAAACAACAGTGGTATGGTGAAAACAGCTGTCAGAGGAAGACTTCACCACAGCAGATACAGAGGCTTCACCACACAGTGCTAATGGTGCAAAAGAAAGAACATTATAATTAGCCAAAAATCTGGCTTGTTCTTCAAAAAGCTTTTTTTAAGGATGAAACTAAGATCAACCTGTAAGAATGATTTATAACAAAGGCTTGAAACAGCTCGTGATAACTCAAATACCTTTCTTAAATATTTTACCACAAATGTAGTGAATTTAAAGACTAGTCTTGTGTTGCCAAACCATTCAGAAGTTACAACCATAGCTATTTTTCATAATGCCTGGAAGCTAAAAAGGCACAAACCTGTGCAGGTAACCTCAGGTCATGGTTGTCATGAGATCGTGTCATGTGCGCTTTGGTCAGCTCTTTGTCAAATCTGTGCTATTTAAGAATGGCTTGACTTATCAAATTGAACTGGTGATCAAGTTTGATTTTCATGAAAATCAAACGCACAGCCTAGAAGTAGGTTTTGCAGTAAATTCAAAAGAGCAGAAAAGTTTTCATTACAAAGCCATTAGCTCAAGCCCTTATCTTTAAACTCATCATGTGATGCGTAGAAATATAGGCCTACATTCTTCAGATTTTTTCAGTTGTTGAGAATAGGAGTACAAAATTCTAATACATTTCCCAGTACTGGGTTGTAGCTGGAAGGTTATCCGCTGCATAAAACGTATATCAGAATAGTTGGCAGTTCATTCCGCTGTAGCGACCCCTGATAAAAAAAGGACTAATCCGAAGGAAAATAAATGAATGAATGAAAATTCTAAAACAAAAAAACATGTCCTGGTCTAAATTGTATTGAGCCGAGGCCAGTAAACACTATAGGGACATTTTTTTTCAACAACAACAACAATAACAAAAAAATGCAATATTACAGCAATTTGTAACTTTTTGATTTAGTCCCTAATTCCTAACAATTGGTATGATCCCATTTGTACATTTTAGTATGATTTTCTCATCCGCCAATGACGGTTGGGTTTAGGGGTGGGGTTTGGGGCATATGTTTTTCATATGTTTTCATACAAATGAAAGAATTAGTTGGAATTAGCCACTTTTCTGACAATACATAAAATAATTACATTTCCTTGTGAGATTTGGGGTGACACGGTGGCTCAATGGTTAGCACTCAGAGCAAGAAGGTCGCTGGTTCGAGTCCCAGCTGGGTCAGTTAGCATTTCTGTGTGGAGTTTGAGCGTTCTCCCCGTGTTGTGCTCCAATTTTCCCCACAGTCCAAAGACATGCGGTATAGGTGAATTGAGTTAACTAAATTGGCCGTAGTGTATGTGTGTGAATGAATGTGTGTGGATGTTTCCCAATACTGGATTGCAGCTGGAAGGGCATCTGCTGTGTAAAACATATAAGTTGGCAGTTCATTCCGCTCTGGCGACCCCTGATGAATAAAGAGACTAAGCCGAAGGAAAATGAATGAATGAATTAATGTGAGATTTGGCTGGGAAAAAAAACATGACTGCTGGTTTAAGCTGGTTCTTACTGGTCATGTGCTAGTCAGGACCAGATTAGAACCAGTTCATAACTAGCTAGAACCGGTTTAAACCAGCAGGCATAGTCTAAATCCTTCCTAACCAGCATATGCAGTTTTTTTTTCCAACAAGGATACTAACTCCAACTAATCATTTTAGGTTGTGTTAGACAGGTAAATTGTGTTAGACGGGTTGTGTTAGTTTATTAATATTCATTGATGTCATGTTTCATTATTATCATTATTACTCTCTGTGATACTTGATTGTTCAATATATGACCATTTATTTACCAGATATATTGAACCTCATGTTAAACGTCACATGCTCTTGTTTCCAGTGGTGTAAAGTAACAAATTACAAATACTCAAATTACTGTAATTGAGTAGTTTTTCTCAGAAATTGTAATTTACTAAGTAGTTTTAAAAATGTGTACTTTTACTTTGCCTTGAGTACTTCTTTAGTGCAGTATCGGTACTTTTACTCCACTACTTTCCTTCAACCTGCAGTCACTACTTTATGTTGTGTCCAAGAAGATGTCCAAAATCTTTACACGCATTGACCCAGAGAATGTTTACATGCATGTCACTGATAAGAAGATGACAGATGTTTACTGTATGAAGACCAAAATGGCCTTAAACACCCAGCAGACACAGGATGTTAACATGACATCAGAATGACATTGTACACCAACGTTGTGGGGACATTGCATTTTGTTTGGAAATGAAAATCGGGTTGACAACAGAACCCAACGTCAACGACGTCAATGTCCAACGTCCAACCTAAAATCAACCAAATATCAACAACTAATGATCCAGCTTGACGTTGTGTGGACGTTACCACTATGACATCTATCAGACATTGGATTTTGGTTGCCATACCTGACGAATAAATGTCAGTATTTGACGTCAATATGACGTTGGTTTAAGATGTTGGCTCGACATTGGATTTTGGTCACTTTCCAGCACAACCTAAAATCAACCAAATATCAACATCATTTGACATCGTTATTGGACATCAAAATAATGTTGTCTTTGACACTGGCTAGATATTGAATTTTGGTCACCTGACATTACGACCTAACTCTAACCTAATGTTAACGTCTTATAACGATGTGTGCCTGCTGTGCAATAACTAAATGCACTACAGAATGTTACGTTTACACACATCCACAAATTACATGTAAATGCATCAGCTTTTTACAGCGTAATACTCACTACTCACTACTCTTGAGTACTTTTGAAAGGACTACTTTTTACTCATACTTTGAGTAATATTTACAACAGATACTTATACTCTACTTGCATTACATTTTTTAGGCAAGTAATGGTACTTTTACTTGAGTATGATTTTTCAGTACTCTTTCCACCACTGCTTGTTTCAAGCAACCACAAATAGAGTCACTTTGCACCTCATTGAGTATGTTGAAAATGATCACAAAGCATTTTTAGCTCAATCTATAATATAGGTAAGATTACAAAATTATTTGAATTCAAGCAGGTATTTCATGTATGGCGAGTATCCAGTGAGTGTGGTAAAGTTCAGTTTATTTGTAATATAGGCTACTAAACCAGTACAGGGATAATATGTGCTGACTTTGCATTACTTTGTCTTATTAATGTACTCCTTATTTATATTATTTACAAGTTGGCAGAAAGATTCTTTGAGCATTGAGCCTTGGATGGAAAAACACATATCCAAAGATGAGATAAGGGCTTGAAACACTCCGAGTCTGGTTTAAATTGGATTTGTAAACATTAAACACAGGGAACGTCCAAGCATCTGTTGTTTCTGATGTGGCTAAATTGCATTCATTATTGGTTTTAGACATGTTTTCTGACTGCTCAGACACACAACAAGAAGATTAGCTTTCTAACTGACTAAACCCTGGGAAGCCCAATCTTTCTTTTCCCATAAACAAGATCAAGCTGAAATCAGATCACAAGAAAATATTTGTTTGTTTTGTACTTATTTTTTCCCCCTTCTACTCTGTTCTCATGCACAAACTGTTTTCGCATGTAACTGTGCCTGAGTGTAATGTAAATTCCCCTGTGAAAATTATGATATGTGACTCTGGACCACAAAACATGGGTATGTTGCATGGGTATATTTTGGCCAATTGTACATTGTATGGGTCAAAATTATTGTAAAAAAAATCAAGAATTGTCAAAAATCATAAAAATATTACGAAAAGACCACGTTCAATGATGATATTTTGTAAATTCCCTATAAAGTTTTTGTTTTTGATTAGTAATGTGCATCGCTAAGCACTTCACTTTGACAGCTTTTTTTTTTTGAAACCTCAGATTCCAGATTTTCCAGGAGTTGTATATCAGCCAAATAATGTCCTATCCACAACAAATGTAGCTTATTAATTTAGCTTTCAGGTGATTTATACATTTAAATGTAGTTAATTCAATATAAATTACAAAAATTGACACTTATGACTTGGTTTTTGTGGTGCAATTATTTCAGCACAGGCAGTTTTCTGTTTTATATATTAATAGCAAACCAAAAAGGGACTGTGGAAGAGTGAATACTGACTGCAGATGTCTATTGTGATATGTGTTGTTGTTGTTTTTCACTGGACTTAAATACACTCTTTGAAGGTGCTAAGGCAATCAAAATAGTTTTATAATAAACTATACACAAAAAATAATGATAACTCTCACTGAAAATGGTTCTTTGGCTTATAATTACAGGGAAACCACTTTAAGTGCTACATAGCACATATATATTTAAAGACTGTAGTATATAGCTCCCTTATGTTTACGAGCCAAAGAACCAGTTAGTGATGTGAAATACAGAACCACTAAAGAAAGAACCAGTTTTTTTGTGCGTGTGTAAACATGATTATTTCATTTTTATATCTTGCACTTTAATCTTAATCTTAGCAGCACTAATCTTAATTTGCTAGATCAACGATATGGAAAACCAACTATGATGACGGAGCTGGCATAACAAATAAAAAGTGGATTATTCATTTACACTATATATCATTACACCATATATTATTCATTTGCACCATCCTGCCCCTGAGTAGTATACATGTCTCTACAAGATGAATAAAAATGAACGTTATAGTTAGAGCATCTTTTAAAAAAATTGTTTTCTTTTTTTAAAAATGGTTCTTTAAATTGGGTCAGACAGAGCAGATAATTCTGTGTTTGACCATACTTTTGTTTAATAAATAACCCATATGTGTGATGTGCTCTGATATCTAGGCTTAGCAAGATACTGTTATTTGCAGAAGTTGTTCAAAGATGTCATAATAAAAATTGACAGGCATGACTGAAGTAATCATAGAAGAATTTGCCAAAGGTGTTAATTTAAAGTGTAATTGATTTATTACTTGAATAATTTTTGTTGTAATATGGTTACCCAACAACACATATATTGCATTGATTGTTAGTGTTGATTGATCTAATAATTTGCAAAGCTAATAAAGCTTTGTGAAGTTTAATACTAATTTTAATAATAAACTCTTCCTTATGTTCCCTAGCTCTGAACACCACCATTCTGATGTTCTTTAAAAATCATATCCGCATAATGGATCTTTAAACAACATATGAAAATGGATATGAAAATATTTACAAACATTCAAATGGCAGAACATAAATCAAAGCTCAGGTGGAAAAAAAGTACAAAAAATTTCTCTCACTCTACCTCAGACAAAAAGATGCATTCCATAGTTTGGGTAATCAGGTGATTCAACTCTTAAGTAACAGGTTTTTTTTTTAAAAGAAGCTAGTGCTGAGTTACATCAAATGATGAGTTATAGAAGCTGTTGTATAATGTTCTCCATTACCCCATTTGATAATATAAGCATGGATGTTATAAGAAAGCTAGAGTCAGGACACTAGAGACAAAGAGGTGCAGGTCCAAGTAGGTCACCGGGTGGGTGTTCAGACAAGCCAAAGAGATCTATATAGAGACTCATCTATCACTGAGGTCTTCAGTGTCCTCTCTGACCATGTGACGCTGTGTTGAAAAAAGTCCATGACAACCATCTGTTCAGGATGGTTGTCAGGATAAGGAGGGTCAGATAGACTTATATAAGTGTATATGCTGTTCAAATTACAGTGTTTTTTAGGGAATTGTTCCCTACCCTGTCAGATTTTCTTACCTCCTGTACAAAAAGTAGGTAGCACATTTTGATGACACAATACGCTACCTATTGGATTGTGCTACCAGTCTAAATTTTGATGTGGAGTTGTGTGACATGTGGCTGTAATATCACCCTAACCTACCCCAGTCCCTAAGCCAAACCTCAGAACCATTCCAATAGTGTTTTGGTAGCATAATCTGACTGGTACGATTAAAATGTCAGGACACCGCCTGTGGTTGCCCTAATTAATGCAGAATAATTTTGGATTTCAAAGTTATACTTTTGAGTTTTGTGTGTATGGTACTGCAAAAAGATGTGTCTTTATTCTAGATTTAAACTGACAGAGTGTGTCTGCCACCTTAACTGTCCAAGAAGGGCTGTTCTAGAGTTTAGGTGTAAGATATGAAAAGGATCTACCTACAGTCAATTTTGATATCCTAGAAATAATCAATTGTCCAGAATTTATTAATGAACGTAGTCGGACATGAGAGGCTGAAAAAAGTAGGAGCTCACTCAATCACTGGGGAGCTAAACCATAAAAATATATTAATATGTAGTATATATATATATATATATATATATATATATATATATTAATAAGGACTGTAGCTGCTGCATTTTGAACTAGCTGAAGTTGGTTCATTACGCCTACAGGACAAAGCATTACAATAATCTAACCACGATGTCATAAAAACATGAATAAGCTTTTCTGAATTACATATTAATAGCATATGTCATAGTTTGGTGCAAGATTTCAGATGCATCAGCTGTCTTTGTGAATGGATAATTCAAATACTCTCTTCAAAAACATTTATTCAGGAATGAAACACTGCAGTGTGGACATGAGGTGCACAAATGTTCTGCTAAGATTTGTTTGGAAAGATTTTCAAAAAAAGACAATGTTGTGTCTAAAATGTAACTCCTTTGATATTAATTTCCTGTTTCTTTAAATGTAAAAGTACTAAAGGACAAAATACTTCTCCCTCCATCATCCAACTCCAGTGTGTGCCACTGAACTCAACCGAAATGGCAGGCGTGCAGATGGTGAGTTTCTGAATGACCACAGGACTTCATGAAAGGACTTGAATGGACATGTGGTTGACGTCCCACAAGGACAATGATAACACCATGAAGCCACAACAACCACTGCTCATGGACACAATGCCGGCTGTGCCCTGCCTACAGAGCTCACCACAGACAGACAGTGACGTATTAGAAGAACTTTAACACTCAAGGACAATCTCCCGGAAAATAGCCAGGACAAGTAATCCAGTAACCAGTAACACCAGAGCCACAGCCCCTGTCACCAGACACATTGTCCATCTCTCCAGGATCCCCCATTATGAGTTTCTAAGAGAAAATGTAATGAAATTTGTTTTTGCTGGATCCAAACTTTCCCACTCCATTGCCACAAGCACCCAAATGTTAACCAAAAAGCGGCAAGTCTCACTACCACATTGGGCCTAGCTTGCCCTCTACCTTTGCCAGGGCCCCAACAACTGTTGGAGAACAAAAACAACTGATAATAGCTCTCAGTGATGTGTTTTCTCAAATGTTTACAGAACAAGCAGGTGCCTGTAGCTTTCTGTATATCTGTTTTATTATGTGATAGAAACTCTAAGGCCGTTTTGAGTTGTCTAGAAAACTCATTTAATCTGCTGCCTAAATGTAAATCAGAGATTATTGTGGGACAAAGACTAAAACTAAACTACTTGTTCACAATGATATCCTTATATCATCAATACAAACAGAGATTTTATGTTTCTTTTAAAAGTAAGTAGCCAGGCACGGACCAGAGAGCAGCCAAGATGACAGCCCAAAGTGGATTTGAGCGGGAAGGAGCCATATTAGAAATGTTGTGGACTCCCCCAAGGGGCCAACTGCCAGAGATGAAGCCAGTTCGGGTGGAGGGCCAAGTCAGCGATGATGGCTCACACAATTGAGAACAATTCAGGGATCCGGAAGACCCCAGAGGAGTCTGAGCAACTGAGGCCAAGGTGGGGATGTAGGGAGGGAGGAGATCAACAGTGCCAGAAGAACAGTCCCGAGGTGGAGGCAGGTTGAAGATTAAACAAGACAGAGCTCTAGGAACAAGTTAGCCTTGTGACCTTCTTTGACCTGCAACTTCTCCATGACAGACGCTCACCATTCTCAAGCCTCTGGCGTGCAGACTGCAGCGCTGGTCGCCCCAGCTGAGCCTGGTATCTTCCAAGGTTTTTATTTCACTTCCATCAATCGGTGGAGCTGCTCTTAAGTGGATCATTTTCATCAGTGACATTTGGATTACACGGATCTGAATTAAACTGAACTGAACTCCAACAGTGAACTGAATCAGTTTTAATTCTACTAGAACTACACCAGTATTCTACCACTGCTCTCAGGCGTGCCTGACTTGCTGGAATGTTCCACAATTTGAAATATTATGTTTTTTATTATCTTTTCATCATCTATGTTAAGCTGCTTTGACACAATCTACACTGTACAAGTGCTGAAGAAATAAAGATGAATTGAATTGAATTAGTGGAGTTGGTAGCCTGAGATATCCACGTGGGAAAAAGACAAGGGGGAGAAATACTGCTAAACTGTTATGGCTTACATATACTTGAACAAATGTTGATGAAGACAAGAGTAGATTAAAGTACACAGCTTGGCTATTTAAATGGAGACATTACATAGACTTCTATTGTTTTTATATATAAATAGTTATTCATTTTGTAACCTAAACTGAACCCATTAAAACCTACCATCACAGAAAACTTTCAGGAATGTTTATTTTAATATCTGTTTTACAAATGAGAATGTAACCAAGACATAATGTTAATGTTTACATGAGATATATAATTTCAGTTTAACTATATTTTAGCCTGTGTGATGAATACAGTTCTGGTCTAATTTTTTCTAGGTACATTTCTGTACAGGACGGCACGGTGGCTCAGTGCTTAGCACATTCGCCTCACAGCAAGAAGGTCACTGGTTCGAGTCCTGGCTGGGCCAGGAGGCATTTCTGTGTGTAGTTTGCATGTTCTCTTCGCGTTGGCGTGGGTTTCCTCTGAACAGACATGCGCTATAGGTGAACTGGAAGGGCATCCGCTGCGTAAAACATATGCTGGAATAGTTGGCGGTTCATTCCGCTGTGACGACCCCTGATAAATCAGGGACTAAGCTGAAGGAAAATGAATGACATTTCTGTAAATTTTTCCAAATCTCATATTTTTACACATATGTCAGGAATCAGTGAACAGACGTAAGTCCCGCTGAGATAATGACTAGCAGCTGTTAGGTTACTGAAGTTAATAGATCAACCTCTCAAACCCACCTTTGAAAGAAAGCTGCAACTCTATCATTACACTAAAGGCCAGTGGAAGAGTTACACATCAGGTCAGAGCATGACTGACAGCATTCTTTCAAGGGTAACTTCACTGCTGAGAAGAAACCTTTTATTAAAATGCCTGCAGTTGCAGAACTAATGAACGAAACGACAAGTTAACACATCTCATCTCTCCCCTCAAGATAAAAAACCTGGCAGACTGGTCTCCCTCCGCCCACCACTGCTAATACTTAAAAGTACCCCAGGACTTCAAAAACGCACTCCGTCTAGATTCGCTTCTTTAAATTGCTCACACACCCCTTCATAACGGCTAAAAGACACAGACTCTTGCAAGCGTAAACAGTGTGAGCATGGCAGGCTCCTCCATCAGGCGGACAGGGAACCAGCAGGCTGATATAAGTCCTGAAGAGCGAGGCCAATGGGCAAACAAGATTGAGTTTCTGCTGACTGTAGCCGGAGCTATCATTGGGCTTGGAAATGTTTGGAGGTTCCCATATCTTTGCTATAAAAACGGTGGAGGTGAGTATTGTATATAGTGTATTAGACAGCTGTTGATAGAGTTGATTATGGTTTTATTTTAAAGGACCTGTATCCTTTTTGTTAGGCTTATCAATCACTTAATGTTTACAGTATTTACTGTGAAGCATTTATAAATCATTTCTTAATCAGTTAACGTAAAGTTTACATTCCTATTTATTACATTTACAACTAGCTAACATATTCATATGAAAAGAGAGCTGCATTTGTATTCCATTCATGTAATAAAAATACAATATTGTAATCTTCCCATAAACAATTACGCATCTGTCGATTTTCAGGTAAAGTTTACTTAAAAAAAAAAAAAAGTGAAATTGTTTTAAAATGCACTTTAACCTAATGTGTATGTAGTAATGTTTATTGAACCATTTAACCTTGTATCACTGAAAATATACACTCTCAGAAATAGTTTTATAAAAAAATCACTGGGTCAGTATTACCTCTTCGAAAGGTATACATTTGTACCCAAAGAGACATATTTGTACTTAAAATGTATAGAAAGGCACAAATGTTTGAATGTAATTTTTAAAAAGGTACCACCCCAGTTACAGCTTTTGTAACTTTATTATGAGAGTTAATGATTCAGAGTATCTGGCGCCAGTTATTCTTGGCATCATTTACCTGATACACGTTTACACAGGACTTCAAAATAAATTTTTTTATTAAACTTTCCCTAGGGGCTTTTTTCATTCCGTATGTTTTGTACCTGCTTACCTGTGGTATCCCGCTCTTTGTGCTTGAGACGTCTTTGGGTCAGTACACCAGTCAGGGAGGCATCATGTGCTGGAGAAAGATCTGTCCACTTTTTGAAGGTGGGTTCCTCTATTGTCAAAAATGCATTATGTGGTGGTACTTATATTTAGATTTTCTTTTTAAATATAAGTTGTTTATTGGCATCAAAAGTTCAATTACAATTCAATTTTTTTCAATTAGGACATCTTTACATCCATTGAACTTTTCAGCCCTTTTTATAGTTGAAAAATCTTTAGTTCTTTAGATTATAAAAGTGTTAGGGTTAGGATTTCACACTATGAAAAATAAATCTAAAAATGGTTCCTTGGTACCTCTGCAAAAACTTTTGGTAATACATTTGCCAACAATGTTTACGTGTCTTTAATGTTTTAACATTTAAACATTTTGTCACCCACAATACCAAGTTATTTTTTTGTAGATAATATTGAAATATAATTATAAAGCATTGTAAAGCAGTATAAAATGTTGAAATATATTTCAATACAATTTTGAACAATACCCTCTAGCATATACTAATTTTGCATATACTTTACATTAAACAGCAAACAATAACATTTGTTTAAAAATCAGTATTAACACTATTAACTGCTTGTTTTCAGGAATGGGTTATGCCAGCCAGCTGATTATTGTGTATGGCTCCATCACCTACATCATCATCATAGTGTGGGCCTTCCTGTACCTTTTCTCAACCTTCAGTGTTGAGCTGCCCTGGGCCAGCTGCAACAATCCGTGGAACACAGGTACATTTCATCAAAGGTCATACAGTATGTAAAAAGTATAGAGCTAACTTGTCCATAGCTTGGTGTTTTTAATGGAGTTGTGGGTCTTTTTCAAAACACATTGTGTCATAAATTGTTTAGACAAGTGTTTTCATATTTTTAGATTTCGTTTACATTGTTTACAATATAGTTATTACTAAACCCATTACAACTGAGCATATTTATTAGATCATATTTTAATCATTATAGCCTGATTGGTGGAAGGATACACCCAACTGAAACCTTGATGTCAAAACAACATCAAATTGACAGTGACATAAAAAAACATGTATAAAATTTAATAGAAAATCAATTTGAAGTCTTTTCACATCCACCAATTGATCTGTAAGCTACGATTCCAAAGGTACACCTGATTTTGTACCCCTACAATGCATGTAAACTGCCTTGATGTCAAAACTACGTCAAATTGACATTAATATTGAAGTCAAAACCTCAAGACTGTCCTTTATTTTTCAGATTTTTGACATGCTTTTTGATGTCGATTTGACATCAAGGTGCCCACTGGGCAGTATATACTGAATATTGTTTGAATAAGGATTTCATGATATGTTTGAGTTTATGAAATCAATTGTTGTTATATGTTGCATACTTGTGACCATATTAGCATTTCTTTGGTTTCAGATGCTTGTATTGTGCTTAGTGGGAGGAACTCTAGTTCAGAGTTGGCGTCTCCTCTTAATGCCTCTTCCTCCGTCATGGAGTTCTGGCAGTGAGTTACATGAACATACACTGAGCAAATAAAATACTAATGAATATATAGGTTTGGCATTTTAGAGATTTGATTGTGCATTATGTATGATGTTTGGTTGTATCTTTCTCACGTTGCAGTGCATTTACATAAATCAGCCAATACACATTTTTATTAAATGCTTTTCTGTGTGTCCAGTCACAGAGTGTTGCGACTGTCCAGTGGAATTGAGCATTTGGGCACAGTAAGGTGGGATTTGGCTCTTATTCTCTTACTTGTCTGGATCCTGGTCTACTTCTGCATCTGGAAAGGCGTGAAATCAACTGGCAAGGTTACACTCCTAACATACAGCACTTCCATATTATTGGTTTTCATTTATTTTCCATTTAATTGCCAATAACAGAACTGTATAAGCATGCAATACCCTAACACTTAAAATTTTCATTACTGAAATATTTGTATATTTACAGGCAGTCTATTTCACAGCAACATTCCCTTATGTTATGCTCTTGATACTGCTGTTACGAGGGGTCACTTTACCTGGTGCCTTCAACGGCATCCATTATTATATGTACCCTGATCTGACACGACTAGCAGACCCACAGGTAAAGGCATCACAGGGCCTAGAATGAGACCTAAACTCATAATACGATTTTTATATTCAACTATTTGAATTGTATTTTTATTTGTTTTTTTGTTTGTAAGGTATGGATGGATGCTGGTACGCAGATCTTTTACTCTTATGCTATTTGTCTCGGATACCTCAGCTGTCTTGGAAGCTACAATCAATATAATAATAACTGCTACAGGTGAATGAACATTTTAATTGAACAGATAAAGTAGATTAATTAATTTGCAGATGACTTATTCATGCTTAAATCAATGGTAAGGAATTGAATAATTAGATTGAAACTGATCTCTCTCCCTCTCTCTCTCTCTCTCTCTCTGTATGTTTCTACAGAGACTCCTTCTACCTCTGCTTGCTAAACAGTGGGACCAGTTTTTTGGGTGGGTTTGCCATTTTCTCAGTTCTGGGCCACATGGCACAGGAGCAAGGGGTGGACATTTCCCTTGTGGCTGAATCAGGTCAGAGAGTTTTTAATTGTTGCTTTGATATGTAAAAATGAACATGCAGTAATCTGTTTTATTATGGTCTCATTCACTGTTAGACTTTGCAGCAATTTTCCTGTTCTTTACTGCAAAAACGCCCAGTAAAATACCACATACATTCTTTACAGTTCACTACTGTAATATGCACTGCATTGTGGGTAATTTGAAAACTTTTATAGTAACTTACATATTAGGAATTTGTGGCATTTTACTGCAATCAAAGTAATCGAGTACTGCTACTTTAATTAAAAAATATATCAATTAGCATCACAAAATGTATTTACAATAGTTGATGAAAGAAAATTACCTTTGTAAACCATTTAAATGGATATGATAACAACAACGAATAATATAATACTGTTGTACATGATCTCATCACTTGTTTGGAATTTATTAAATTCAATTGTTTTTGTACTGCTAGTGTAAACTGTAAATGACAGTAAAAGTACTGTAAAAACTGTCATACTGTAAAATTAAAATGTGCTTTTACCATAAAAAGAAGTTGCGGTAAGGCTGTTTTACTGTAAAATGAAATTGCGGTAGGGCCCTGCTACTTTAAAATACATTAACAGTAAAGGGGCAACAGTGCTGCCAGTAAGTTACCGCAAAAACACAATACAATGTCTAACAGTGTTGTCAATGCTGGTCACTGAGAGAGTGTGACTTAATTATTTTTTATTATTAATTAATCAAACAAACTTAAACAGACCCCCTTATTTGTCATTCTAATGGATTTCCGAGTAAGTTCCATTAATTAAAATCCTCAGAAAAATAACAGGAAATAATGTTTTTTGGCTGAACTATCCCTTTTAGATCACAGAATGCCACTGCAAATGTCAGCAACACATGTGTACTGAATGGGATAACTTAGACAAAAATCATCATTTCCTGTTAATTTTCTCACCCTTCGGCCATCAAAGTTGTAAGTGATTTAAGTGATTCATTTTATACTTTAGGACATTAAAATAGAGTTTTAGAGGAAACACTGTTGATTCATATAATATAAGTCAAAAAAGCACATCAGGGAATGGCAGAATAATACCTGATTGTACTCTTAGGTATTTTTAAGGAAATCAATGGGTCTGTGCAAGAAACTAAATATTATTTACCTTTAATTGCCTTTTTTTTGCAAACTGATTCCTTCAGATCTGTTTTTTTATGCACATGAAGTGACCAAGCTAGTATGTATCAACTCGCCATTTTACATGCACAACGAGAAACCACCTTTTTTTTTTCACCTTTGCACCTTCATTCAAGTGCTACAGGTCCACGCAAGTGTTTATCTCTGGTTCTTTGTTCTGAGTTTGAACCGTTTTCTCTGTTTTCTCTGTTGGCGCTGGCAATGAGTTTGACGAGTTCTCAAACCCAGCATTATAGGATTAAATACATTATATGAGTTTTAAGCAAGAGTGACTGTCGGGTACGTAACCTGAGGAACTTCTAGATTTGTTCTGGCTTGAGCACCAGTACAAAAGAACCAGTACAAAAGGATGATTCAATTGCAAACTGGATGCCACTCTGAGCCTTTTCCTGAGGCTGTAGTTTTTCCTGAGGCTGTAGCTATAGTTCTGTGAATAATGTTCAGTTTCTTTCAACATTTCAATTCACCAGGCTTCAATATATTGTCGAGAGCAACAGGATTCATTTAGTTTTGCCTGTATATATTTTTATATTTTATACATTCAACCAACATGCGATAAACTGATTAGCAACATTAAATATTTAGATATATTTTGTTTGTTATGGTGTGTGTGTGTGTGTGTGTGTGTGTGTGTGTGTGTGTGTGTGTGTGTCTGTCTGTATAGGAGTTTATAGGAGTAAGCAAACAAATTTGACTTTAAAGAAAAAAGGAAGAAAAATAATGATAAAAAAATGAAATTAAATAATATAAAAAAAGTTTTTTTTTTCCTTTTAACTATCAAAGTGCCTGTTGTCGTTGACTTGCATTAAAATGAATCACAGAAGAGCACGGTTTCAATTTCTTTCAATGTTCTAATGAAGAAATAAAAAGTCACTTGTGTATTTGACGGCCTGAGGGTGTTCCTGAGTAATTTCCGATCCAATCAATACTCTGTGCGTACATGGGATATAATGTCTGGATGATGTGTTGTTTACTGTAGCTCTTCTTCTGGCTATCGTTAGGTCCAGGACTGGTGTTTATAGTTTATCCTCAGGCAGTGACGATGCTGCCATGCTCTCAGTTCTGGGCTGTGTGTTTCTTCATCATGATCATCCTCTTGGGTTTGGACAGCCTGGTTAGAGCCACTTCTCTTTCTTAAAGGGGTAGTTCACCCCAAAATAAAACAATTCCTCAACATTTACTCATACTCAAGTGGTTCTAAACTTTTATGAATTTCTTTCTCCTGTTGAACACAAAACAAGATATCCTGAAGAATGTTGGGGAGAAACTGACATCCATAGTATAGGAGCAAAACATACTTATGGAAGTAAAATTCAGCTTTTTTCCAACATTCTTCCAACATTTTTGTTCAACTGAAGAAAGAAACTCAAGCAGGTTTGGAACAAGTGGAGAATGAGTAAACAGTAGCAGATTTTTTATTTTTTGGTGAACTATCCCTTTATTCTAACTTTCCCTTTAACTTTTTCCCTTGTTCCTGTCTTCCCATCCAATGTATTTTCTTTTGTTACTCAGTTTGTTGGAGTGGAGAGTATAATGACGTCAGTGACGGACATTTTTCCCAATGTACTGAGACGCGGCTTCAGAAGAGAGATGCTGCTTTTAGGGATTTGCCTGGTCTGCTACTTCATGGGTCTCTTTATGATCACAGAGGTGGGGTCACTTACTCTTGTATATACTGCAAAAAGTCAGTAAAGTATGTTGTTTGATTTTATAATGAATATTTCTGCTATTCTAATTGGTGATGGAATAACACACACACATATATATAGACCATTTCAATGTGGTCATGTCATTGGCCCTTGAACATTTCCTGCTTGTTCTCATACTATATCATAACTGTGACAAGAGGCAATTCAATCATATTTTCACGTTAAAACAGCTATCATAACATTATTTATCAATATGTGGACCTTTTTGGATTCTCGGAAGCTATGGAAATTAAAAATGTTAAACAGGAAATACATTAGGACCATTGTTATTGTTTACATCCCTCAAAATGGTCTATATATACCCCTATATTTTGAAATTGTATTTTCACAGTTTATTTGAAACATTAAAGAGGGCATCTAATATATATAATATAAATTGCTATAAAATGATTTATAATCAGTTTTATAATTGCAAGTTTATTTACAAATATACACTGTAAATATATTATCACTGCACTGCAAAAAATGCATTTCTTACTTCGATGTTTTGTCTTGTTTCTAGTCCAAATATCTAAAAATGCTTAAATCAAGACGCATTTTTTAGACAAGCAAAAAAAAATTTCTTGTTTTAGAAATAATATGCTAAAATTAAAGGTGCTGTATGTAAGTTTTGGACTCTTCTAAAGCATAAAAATACCATAATATGTTTGCAGATATTTAAGAAACATGCCAAGTGAACGTTCTTGTTTTTCTGAAAAACAGTGCTGAAGTCAGTTATTCTGCTTTGAAAATGTTGTAATTTTAACCCGCCCAATGCTAGTTTGGCGAATTATATTCCAGCACCCCAGGTTGCCTTGGTGGAAAACTGCATATTTCATTCATTCATTCAGAAAGGCTCTGAAAGCATGCGTCCGTGACAGTCCAGTAGCAGTCTCCAACATGAGACGCAGATTCAGAGTTCCACATGAGGTTATTAATTAGCAAATTATATAAATATTACGAATGTAAACATTAGGTGAGCAGGTTACATTGTAACCGTGTGTCCTAACAACACACTTTGTGACTAGGCTGTTTGCACCAGATGAAACAGGACAGAAATTTAAATACAGCCATTCAGAAGCACAGAATATGCACTCACTCACGAAATTGTAAGGTTTTTAATCTATTTAATACATATTAACCCTCTTTAACATTATTAAATATACATGCTGAATAACTCATATGTGTTTAGTTCTAAAGTTCAATTTCAAACGGTTTATTTTATTTTCAAGATTTAAGGTGATCTGCTTTCAGTATATGGCAATAAATGTCACATTGTTAGCATTTAACACTGAATAAAGCACATGAGGTTTACCTGAGGTCATCATTGTCATAGTTTTCTGTTGTTCACCTGTGAGAAATACAAGCCGTTTCTAATATATCAATTCGCAGTGTTGGTTAGGACAAAAACACCTTTTAATATGGAAAATATTCCTTCTATTCCTTCTAAAAGCCGTTGCTTTTATTTAGAACACGGTTTAAATCACACGCTCCTGTCCTCAATCTGGCAACCTGCGCTTGCGTTTGTTTTGATCCAGGAGTGCAATACCTAGTTCAACCACTGGGTGTCAAACTTACATACTGCACCTTTAAGTGAGTTTTTACCAACTAATCTGCCTATGGGGTAAGCAAAATAATGTTGTTTTTCGTTTTGACATAAGATTATTTTGCTTACCCCATAGGCAGATTATCTTGCTTGTTTGGTTTTTTTGTTCCTCAGGGCGGTCTGTACATTATTCAGTTGTTTGATCATTACGTGTGCAGTGGAGCCACTCTCCTGTTTCTGGCCACCTGTCAGTCTGTGGCCATTGGCTGGGTGTATGGTGAGTAAACTGCATTTAAATTAGACAAAAACTGTACTAACAGGACTTTTTGTGCTTAATTTGCCATTGTCTCTATTCAAGGTGCTGACCGATTCTATGAGAACATACAAGACATGATTGGCTACAAACCCTGGCCTGTGATGAAGTACTGCTGGCTCTATGTCACCCCTTCAGTCTGCTTAGTGAGTTTGTTTCTGTCACAGAATAAAAAAAAAAGAGCACTCGGCAGTTTATTGAAACAACTGATTTAAAATGGAGCAAACTTTCACTTTCACTTGCAGCAAACTTTCACTCGTATAAAAGCAATATGACCAGGCAGTAGTTACTGTAGAATATTAATGAATTTTAATGTACTGTACCATCATGTTAAAACAAAGTATATTACAATAGATTTTGTGTATGATTATTTGTTATTTAATTTAATTCGGCCATTGTCTTTTTATTATATACTGGGGATCAAAAGATTGGAACTGTTATTATTTTTAATGTTTTTAAAAGTCACTTATGCTGACCAACACTGTAAAAAAATTCTGGGTTCCCCACAATTCCTTCATGTTGTCCCAACACAAATCGATTAAGTTAATTTCACCATTTTAAGTGGATTGAACATAAAACAATGTTCAATCCAAACAATGTTCAATCCCCCCCCCCCCCCCAAAAAAAAGAATTAAGTTGTTTTAACTCATTTTAAATAATTAGTTTAAACAAACGCATAAATCATTTTTTGAGTAAAGGCTGCATTTATTTGAAGAACAACACAGCAAGTTACCATTTAAAATATCTGTTTGTACTCTAATATATTTAAAATTAAAATGTCTTCCTGGTTTTTCAGCAGCCATTTCTCTTGTCTTTCATCCTTTCTTGAAATCTAAACAGAAACATAAAAAAATACTTATAATAATAATTCCAAACTTTTGTTTTGTTTTTGTAAATGTATATAATTATATTACATAGATGTTTTCTTTGTATTCTGATTGTCAATTATTTCCTGTAGGGCACATTTATTTTCTCTCTGGTCAAATACAGTCCCCTGAAATTTAACAACAAATATATGTATCCATGGTGGGCATACTGTATCGGTTGGTTCCTTGCGGTATCCTCTCTCTCCCTCATTCCCATAAACATGATCTACAAACTCTACAAAGGAAAAGGGACCTTCTGGGAGGTATGTGCTGTCAAGAGAAAGATGGTTTTTCATCTGTTTTTTTAAATATGAGTGGATCTTAATGCAGTGTTCAATCATCAATTAATTACTAACTGCATCAAATATATATATATGTGTATGTTACTTTGTCTGAAAAATAATTGAATTACTTAATAAGTAGTATAATTACTTGGCTCATTACTGCCTAAAATCCCTATAAAAAATTCAATGCATAGACAATGTGGATGTAGAACTTTTTTACATTTAACTCTATAAATTTAAGTCAAACAGAGCTTTAGCTTTAGTAAAAAGAAATTAGCACTTAAGAAATCTTAAATGTAATTTTTTTTTAAAGTTTCAAATTAATGACACCATGTTACATACATACTGTACCATATACTGACATTAATTTCATGCTCAGTTGTTTCTTGAGCATGTGCATTTGTCAGACAACTCTAACCTTCCTTAGTTGAAAAATCAAGTTATGTGAATATCTATATAACAAATAAATACAATTACTCTGAATTGATTTATGTAAAGAATTTAAAGCAAGTACATTATAGGTAACTGTAATTAAAATTACGAAAAAAACGAAAAGTAATTTCTTATTTTACTTTTTCAGCAGAAAAGTAACTTAATTACAATAATTAATTCCAGTAAATAATTATAATTAATTACACCCAACACTGGTCTTAATGATTTGTAGTCATGCTTTTTTTTTTTTTTTTTTACGATCTAATATACCAACACTGTGTTCATTTAAAACAATAGTTTGTGCAATATATAAATGTCTGGAATTGTTTCTGAAAACCTTCGCAAAACTAGCAGGCAACTGTTTCACAACAGGAATGCATTTCTTTAATTTCCTATGGAATGAGAGTAGAGTTAAGTGAAAAATCGTTGTTGTGTGTGTTTCCCTCAGCGTCTCCAGTTGGCCTGCAGTCCAGCAGAGGATCTTCCTCAATCTCAGAGACCCTCGGCATATCATTACACTCTCTCAGCCAGTACAGACAGAGAAAAGACCCCAGACAACCTTTAATGCTTTAATTCCACTGATTTTTTTTTTTTCATTTTGATAAAACACAGCATAAATTAGATTAAAAAGGCAAAAGACGCAACTGGATATATCTACAGTCGTGGCCAAAAGTTTTGAGAATTACATAAATATTGAACATTGGAAAAGTTACTCCTTAAGTTTTTATGATAGCAATTTGCATATACTCCAGAATGTTATGAAGAGTGATCAGATGAATTGCATAGTCCTTCTTTGCCATGAAAATGAACTTAATCCTGAAAAAAACTTTCCACTGCATTTCATTGCTGTCAATAAAGGACCTGCTGAGATCATTTCAGTAATCGTCTTGTTAACTCAGGTGAGAATGTTGACGAGCACAAGGCTGGAGATCATTATGTCAGGCTGATTGGGTTAGAATGGCAGACTTGACATGTTAAAAGGAGGGTGATGCTTGAAATCATTGTTCTTCCATTGTTAACCATGGTGACCTGCAAAGAAACGTGTGCAGCCATCATTGCGTTGCATGAAAATGGCGTCACAGGCAAGGATATTGTGGCTACTAAGATTGCACCGAAATCAACAATTTATAGGATCATCAAGAACTTCCAGGAAAGAGGTTTAATTCTTGTTAAGAAGGCTTCAGGGCATCCAAGAAAGTCCAGCAAGCGCCAGGATCGTCTCTATAGAGGATTCAGCTGCGGTATCGGAGTGCCACCAGTGCAGAGCTTGCTCAGGAATGGCAGCAGGCAGGTGTGAGTACATCTGCACGAACAGTGAGGCAAAGACTTTTGGAAGATGGCCTGGTGTCAAGAAGGGCAGCAAAGAAGCCACTTCTCTCCAAAAAAAACATCAGGGACAGATTGATCTTCTGCAAAAAGTATGGCGAATGGACTGCTGAGGACTGGGGCAAAGTCATATTCTCAGATGAAGCCCCTTTCCGATTGTTTGGGGCATCTGGAAAAAGGCTTGTCCGAAGAAGAAAAGGTGAGCGCTACCATCAGTCCTGTGTCATGCCAACAGTAAAGCATCCTGAGACCATTCATGTGTGGGGTTGCTTCTCATCCAAGGGAGTGGGCTCACTCACAATTTTGCCCAAAAACACAGCCATGAATAAAGAATGGCACCAAAACACCCTCCAACAGCAACTTCTTCCAACAATCCAACAACAGTTTGATGAAGAACAATGCATTTTCTAGCACGATGGAGCACCGTGCCATAAGGCAAAAGTGATATCTAAGTGTCTCGGGGACCAAAACGTTGAAATTTTGGGTCCATGGCCTGGAAACTCCCCAGATCTTAATCCCATTGAGAACTTGTGGTCAATCCTCAAGAGCCAGGTGGACAAACAAAAACCCACTAATTCTGACAAACTCCAAGAAGTGATTATGAAAGAATGGGTTGCTATCAGTCAGGATTTGGCCCAGAAGTTGATTGAGAGCATGCCCAGTTGAATTGCAGAGGTCCTGAAAAAGAAGGGCCAGCACTGCAAATACTGACTCTTTGCATAAATGTCATGTAATTGTCGATAAAAGCCCTTGAAACGTATGAAGTGCTTGTAATTATATTTCAGTACATCACAGAAACAACTGAAACAAAGATCTAAAAGCAGTTTAGCGGCAAACTTTGTGCAAACTAATATGTGTGTCATTCTCAAATCTTTTGGCCATGACTGTACTACTCTTCGTGAGACCAAATTTTTACTTAAAAATCAATGAGCATTTTTTTTTCTCACAAGAAACACTAAATTATGCAAAGACATACTGTACATAAGCCTCGTGTATTGCCTTAAAGCAGAACAGTCATGCGTTTTGACAGCTGAGGACTCTCAGGGTGACAGGTTATTAGAGATTTTCTGTAGGATTTTCTAATGCAAGTTAACCTGTTATGAGATAATTTGGCCCTTCAGGCACTTTAAATATGATCCACAGTAAGAGCTTATTGATTTCAGTTTCTTTCAGTGTTTCATTTACCTCAAGGGCATTATGTAAAATGTGTTCAATCAACACCAAGTTGTTTTGAAAAGTCATGGACAGTTAGATATATGTATTTTTCAAGTGCTGTTGTATGTTTTGTTTAGTATATATATCAAACTCATTTTAAAATGTTCTGGGATAATATTTAACTAAAACAGTATATGAAATTTATAAGACTTTTTTTTTTATAAAAGTATATACAGCCCTCCTGTTAAATTTGAATTCTTTTATTTTTTTCCCCCAATTTCGATTTAACGAAGAGAATATTTTTTACATTTTCATATTGATTAAGAGGGCTAATAATATTCACCTTAAAATGGTTTAAAAAAATTAAAAACTGCTTTTATTCTAGTCGAAATAAAACAAATAAGACTTTCTCCAGAAGAAAAAATATTATCAGAAAAACTGCGAAAATGTTCTTGCTCCATTAAATATTAGTTGAGAAATATTTTTAAAAGAACAAATATTGCACTCATCATTTTGTCCTCAACTTTATATATGCAGAATTTTTGTTTTTAATAAATCATACAAAGTGGAGTAAATGGCCTTCAGGGAGTTTCATGTATTTAGAGGTTTACAATGTTTCTCTTTCTGTCTGTTTTTTATCTTATTTGCCACATGATAAAAACTCTTGGACTTTAAAAACTCTTCTTATACAACAACGACCAATTTAAGAGGTTTCAAATTCCAAAAATAATAGGATTGTACAGGTCACAACCTCTTTAGCTTTGTTTAGTTTGGTCCCATAAACACAGATTAAGCCTAATCCAGAATAGTTGCGCTCTGAATTGTGAGTTTTCAATAAAAATCCTTTGAAAGCTAGGATTGAGAAACATCTGTCCAAAAACCCTGGATTACAGTGAATCGCTGATGTTGTTCTGCCAAAAAGTCACTGCTAGGCCATGTGCCCAGCAACCACATATTCAGCAAAGTTGTGAGTGATATATGCATTTCACCCTTCCTCTCTGACACACATAAAATATATGCAGTTTTCTATATTTAATATTGAATAGTTGTTCACAAGTTCACAAGCTTTTGCTGTGATGCGAGTCTGGTTTTCGTTGAGAAACTGTACAAATATGTTTTCTATTACTCTGATCAAAAGAACGCTGATCTGTGAGCTGCTAATTTAGTGTGTTGAAATCATAACTGTCATCTACAATTACATTCATAAACTTTCTGTGTTTTAATATAATGTACACATTAATAAGACTTTTTTTTCTTCTAAAAAGCAGCCAAAATTCACAGAGTTAAAGCACCACCTTGTGGCCATGGATTTGTATTGGTGAAATAAAGAGCGTATTTTTCTGTGAATTCTGAACGTTTAATGTAATAAAAGGGCTGTACAAAAATAAAGCGTAAAACATTGTGCAAGCACAAACGTCTTAGCTGGGCAGATTCACTCGGAGGATTTTAATGTCATCCACAGGGCGGTCCTGACTGTTGGTTTCCACCATGCCAATTCGATTAAGAACGCCAATGCCCTGGCAGACCCTTCCAAATATAGTGTGTTTCCCATCCAGCCATTGTGTGGGAGCCAACGAGAGAAAGAACTGGCTTCCGTTTGTATCCGGCCCTGCATTGGCCATAGCCAGAATTCCAGCACCTACAAAAAAAAAGATGATTTAATAAAAAATACTCATTAAAAGACTTTATAGATCTCTTACAGTTCAAATAAGTGGAGTGGAGAGACAGTGATAGAGACAATTTGGTGGATGGGGATGATTGGGAGGCCATGCTAGCTAAGGGCCGATGGAGGGGATTTGGCCTCTATACGAGAAGTGCCATGGGATTTTTAATGACCACAGAGAGTCAAAACTAAGAAATCTAACATTTGCTGATTTGTAATAAAGTATAAGAAATTAATCTGTAATCTAGTTACTATGTCATTTTTTTTAATATATAAAATTGTGCCACAGATATGCAAGTTGACAAGGTTTATGAAGGTACTTCCATTAATGTAAGACTTCTTAACACCTAGAATAAAAAACAAATTAGATGCAGAAACCCTCAAATTTAAAAAACATTTCAAATGTAAAAGTGTTTTTTAATATACTATGTTTGAATCATTGTTTATGTACAATTGTTTCACAGAAAAAAAAATTACAGTTTGCAGATATATATAATATTTTTATATAATATTGGAAAACATTTTTTTCACCTTTTAATTCCTTGACATTATGAATTAAAAAAAGGCCGTAATGCCTTTACTGCCTTCCCCTAAACTGTCACTGTTAAATGATTAATATATTACTTTATTAAAATGATATGCAATATGCATATAATATAAAGTTTGTCAAGATAAGTTTAGGTGTATAAAACAAATCGTATAAAAATGTGTATTATAAATTGTGTTTTGTAATAAACTTTAATTTGCAATAAAGTGAAAATGAAGGGGGTTTAACTATAAACAAAAAATAATTCAAACTGAAGATACACAGAATCCCTGATAATACGAATACATTTCATATGATCTGTAATAATACTTACCAGTAAATTTCAACTCTGGATGAAATTCATCCTCAAACTGCTTGCCATATATTGATGCACCACCACGACCTGCAGGAACGAATTTAATAAGAATAACATTAACAATAAGTAACACTAAATTTATCTGCTGTTGTACTAATGCTAACATTGCTAATATTTCAACATTTGACTTTTCTGCAATTACTGTATCAATGATTCATCTTACGGTATTTTCAGACGAAATGAAATCTAAAAGGACTGTTGAATGAGGAGTAATGGCGTTTTCATGTGCTCACCTGTGCCGGTTGGATCGCCTCCTTGAACCATGAAGTCTTTGATAATTCGATGGAACTTTGTGGTGTTGAAATATCCTCTTCTGCCCAGCTCTGCGAAATTCTTGCATGTTTTTGGCGCATGATTCCAGTACAGCTCAAGCACAATAGTTCCCATCCTGGAGGAAAAAACAATGACTACGGATCAATGTTAAGTTACTTTTATACATTTCATAGCTGAGTAACTACAGCTGAGTGACATTTATTTTCAAGCATTTTTTTTATCTACTGTTATCTTTTCTTTTAAGCATTCATACTCATTTTTACTAGTGCTTATGTTTTACTACTAAAAACTTAAAATATTAGTACTTATTCATTAGATAATAGTACTTATTTCAACAGTGACTAGTAACTTATTGTTGCTACTAACAAATTGAAAGGTTTTCAATTATTTCAATGCCTATTCAGTTTTGAGTTTTACTACACTTCAGTTTGACTAGTATTCCAGATGTGAGCTCTTTTTATATACGGTAGTACCTATTATTAATTATTACTAATCCATTAGTAGATACTACTTAGTACTTATTTATTAGCTACTACTGTTTTTTTCTTTTAGGTGCTAGTACCTATTTGGTTACTATTACTTATTTTTTAGGAGCTAGAAAACTAAAGAATATATATAAAATTTCATACTACTAAGCATTTTCTGTCATTAAGATCAACTATTCAGTTTTGACTAGCACTTAGATACTAAAAGTGCTAATATATAGATTACAGTAGATACTACAACTTATTTATTCGACACTCGTATCTAATATGGACTAGTATTAATACGATACTCGTCCTTATTAGATATTGTACTTAAAAGCATCCTTTTACTTTATTAGGTGTTAAATTAAAATCTTCAACCCATGTAGATACTTTAAATAAACATGCGTCAAATCTTTACCTTTATACGCATCTTAAACCAATGAAAGTGCAAGAACAAGGACCACAGGTTTACTTGTATCGTGAAGTGAATGGGTTATGAAGTCGTGGCTCATTCATTTAAAAACGAATGTTTACATTACGACTTACGTTGTGTCCAGCGAAACGGTAGGAGGTTGCCAAGAATCCGGCGGTATTCCAGACATATCTGCAATTTAACAAATGTAAGTCTGAATATAATACTTTTTATTTTAATTTGTGCCGCAAAGCGTGATAAGGAAGCAGTTGCCCTGTCTGGCTTCCTCGTTTGTAATGTAAACCATCACAACCACATGATGTAAATGCTGACATCTAGCGGACTGGATGATAGGACATTTTGTCTGAATAAAACATACTGTTCATTCATTCATTTTCCTTCGGCTTAGTCCCTTTATTCATCAGGCGTCACCACAGCGGAATGAACCGCCAACTTATCCTGCATATGTTTTACACAGCGGATGCAGTTCTAGCTGCAACCCAGTACTGGGAAACACCCATACACTCTCACATTGACACACATACACTATGGCCAATTTAGTTTATTAATTTCACCTGTACCGCATGTCTTTGGACTGTGGGGGAAAGCAGAGCGGATACCGGAGGAAACCCACGCGAACACGGGGAGAACATGCAAACTCCACACAGAAATACCAACTGACCCAGCCGAGGCTCGAACCAGCGACCTTATTGTTTTGAGGCGACAGTGCTAACCACTGAGCCACCGTGTCGCCATAATATAATAGAGTTTGCATGTTCTCCCTGTGTTCGCGTGGGTTTCCTCTGGGTGCTCCGGTTTCCCCCACAGTCCAAAGACATGCGGTATAGGTGAATTGGGCAAGCTAAATTGTCCGTAGTGTATGTGTGTAAATGGGAGTGTATGGGTGTTTCCCAGTGATGGGTTGCTGGAAGGGCATCCGCTGCGTAAAACATATGCTGGATAAGTTGGCGGTTCATTCCGCTGTGGCGACCCCAGATTAATAAAGGGACTAAGCCGAAAAGAAAATGAATGAATGAATAATATAATAATTATTTTTGTATAAAGTAACCATTTGGTCAGTCTGTATGCTTCTTGTTTAATTATTTAAAACTGTTCATTAAAGAAGAAAGAAAGAAACTGGCATACAAATCAAAATATTTAATTTTAATGTCTGCAAATGAAGAAAAAACGGAGCTTGTTATTGTATACTCGCTACAAAGTTTATGATGATCATTGTTTCAAACCAACACACAAAGTCAAATATGTTTTCGAATTGTGTTTTATTGCATTTTGTTGTTTAAAAAATTGGATACATGTCATGCATTTATGGAAAGTATAAGCATCTTATTAAGCAATATGACATTTAAGAGGCTTATTCTTTAATATATACACCACAAGACTAAATCAATGCACACTTAATACTGTTTTTAAATAGCAACTCTAAATGCAAGTTAATTAATCAAAACTGTTCCATTTGCAGCAGTGCAGGTACAGAAGGAAAGGGGAAAATGGCGATCAAATTCCCTGTGATTGATGGCATTACCAGGCAGTATTAGACACAGTATCAACATCTAAACTTGCCTGGTAAGACACAAATCAGAGGATTTTACTGCAGTGCAGAGGCAGAGGGAAAATCTGATGTCATGTGACTGTAGATGAGATGAAAGCAGACATGAGAAAATGACATCATTAAAGTGGATATTTGTTATTTCAGGAGATAGATCTTGAAGGAAACTGTTAGTAAAGGATAAGGTGCAAGCGAAGATTTATGGTACAGTTTATGAATAGTTCACAAGCAGCAAATGTCTTTTTGAGATGCATTTCGGTCATCTTTTTGGACTTGATCAGGTCATTTTTTTATATACAGAAAAAAACATCTGAAATACTCTTGCAATTGTGTGTGTGTGTTTGCGTCATGTAGGTTTGTATGTGATTAAATGATGACAGAATGACAGAATTGACAGAATTTTTAAATGACAATATTTCCAAACACTTTTTTATTGGTGACACATATTTTCCATAGTCAGTTTCTTCTTTATCATTTAAAAGGATGATTCACCCCAAAATTAAATCTTACTCATCATTTGTTAACCCTCAAGTGGTCCCAAACCTTTAGGAGGTTCTTTTGTCTAATGAACACAAAATAAGATATACTGA
The DNA here is from genome assembly GCA_903798115.1 of Danio jaintianensis. Taxonomy (NCBI): domain Eukaryota; kingdom Metazoa; phylum Chordata; class Actinopteri; order Cypriniformes; family Danionidae; genus Danio; species Danio jaintianensis. The sequence goes on along the minus strand of CAIGQV010019356.1, from coordinate 12,098,210 downwards.
AAAATGAAAGAAACCAGTAGCAATTGACATTCATAGTCGGAAAAATATATATACTATGGAAGTCAGTGGCTACCAGAACCAAACATTCTTCAAAATATCTTCTATTGTGTTGAAAAAAAGCAAGAAACTCAAATGGGGTTTAGATAAAGTTAATAATGAATTGTCATTTTGAGGTGAACTGTCCCTTTAAATCTCTTAAAAAATGTGGATTTCCTTTGCACACTCCATCAGACAATACATAGACCTGGAAAATAAGTGTCAAATCACAAACATGAGTACAGTATGTCTACCAGTCATTTTAATATTTTACTGACTGGCATTACTTCCTCCTCCAGCGAACAGGAAAGGCGAACTGTGTAGGCGCAGTTCAATTAGTGTTTGTCACACAGATCTCGGGTGTCATCTACACAATAAGTCACAAGAAAAGGAGGATGAACTGATCATTGACTGGCACACCGCACATTAGAGGGTGTGTGAGTGTGGAGGAATTGCTTTTGTGACATTCATGCAGGCCATTGGACACAACAGGGTGGGGTTTAGAACTTCACTGCAGGCTAAGGGAGAGAATCTATATTTATACACACACAAAAAATTAAGGATTCAATATAAAGTTTTTGCAGTGAGGTCACAGAAGAGACATTTTGTCCTCCTTAAAATCATTCTCAACCAACTTAAAATGTGTATGTATGTAGTAATGTGAATGTATGTGTTATTATATTATTATTTTTTAAAGAGTAATATTAATGTTTAAAATTGTAATATTTCAATGTGTAATATGTTTTTTTTTTCTTGTTATAGAGAACATTTGAATAAACTAAACAACCTTTTTCCTCTTTAAATAACCTCTTATGGATGTTTAGATGTTAAAAGTTCTTCATGGAACCATCAGTACAAACCGTTAATTCTTTTAATTATATTTAACTGCATTATTTTAATCAAGCAGTCTTAATGCAGTTTTAAAATGATTGGTTTAAAAGACCAAACTATGCTACATTTCTTAGTTTTTGAAAGAACTGTGTTCATATTCTCATATCTTCATGATTTATTGAGTCGCCAGAGTGCATCGTTACCAGACAGTGTTAGAACATCAGTGAACAGCCAAGCACTGTCAGGTAAGATGAACCCTAGAGACAATGAATGAACTTCTTCATCATCGGGCCCGAGAACACACATTTCGCCATGGCATATTTTCGATTTGTATGTATATTTGCATAGTCAGCAGGTCCACACCCAGATGCAAAGTTGCCTGTAGATGACCATCTGCATCATTACCAGGCAGTATTAGAGAAGATATTAACATCCAAAACTGCCTTGTAAGATGGAGCCGGGCATCCATTGTCCTTTCCCAAATTATCTGATTCATTGATGTTACTTTGTGGATACATTTTGATCCATATTGTTTGTCACTATAAAATGAGAGCTAGTGTACTTTAGCAAGGCGCTTGTTAATGATTATCTATTTTCCCGGCAGGTCCTGTTTTACAGCTTTATATATTTCCTTCAAACTGCACTTATCTTGCATATTACCAATGCACGTCTGGACCACTCCAGTTTCACTATGCTTCTGAATCATTTTGCTGACAGCTATTATTAGAAAGGATAAAAACATTGTAACCCCAGACGTGTATTTCTTAGGTGTACGCCCTGGCCTGCTTCCATGGAAACCGTGACCTTTGAGACATCTCCATGACCTAGGAGAGTTCAGCTAATTGGTCGCACCTTCATCAAAACAAAATCGTGTCTACAGCCTCCAAATCCCACAGCAGACACTCAACGTAGGTGGTAAGGAAAGCGCTTAGTCATGCTAATCAAAATGGCTGATCTTTGTCACCTATACCTGAGTGTGCACCTGACTGACCCTTCACCTGTAGATTAGATAAGATTGGATTAACTCGCTTACTACTGAAACCAAAGTAATTGAGACTTTATGTTTTTGTTAGTGCCAAAATGTTCAGTAATTACAATGAGGCACATTTTTTTCTTGTGTTCTTTTTAACTCCTTCAAGATAAGAAAGAAAACAATATTGCATATGAGACTATCGAAGTATCGATCAATGTTTTAAGTCTTTAAAAAAAAATTTCAGACGTAACAAGTCTATTATAGGCTTAACTGTATAGTACACCTTTGTATAATAGAGTTAAAAACTAATTTTGAATTATTTAACGTAATTTCTGTAAATGCTTTGCATATTCTACTTCATACCCCTTTGTTTTAAACTGAACAAACAGGTTTGACAAATTACGGAAGTGAAAGTTCACATGCTGGGCACTTATATTCCATTATTTTTACAAATCTCATTCAAATTTCATACTAAAATACATTCATTTTATTAAAAAAAAAAAAAAGTTAGGAAATCTGTATGTATTTATTCTATCATATAACTTTAGCATTGCATATGTACACCAACAAAATTATAAAACCACTTATTAGCAATGAATAAATATTATTTAGTCAAATTGTTTTTGAATAAAAAACTATTAGTTACCCTATCAGTTCCAGTGGCGGTTGTTCAGTATGAAGTCATGGACAAGAGATGCCATTGTGTCGCAGTGTCGCTTCAGCAGATGTAGATCACTTCCTGCTCCTTCCACTTGTTAAATGTTCGATTGCTCCTTCCACGCAAGGCCAAACCTCTCGAACCGGTCTGAAGGTGCCTGATGAAAACACAAGGACAATAGTAATGGAGTCTCGAGCATGAGGAGAAACACAATCTCCTTAAGCTCCTGAAGCGAAGAAACTGCTCCTACAAAACATCTAGGTTTTCAGGTATACCTTGGAGCCCTGCCCAGGTGTCATTTTTACGCTGTGGCCAATCCCTGTTCTCCTTCTATGCGCAGGTGTGTCTTGTGCTCTGTGATTGGCTGGTTTGGTGTTGAAATGCCTCTGGGTTTCTGAGTACACAAATGAGACAAGCTTTTAACCTTCAAAAAGACCACGCCTCACCTGCACTGTCTCTTGTTCTGGGTCAGACTTTAGGGCAACAGGCAAGAATAAACCTCTATCTACTTGCTGTTCAGGCTTTTTTTTTTTCTCTAACGTTCATCATTAGATAAGAGTTTTTAAAAGACTTTCGGTAATTAGTAAATACGTCCTCTGTGAGATCCTCTGATTATTTTCTGTGCATTGTTTACACTGATAATAAACTCCTCCTGGTGATGAACACATAATATGAAAATAGCTAAAAATTAAACAAGGCCTAACTGAAATTTTACTCAACATTATGTACTAATTTGCCTGTACAAATATAAAATAAAGATATATATTAACACTTTCCAAAAAGATTCTATTATTAACATTAGTTGATACATGCATTGATTTACATACTTCCAATAATACTTATTTTTAGGTTGCGTTAATTTAATTAACCAATGCAATGTTTGATTTTAATAATATAAAAGTAGATATTATTTAATGGAACTCAGCTAACAGTAAACACTTGTGTTTATTGACTAATGTTAACAAAAGATTAATAAATGTTGTAACAAATGTATTTTATATTGTTAGTTAATGCAGTAACTAACGTTAACTAACGGTTCTACCAAAATATTACGATTAATCTCTAGTTCAAACACATAAAATGAAAACACAATAGATCATTTATGTGATTTTTATGCAATATTAACAATATTTAACATTACTGAAATTACATCAGTATTAATTGAATTGCTTTATTGTTTAATAAATTCAGACTTATTTTAACTTGCATTTTTTTTATAACCTAAAAATGTGGCAGTAAAGAGAAAACAATAAACGGCCCACCTGCAACATTTCAACAACTGTGTACTTAAATCTGGAAAACATATGAAAGATTATCTTTGTCGGCAGATTATTGACTATAAAAAGGAAGATCCACTCCCTATGCCATTATAAAAGCCCTATAAATCCAGTGTTTCGTATTTAGAGCTATATTTAAGGATTCATTGGGACAATGAAGTACTTGTGCTCAAGGTCTGTTCAGGACAGGCCCACTAAACAGGTGTCAGGGAATGGAAGAATCACTTGCATGGGATACGTACAAAAAAAGAGGAAGCAAAATTATAGTGACGCACAATATATTACAGGCTATATTGGTCATTTTTATAAGAATATTAATTATAGGCTGATAAATTATGGAATATTTCTGCACACAGCTAGAGGTAAGACAAGATTTCAGCAGTCTGAGAGGACTTCAGAATTGCATTTTGTAAATAATTTTGGGAAAATGGAAGATCTAGATGTTTCCTTGAAGCTTTCTTGTTTCCTACAGCTACATTATTTTAATAAAATCAACTGTGCACTGCATTTTTTGACTTTTTGTAGTCAGGCTTAGTTTGTTTTTATATTTGTATTTATTGGTAATCAGCTTATAAATATAAAGAGTTATTGGTTAAAGTATCATACTAATTTACAAATTGGTGCATGATTTAAAAGATTAATAGTTCTGTTTGTTTGTTTTTTGCAATATATATATATATGTATTTAAGATCCCTATAAAGTAATAATTGTCTAAAATAACTGCAGTCAACACAGAAAATGCAAATATGGTGCTTATTTTTGATGCTATTTTGATGCTTAACTTGTCTAGTCAATACAAATCTAGATTTATTGTACATTTTGGCTATTTTGTAAAATCACAAGTCAGAGTCTGAACAAAGGATCTGAGAGTTCCAGCTCTAGCAGGAGTTTATGCTGGGACACGGGGACTGCACTGTAACCCAGGCAACAGGTCAATGCCTCACCACATCCACAGGCCTGTGTGGATTGTTAATGAGATCCCTGGGGTCTGATTTGTGAGGCAAGAGGATGGAGGAACATGGGGATCAGCTGGCTGTCAGGAAGGCCTCCTGAGAAACCGTGTACCTGAAAGAAGCAGCAAAGCATCAGCTCTCAACCATTTCACACAAAACAAACTGTGCATGAGGGAAAATATGCACCTGTATATGTGAGACTGATCTAAACTAACATGGCTGTTTGAGGGTTCTAGGAAGTGTAAGTGAAAAACAGTGGGATAGAGATAGTGTGTGAGGGAGAAGGTGGAAAGAGAAAGGGAGGGAGGGTGAGGGCAATGACCTGAGGGATTACTGGCCCAAGGGAAGGAGTTGCCAGGATTCTCCAGCACACAAACACTCTATTGTGCGTCTTGTCATTGCATCACATTCTCCCTACAGACAAGAATATGATAAAATGTTAATGCTTTTAAAATAGGAGATTTAATATTTGACGTATTATTTAGATCGCTTTCAGAAATTTGCCCAGCAGGACTGTGCATTATAAGCCCAATTGTTTGATAACATTTTGATTAACTACAATTTTATTACAATTATAATGGTTAAACTATGGTTTGTATAGCAAAACCATGGTTAAATTACCACGGCTTAAAGGGATAGTTCACCCTAAACTGAAACTTCTGTCATCATTTACTCACTCTTCACTTGTCACAAGAGTTTCTTTTTTTCTGTTGAACACAAAAGGAGAAGTTATTTTGAAAAATGTTGGAAACTTGTAATAACTGAACTCCTATGGTAGGCTATTTGATTTTTCTGCCATGGAGGTGAATGATTACTGGATATTAACATTCTTCACAACATTTTCTTTTGTGTTCAACAGAAAAAAAGAAACTCATAAAGGTTTAGAACTACTTGAGAGAAAGTAAATGAGTACATTTTCATTTAACCTTTCCTTTAACTACAATAACCACATTTCTTGTTTGTTTGTTTAATAGTAAAACCATGTTAATTTTATTAAGGGTCCGGTTGTTCTGTGTGTCCTAAAGACTAAACAAACAGCTTCAATATTGCTTCAACAAAATCTTAGAACCAAGCAATCAAGTCTCAGCAAAATTCTGAAAACATTTAACAGTTTTAAATTAGCTCATCAAACCATATATTAGCAGACAATAATTTATTCTGAAATTCTTAATATTGCTGGAGAACACTTCGTCACTAGAAGATGTTGCCATGTAATCATTATTCCCCATGAAACAAACCTGTTTTCCTCAAGGGAGCGCATGGCTGCTCAGAAAGCCGAATTCTCCATTGACCTCCATTCAAACGTCTTAAAGTTTTTTTATCTAATTGTGGACATTTCTACAATTAATAAGTGTAATCGATCTTATAATAGTAAATCTACTAATAACAAAGATTTTTACATGCCATCAAATGTAAATAATTAACAGCAATCGCTATTAAATTCAACATTAAGGTATCGTCAACTAATAAAACATCAACGACTTTGATTGCTCAAGATTAAACAGCGTTGAGAAAAGTCACGTGTAACACGTGATAACGCAGTCCCTTGTTAGAAGCATTCTGCACAATAATTTATACCTAAAAAATCACCATGGAAATGGCAACAGCCATTAAACTGAAGATACACAGTTACGTGTTAAAATAGTAGAGTTACTGTTTAAATTACGTAAAATCCGTCCAAATAACATCAACTTCCAATCCTTGAAGCCACGCCCCTTTACTGACACTCGTTTCAAGACAGTATCCGTTCTTCCCATCTTCTCCTTTCTATGATCTTCCCCAGTGGGCGAGTTTTCCTGAGAGTGAGCACTTAACTACAGACGCTGGTTGTAACTGTTAGTTTACCACCTCATCTTGTCCTTTACTTATATCGTATCACTAAGGTAAGAAGCATTGTATCATCAACTATCTGCTTAAAATTTTCTAGACTTCTTAAATTATAATCAGGCTATTTTTTGTTTCATTCAATCTAAGCTATTAGATATTTAGGTAAAGCATTAAGTTCTCGAGTGAGACACTTAACGAAGTGCTGGATGAGAGTCATCATGAATAAGCACGTGACATTGAGAAGGACCGTGATGAGTCGTGCTTTCCATCACGCCCACTCATATTCACACACTGTAATGAGATTAAATATTTGCAGAACAAACTTTACGAGAGAGAAATCCGATTCCAGAAAGGAAATGAATGAGACTGCTCTTTGGCATTGAACAAGTTGTAGTTGCACATATTATTATATTTATATATGCTCATGCAAAAACAAAAGCATTAAAAAAAGCTCTTAGACCATTTCAGTAAGCTTTTTGTTTTGTGACAGCCGCTAATCCAATTAGACCTGAGCTTCTCGTGATCCCCAATAGGAAAACACAATCTTAAATACAAATTGTTCATGTTGGAAATCTATTAATGACTTGTTTGTTTGAAATAGGTATAATTTTACCAATACAGATGTTCATTTTCAGCAAGTATTAGGCTTATTAGCAGGAAAGAGGATTTGAGAAAGTGACCCTGTGGGTCAACAGCATTACTGTAAGGCAGATGGCGTTCTCAGGTTTCCTTGAAATCTCCTTGTGATGTGTAGACATACACATTCACCAGAAACTGTTCCCTTTGTTTTTCTAATCTAATCTTTTATCATTTAGATTTTTAAAGAAAGATGTCTATTCTGAAGATACACGCTCGTGAGATTTTTGATTCTAGGGGCAATCCTACTGTGGAGGTGGACCTCTACACAGAGAGAGGTGATTCCCCTGATGTCTCTTTCCAAATCAAATGCTAGATTAAAAAAATAATAATAATCATTTTCATTGAAGATGGTTTAATGTGCTGACATGTAACGACATCTCATCTGCTTTCAAACAGGTCTGTTTCGAGCTGCTGTCCCTAGTGGAGCTTCTACTGGGATCTATGAAGCACTGGAGCTCAGAGACAATGATAAGTCACGTTACCTGGGCAAAGGTAACTCTGCTTTTTCATTTCTCTATTGAGTTCAGTATAAATGAGAAATCATATTTCATTCAGTCTTACTGAATTTCTTGGTAATGTTTTGGAAATAAGCAAGAGTTGTCAAGCTAGATTTGTTTACTGAACACAAGGGGCTGTTTTTCTTTTCCCAGCTGTGTTTTATTTCTCTATTGAGAATGAACAGATTAATAACTGGGTTCAGCATTATGTTAACAGCTTAGTGAACAAGTAAGAACTCATTTTTATTTGGTTTTATCAGTTGAATTAGCATGACATATTTATCCCATTAGTAATTTGTTTCATGCAAATTAATATGAAAAATGTGTACTTTCTGAAATGCATGTGATTTTAAATAATTAACTGTAAGTAACATTTACTGTTGTACTTCAATATTATTTAGTGCACAATGTTTGCATGGATTAAATTTCGCATGAACAGATTTTTTTTAAAACACTTGCCTGATTGGAGTTACAAATGTTAACAAATCGTTGTGACTGCAGCACCTAAACCAATCGAGTGAATTCAGAGATGTGCATGTATCCAATTGCACTAACAAACAATCCACAATTAAAATATGCATATGCCTATATTGCATACATATCTGCTGTACTTTTCTGTAATATAGGTGTATCGAAGGCTGTTGAGAATGTGAACCAAAATATTGCACCTGCTCTCATTAGCCAGGTAAGTATATCAGATATTAATAATAAAACTATATAAAATCAGTTTAGTAAATGTAAGTTTGATTGGTTGGTAATGATTTTTTTTGTCTTGCTCTATCTCTGTCACTTAGGGAATTCCTGTTGTTGAGCAAGAAAAGATCGACCAGTTCATGCTGGAACTGGACGGAACTGAGAACAAGTGTAAATCAAAATATTTACATATACACCTTTAACAACATATTAGCTTATGCTTTACATTAAAATAGTTTTCTCAACAGTTGTACTACCATGTAATGTTTACACTACCACTCAGAAATGAAAGGCTGGAATTTTTTTTATACATTGAAAGCATTGTAAATCTGTTCCTGTGCATTTTTTTGCATTATGCATGTCCTTTTTTTTAATAAAATAAATGCAACCTTGCAGTAAATAACAATTCCTACAATCACACTACTGATCCCAACACTTTTAATGGTAGTGTACATAAATGGTAGAGTAAATAAGCTTGTGAGCATTTGCAAATATTTTTGTGTGTAATATAATTGTATGTAGTCATAGTCCTTTAATTCCTGTTTCTGTTTCAAACAACAGCTCAATTTGGTGCCAATGCCATCCTGGGTGTGTCCCTGGCGGTGTGTAAGGCAGGAGCTGCGGAGAAAGGTGTTCCTCTGTATCGTCACATTGCTGACCTTGCTGGAAACCCAGAGGTCATCCTGCCTGTGCCGGTGAGAACACTCTTGTGTTTGAAATTCTAAAGTAAGGAAAAGTGTCGTGAGACTGTAAATGTGGCCCAGCTATACACTCACATGCCACTTTATTAGGAACACCTTTCCTGTACCGGGTTTGGACCCCGTTAAGACTTTATAACTACATAAATTATTCATGGCATTGATTTAACAAAGAACTGTAAACAATCTTCAGGGTACACTGTGGATGCTCATTTGGTACTAAGGATTCAAAGTGTGCCAAGAAAATGTCATCCACTTCATTGCACCACCAGCAGCTTGAACTGTTTGGGCAGGATGGATTTATGCTTTCATGTTGTTCACGCAAAATTCTGACCCTACCATCCAAATGGCACAGCAGAAATTGAGACTCATCAGAGCAGGAAATGGTTTTACAGTCTTCTGTTCAGTTCTGGTGAGCCTGTGTGAATTGCAACCTTTGTTTTCAGTTTACAGAAGTAGCACTGGTGTGATCTTTTGCTGCTGTAGCTCATCTGCTTCAAGTTTTAATGTCTTGTGCATTCAGAAATACTCTTCTGTAGTTTTAATGAGTGGTTATTTGAGTTACTGTTGCCTTTCTATTGGCTGAAACCAGTCTGGACATTTTCCTCTGGCATCAGTGCAGCATTTTCACCAATTTTAACCCTTGTGTTTGACCTCAAAGAAACTGAATAGTCCTTGAGGGTATTTGAAAGGAGACCAGCCATTCAGACATTTTTCTTATTTGCTTTTTTGTTGTTCTATAAACATGTGGGTCACTGTTTACAATAAGGTTTAAGTAATTAACAGTAGTTAATGTAGCATGAACTAATAATGAACAATACTTGTAGAGCATTTATTAATCATAACTCAACATTACTAATGCGTAAATAAAATTCAAATTTATACTTGTACACTGAGTTAACATGAACTACCAATGAATAACATTATTTCCATTAACTAGCTTTAACAAAGATGAATAAATACTGTAATAAATGCATTGTTCATCGTTTGCTTATGCTTGTAAATACATTAACTAACATTAACTAATACAACCTTATTGTTAAGTGTTAATGATGGAATAAATTGTTTCTATCTTCTAATTTAGTTTTGCATTTTACATTGTTTTTTCCAAAGGCCTTTAATGTGATCAATGGCGGCTCCCATGCTGGCAATAAATTGGCCATGCAGGAGTTCATGATTCTGCCAGTTGGGGCCAGCAGCTTTAAGGAAGCCATGCGTATTGGTGCAGAGGTGTACCACAATCTAAAGAATGTTATTAAGCAGAAATATGGCCAGGATGCCACCAATGTTGGTGATGAGGGAGGATTTGCACCAAACATTCTTGAGAACAAAGAAGGTATTAAAACTTTTTTAGATTCAAGACTATCTAGCTGAGATGACTTATTAATATATATTATTAATATATGTTAATACATGTATGTTAATAATAGCCCTAGAGCTGCTGAAGAATGCCATCAGTAAAGCTGGATACACTGATGAGGTTGTGATAGGGATGGATGTGGCAGCATCTGAATTCTTTCGTGACGGTAAGTACGACTTGGACTTCAAGTCTCCCGATGACCCCGATCGATACATCAGCCCCGATGAGCTTGCTGACCTTTACAAGAGTTTCATTGAGGATTATCCAGGTATCCAACAGTTGTTTGCTCTTTTCTTTCGCTTCATAAGCACTGACATAGTGTGAATTGTGAATACATTTTTTAAATCACTGTTCCAGTGGTTTCTATTGAGGACCCCTTTGATCAAGATGACTGGGAGGCCTGGACCAATTTCACCAACAGCACAGAAATCCAGGTGGTGGGAGATGATCTCACTGTTACCAATCCCAAGCGCATCGCTACTGCAGTGGAGAATGAGGCTTGCAACTGCCTGTTGCTCAAAGTCAACCAGATTGGTACTGTTACAGAGTCTCTGCAGGCGTAAGTTCAAAACAAGATCCTACGTTTGTACAAAGATTCCTAAAAGTTACTTTATTAAAAGGGTCATGATCTGGAAAATCTAAATTACATAGATTTTTTTAACATCTTTTGACCATTGTACTATAAAAACATCCTGTGAGTTTCAGAACTCAATGTTTTCTCATTAGTCTGAAAGCTTATCAGTGCCTGCTTCTTCATCAATGCCTGTTTAGCTCTGTCCACTGATTCATGCAAACGCAGGTCTACACAGAAACCAAACTATAAAGAAATCCTCAGAAGATTGAAGGTTGTTTATGTCTTTTTGGTGCTTTCCTTCTGATACCAAAATTAAGAAGTGGATTCATTTTGTTTAACATAATGAAGTTCCAGACCACATGAGTAAGAACCTGACACTTTGTTCACTCAGTTTTAACATGAGTGCATTTAAAAAAAAGCAATGATGGATTTTTAGAAAGATTGAACTTTTAAAATATAATGCGTTGCAGACTATATTTGATTAAAGGATTGATATTATTCAGCGCTGGAAATTAGTCCCCAGCTAGGTAACAAGTTTTACATAAGAAAAGTCTCAAAATTGTTTTATGAGTTTTTTGAGAGAGATGCTAATGGTCTAATCTGATTCAATGATCTATGCTAAGCGAAGCTAAAGTGCTCAAGCTAGATCTGGAGATCAGCTGAATGGATTCAATAGTTTAAAGCTCAACAGTTTAACTTTAGGGGAGTTGTAAAATAAGCCTATTTCCAAATAAAAGGTGTAGTGTAGTCACACCACACAAGTAAGAGTAACTTTTAAAAATATTTGGTCACAATTCCTTTGTTTGTTATTACAGATCATTTGATATGTACTGAGTATCTGCGTTTTTGTCCTAAATCAAATCATCATCCATCTATGAACGATGTAGGCTGTCAAAAATACAGAAGTTTCCATTGGTGGAAGTTTACATCCTTTTGAACTTCTGAAAATGTAATACACAACAAAAGAAGAAAAAAAAACAGTTCATGACCCCTTTAAAAATAAAATTACCCATTTTTTAAAGTAAATTAAAAAAAACATAATGTATATGTACCATCCCACCCCGCAGATGTAACATGGCTCAGTCCAGTGGCTGGGGCGTGATGGTGAGCCATCGCTCAGGGGAAACCGAGGACACATTCATTGCTGACCTGGTTGTGGGACTTTGCACTGGACAGGTACAATATTCTTTCAACTTTATAGACTTATCACAACATTTGTAATCAACTTTCACAATTAATAACTAACTTTACTCTTTCTACTCACCTGTGTCTCATTTTTATTTTTGTATTCAGATTAAAACTGGAGCCCCATGCCGTTCAGAGCGTCTGGCCAAGTACAACCAGATCCTCAGGTAAGATGACCTTTTTTTAAATTTCTGTTAGAAAATAAATATTTTTATTTTTAACCAAACATGACCATAAATGGGCATAAATATTTCACTTCTTCTGCATACCTGCTTTCTTCATACACAGAATTGAAGAGGAACTGGGGGATAAAGCTCGCTTTGCTGGGAAGAACTTCAGAAATCCGCTGAACTGAGACCACCACAGTACAGTTAGAAGTATTTAACCTTATACAGTAAATATACTAATAGTATATGTTATAACTTATGATTAAAAAGAATGGGTTGATGCTGAAACCATATCATCAAGGACACTAAAACAAGAATCATAACCGTTGTGTGACCATTTGAATGAGTGTCAGGTGTACTTGTGTCTTGATGATTGTATTGCAAAGAAAGTGCAAACAGTGTTTTCCTGCAAATGCTGCATAGCAGATTCTTGAGGACTGTGCTTGTGATAGTGGATACTGTTAAAATAAAACCATTACCTCAACAAATGAGAGACTTTTGGGTAGTGTTATAATTTAAGTGGTCTCCGCATTGCGTGTTTCTGACAGGTTTGAGTGTGTTGTGCAGGCAAAATACCAGTGTTTTAGTTTTGATGTGTTAATTTTTTTACACCACGACAGTGTTAAAGGCTTAATTTGGATTGGCTGTGTCATTCCAGATCATCACACGATTACAGCTTCCATGTTAAGGATATAATAATTAATTAAAAAACAATATGAAAAATTAATAACAGTTCATAGTTATCAATATTATTTACTTTTACTACTAGTAATAATTAACCATTGTTATTCTATTAAATTATTTTAATTATTTCCAATAATAATTGTAATATTCTATCTTACTACTACTACTATTAATAATAATAATAATAATAATAGTTATTACATAATATAAATATACAGCTAATCAATACTTATTATTGAAAATACTATAATTATTATTACTGGAATTAAAGATTCTTTCAAAATAATTATAGCAACTACTTAAATTTATAACAATTATTAAATTACTAATAACAATAGATGTGGTTGTCAATATTACTACAATAAATAAAATGTGCTGCTGACTAATATAATTTTATTACTGTTATTATTATTACTGTTATTATCACGGGTGTTGTTATTATTGGAAAGTACTTTTAATGTAGTAGTGTTATTACTACTAGTCATAATACTGTAATTACTCATCATAAAATGTTATTAATATTATTTTTAATCAACTAAATAAAACCGTCTGCAGATTTTAATATTTATTTTAATCAGATTTCAACGTTTCTCTCATGAAACGACAGAGATGTATGGAGTCATCAAAGCAGACAGCGCTGCATTAAAAGCGTCTAGCCTAATTCCACTGAGCCGAAATAAATCCACAGTCTCTTCAGTGGCTGTCCTTTAAATCTACACGCTCTGTATTTATATCCCACAACCCACACACCGATCAGATTGTTATTATTCTTCCTCACTCTTCATGCCCGGTGCATTAAAAAAAAGAGAGAGAGGGAGAGAAAAGAATCAAATATGCACAGGAATGCCACTATCAAGACTGGGCTGGTTAAATGCACCGAGACGTCCATGTTCTTGTGTGAATATTGACTCGGGAGGACGGCCAAACACATCTCCCTGAAGCTGATCCCCATAGACAGCGGACACGGAGATGATCCCATTAGCGCTGGCTGCAGCGGCACATGCTCAGTTATGCTTGTTGAAGGGGATCTCAGTAGGCTGTGCGTGAACACTGAGGTCATCGCCTGCGCTCAGGAAAAAATACTCCGCGCAGCCTCCATTTTGAGTAGTATGAAATAGAGGAAAGCATAGTTTGGAGGAGCCGCCGCCGCAAACAAACTGTAAACACTAGCGAAAGAGCCTCTGCCATGGACGACTTGTTCAGTCCGCGAAGGTTTGCTGCTTTCTCTTATTACGCTTTTGCTCGCGCTTGTGCTTTTGGAGACGCCGCGGACACTTTTGCATTCTAGTGCAAACCGAGATGATTTTGAACTTGACAGCTCGTCTCGCTCGGCCACACACATACACACACACACACACACACACACACACACACACACGCAAAGGCCAGCTATAAGAGCCCGTCGTCGAGACAAAACGGGGCAGACGTTGTGTAGATACTGCTGCTGAATGTTGAGTGTATGTAATGCACGTTCAATTGCGAATTAGTTTGGTTCCGTCTGTTCTGTAAATATTTGTTCGGCAGATTTAGCACGCTATCTTCTTTCGCGGAAAATTTGGCTGGACAGCGAGTGGTGTTTGTGCATATCACGTATCATAAGTACTGATTTTGATTCGCACTGTAAGGGATTTTGCAGGCAGTTCGTGTAATGATTTATGTGTGAATACATAAACTGGACGTCCAAGCCCCTGTTTATATAACCTTTGGAGGGAACGGAGCAGCCGGACACCGATTGGGTGATTTTGCTGTGTAGGCGGGATTTGGATTGATCACCGCGAGTGCTGATTGGCAAATCACGATTTATGATTAACACTGAAAGGATGCGATTTAAAAGGGTGGAAAGACATTAAACACTCACCTGAAACGAAACAAGTTTTTACACTTAGTATTTTTTCTGTTAAATGTAGTAAAATGTTACATTTCTGAATTGATTTTGCGTGTTGGTTTTTTATTATTATTATTTATATGTGGGATAGGCTACTGACTGTAAGTTCTTCTGAACTAATAACCAGTATTATGTTATTTAGGCAGCTGAATAGCACACAAGGAGAGATTCGAGTGGGACCAAGTCATCAGGTAAAATGATTACAAAGAACATACTGTGCAGTGTATTAAAAGTGTGTTGTTTATTTTTGATAATTAAAAAATGCGTCTCAGCAGTGACTGTCAGCAATTTGTAAACAAACCTATCTACACTGAAAATCCAAAACCAATGCTACAAATGTGACAAATCATAGAAAATAAATGTAAACAAAGCCTAAAATAGGTTGTTCACCCAAATATTATTATTCATTTATTCATCGTCAGGCCATCCAAAATGTAGGGGACTTTTTTCTTCAGTAGTACATTAAAGATGTACTTTCTTCAGTAGTAAATTGTTTTTGTTGTTGCTGTAACCGAAGTGTTTAATGATACATAAAATTCATTTCAACAATTACTGGCACAGTCAAAACAAACCAACAAAAAACATATACAGGCAAAACAAAATTAATACTTGTGACTCCTGTTGATACTCTGAGGTCTTATGAAGTGAAAAGATCAGTCTGTACAAGAAACTGGACATTCTTTACAATAGATTTGGTAACGTTTTAAAATGTTCTACTGAAGGAAATAAAAATCACCTGAGTGATTAAATTAACAGCACATTTTCATTTTTGCGTGAACTGTACCTTTAAATAAAATGTTATTTATAAACGTTATATTGTCATGCTCTAATGTACTGTATGCAGGCCAAGCTCCCAGAATTACAGCCGCCTCCTGCTCACGGTACAGAGTCGGTCACAGAAAATGAGGATCTGGTTTGGGCACCTGGGGTCAATGACTGTGACCTTCTCATGTATCTGCGGGCTGCCAGGTAATGTCTGCTTGGCCGGATGCCAGTTCCTGTTCACCATTTTACATTTATCTTAATAATCGCTTGAGGTTATATCTAAAAGGGGAACTGAAGTGTCTGTGGATGGTGTATGATTCAACATGAATTTTTTTTTCTGTGCTATCTTAAAAAAACAACAGGAGCATGGCGGCTTTTGCAGGGATGTGTGATGGAGGTTCAACAGAAGATGGCTGTCTTGCAGCTTCACGAGATGATACCACTTTGAATGCTTTAAATACGGTCAGTTTACTACATTTGTCTTTGTGCTATATGCTTTAAATAATTTAAATGATTAAATCCACTGAATTATTAATTCCACTGGCTTTAGTATTTCAAGCTAAGATTGTACGTATCATTTAAGTAAAGATTGCAATTTATGATCCTTTGTAACTGATGGCAATGACAACATACAGTAAGTTCTTTAAAACTATTTGTGAAGGA
Organism: Danio jaintianensis; assembly: GCA_903798115.1. Classification (NCBI taxonomy): domain Eukaryota; kingdom Metazoa; phylum Chordata; class Actinopteri; order Cypriniformes; family Danionidae; genus Danio; species Danio jaintianensis. Next base: position 12,081,845 of record CAIGQV010019356.1, on the reverse strand, counting down.
TGATTTATTATTTGCAGATAATAAACGACTTTTTACCTCAGCTAATGTAACGTTCCTTTTTTTTTTTTTTGCACACAGCTTCATGAAAGCCAATACGACGCAGCCAAAGCACTGCAGTGTCTGGTGAAGAAACCTGTTCCAAAGCTTGTTGAGAAATCCTGGTCTGAAGATGAAGTGGTGAGAAAGTGATTCTATCTGGGTTTTTGTTTTTATCTTTTTTTACCCCTACAATCTGGTCAGTATAAGTAGTGGAATGTATAAATGTGATACTATAATTTTCAGAAATGATTAGTAAAGAATTCCTAATGTCTTTTTCAACATTTAATTACAGAAACGGTTTATCAAAGGACTCAGACAGTACGGCAAAAACTTCTTTAAGATTCGTAAGGATCTTCTGCCTAGTAAAAAAACGGTATGGAAAACTGCCATTTCAAATCTATTCATAGATGTGTGTAAATTTCTTATATGATTTAAATTCATCCTCATAGGGTGAGCTGATCACATTTTACTACTACTGGAAGAAAACTCCAGAAGCTGTGGCGGCCCGACCTCACCGTCAGCAAAGAAGACAGCCGGTGTCTCGCAAAGTGAAAACTCGCAATGCAACAGCTGCGGCCAATGCAACATCTCGCACTTCTTCCAGTGAGTGTGACACTAGTATGCGCCATATGCCTGCTCATTTATTGCATAAACACGACTGACATGATATTACTGTATAAACATGATAGCAAATGTAATACAGTTGTAATTTAAAGCTTGTAACTTCAGAAGAAGTAATGTTTTTAAATCATATCTTTCTGTCTATAGTGGAGCTCAGTTCGGCCAGTGAAGATGATCTGGACAGTGAGGATAGTGAGCAGGGTGGCAAACTTCAAGCTTGCAGTCACTGTCTATCCACTAGTAAGTTTATTTCACCATTCTCCAGTGGTGTAATCTGAGAATGCTGTATGTACTGTACATAAACATCACACTGCTCTGTACTTGAATAGTAATCCTATATTGGATTCAGCCTTATAGGTTTGCATTTCTTTAAGTCAACATGAGATCAAAATTGACCCTAATCTCCATAATATATGTTTGAAAATCTTTGCCCCATTTTTTCAAAATCCAACCCATTCCCAATGGATATGATCCTACACACTGCCCTACATTTTTATTCACATTGAAAAAACAGAACTGAACTACTGTACAAAAGTTTGGAGTCAGTCAGATGCTTTTATAAATCAAAATGCTTTTATAAAAGGATGCATTGAGTGATGAAAATGTAAAGACTGACTGACAGTAAACCCCTTTATAATCTTAAGAAAGATTTTACTTTCTATTGATCAAAGAGTCATGGTTTCCACAAAACACTAAGCTGCAGAAGTGTTTTTAACATGATCAGAAATGTTTTTAAGAGCAAAAATCAGAATACTGAATGATTTCTGAAGGATCATGTGACACTGAGATTGGAGTAATCCCATTTAAATGGAGTAATGTTATTTTAACAGCTATTTTAAACTGTTATTATAAAACAGGATTCGTTTTTTTTTTTTTTTTGATCAAGTAAATGCAGCCTTGTAGAGCGTTAGAAGCTTTTTTCATAAACATTAAAATATTTTGCAGACTTTTGAATTAGCTTTGACTTAAACATTCAATCGTATATATTTCTATTAATCATTTTCCTTGTGATTCACATAGACTCCAAAGACTGGCATCATGGAGGAAGAGAAAATGTCTTGCTGTGCTCTACCTGCCACTCTCACTTCAGCAAACACCGGCGTCTGCCACCAGTTCCCAAACCAGCAGACCCACCCTATCTCTTCAAACCCGTCAAAGAAGAGGAAGAGGAAAGCAGACATGGCATGAAGACCCGCCGCAGCCGTGTGCCCCCACATGTAAGTCTAATTTGCATATTAGTGCAGTGATGTATAAAGAGTCGTATGCTTAATTTAGTTTTCATATGTTTCTATAGATGTCATCTCTTCGAAGCGGGCGCAACAGGCCGACCGGAAGTCCCGAGAGGGGCATCTCTCCCCCCACTGAGGATGTGCGACCTAATGGTCAGTCTTCTAGAGCCACTTCCACTACAATGACAACCAGGGCGTCCAGCTCGGATATCAAGAATGGAGTTGCTGGCAAGACCAACAAGGTCTGTGATTAAAAAAAGAAAATTCTTAGTTTATAGTTTGTGTAGAGTGCAAAACTGTTTACTGATCCTTTTTATTTTCTAATTATTTTTTCTGCAGAAGATGAAAGTAGAGCCATCTGTGGTAAAGGGTGTGAAAAGACAAAGAGAGTCAGCTGCTCTAGATGCTGACGAACCAGAGAGGAAAAACATGAAACGACCAAAGAATCAGGTAAAGAGAATTGTACATTTTTATTTAGATCTTGTGACTAATGAGATTAAAACTAAGCATTTAAAACTTTGCTAAGCAATCAGGCTTGCTGATGTGGAAACTGAGCCTTATGTAAGAAAATGAATATACCAGAGACTTTTAGATTATGTGAGTTTTGAGTAGAGATTTACAATATATCATTACTATCATCCACTAGCATTTTTTTTTTCATTTGCACATTAAAGCACAAGGTGCTCAAAGTGTTTGAAATTAAACCACTTGTAAAATTGACTTGTAAAATTGAAGTACTGGAATAGCCTTAAAGCAGCCATGTTTATGAAGAGGCACTTGAGAAGTGTTAAAATTATTGATAGACAGTAAAATGAGAGATTATTAAATCTATATGTCATCACCCGATTCCTGTTCTACATATGCCTGAAAAGATTTTTTAGTATATAAACTTTCTTTACACTGAATGATATTTTAGTGGGTGTTTTTTGTAAATCACGTTAAAGGTTTATGATATTCAAATAGTAAAAGTAAATGGGACAGATTTTAATCTACAGGAAAAAGGTGTATTAAACTTTTATTGTTATTGATGTATATATGCTTTATGCCTAAATTCATTCAAACTCTTATGCATTTAGATTTGTTCCATTTTATTGACAAATTTATTTAGAGTTTTAATGTCATCCATAGCTATTAAAAATGTATTTACCATATAGTTCTGCCATAATGTCTGCATTTTGTCCAATGTTTCTCTAACCTAGGAGGGTCCTGATTCTCCCTCAGAAGGTGAGGGTGAAGGCGAAAGCTCTGACAGCCGCAGTGCCAACGAGTATGGCAGCAGTGACACTAAAGACATTGATCAGGATAACCGCAGCTCCTCCCCGAGCCTAGCTAGTCCCCTGCAAGCCAACGAAAGTGACTCAGACTCCCCAGCACCCCCACCTGCCTCAGGCCCAACTACACAAACCCAGCCCCAGCAGCCTGCTGCAGCCCCCACAACTCACATCCCATCTGAATCTCCATCATCTCCTCAGCCCACTCTGCCTACATTCTCATCCGCACCTTCGCCCGGAGTGGCTACAACTACGGCCCCATCGAAGGTACCATCCGTGGAGACGACCCAGGACGTTCCCTCTCCAACCCCTTTCAGAAGCGGCCCAAGGGCATCCGAAGCGCCCACCTCTTACTTAAACTCCTCATCTCAACAGGTGCAGTGTCCAGGACAGGGGCAGTCGTTCCCTGTGTCGGCCCATTATCAGCACAATTCAGGTCAGCTGCAAACTCCTTCATCTGGAGCCAATCAGCCGCCAGGATTCACTTCCAGACCACTGCACCTTCAAAGAGAGAGTCCTCTTCCTCCTCTTCCTGCTACAGCAGCGTCCCAAATCAAGCCCCCTCCAACCACTCCAATTCCACCTTCTCACAAGCAGCCACCTCACCTTTCTGCACCTCCACCCCATTTTCTACAGATCCACCCTAATTTACCTCCACCTCCCGCTCTGAAGCCACTAGCTTCCCTGCCCTCACAGCATTTGCCTTGCTCCCAGCCTCCTCCACTGCATATAATTCCACAAAATAACCCAGCTCCGCCTTCAGTCCTAACTCAGACACAGAGCCAGCAGGTTAAAAGTCACAGCAGTGTTGCCCCTCCGGCTGCAGCTAGTTCTCACCCACCGCTCATCTCGAATCGCCCTGCTCCTGAGTCTACTGCTTCATACCCTCTTTATACTTCTCCCAACACAGTCCCGGCCCATCAGCCCTCCTCGTCCTCCTCGGCAAGCACTCCTGTTGGCCAGGCTATTATCAAAGAGGAGCCGGTTGATGAGGAGGAGGAGTGCGATAGTCCGCCTCCACCTCGCAGGAGTCCCTCTCCCGCACCGACAGTTGTGGACATTCCCAGCCATGCAAGTCAGTCAGCAAGGTGTGAAGATCACATTGATCAATATTTAAGCTTTTGTTCTAAAACATGTCTTCAATTAAATGTTGATATCATTTAACTTGTTTTTTAATTCCTTTTTGTAGGACTCATTACAATAATTATTACTGTGCTAATTAGAATTTGATTTTGTCTATCAATTGCAGATTCATCAAACACCTCAACAGAGGCTACAACTCCTGCTCTCGCACAGACCTGTACTTCACCCCCTTGGCCTCCTCAAAACTGGCTAAAAAACGAGAGGAAGCTGCCGAACGCTCCAGAAGAGAAGCAGAGCTGAGCGCTCGACAAGGAAGGGAGAGAGAAAGGGAAAGAGAGCGAGAGCGGGAGAGAGAGAGAGAGCGGGAGCGAGAGCGGGAAAGAGACTCTGATAAAGCCTCTGTAAGTTTACTTTAACATATTTCATTAAAAAAAGAGGAAAAAAATAGTTGCTTAAAAGGAAACATGTGCTTTTACCTTGTAATACTGGGAAATTTGTCACAGTTTCTTTACAAATTCTCCTTAACTCTAATGTATAAGTATAATATGAAAAAAACTACATTGAAGTGTCTTGGTGTCCTTTTTTGTATATTTTATAGTTTACCCCTTTATCTACGCAGCGCGCTTCAAGCTCATCCCACGATGGCCGCATAAGTGAGCACCTTCTCGCTGCCCACGTGCAGCCAGGCCGTCCATCATTTGAACCCCCTCCGCCCACCACCGTGGCTGCTGTTCCTCCTTATCTTGGCCCTGACACTCCAGCTCTGCGCACACTCAGCGAGTACGCCCGGCCACATGTCATGTCACCCACCAACCGCAACCATCCCTTCTTCATGCATTTGGGCCCAGGTGAGCACCTGCTAGCTTATCACATGCCCGGGCTCTACGCAGCAGACCCAGCCCTCAGAGAGCGAGAACTTCGTGAGCTCAGAGAGCGAGAGATCAGGGAAAGAATGAAGCCTGGATTTGAGGTGAAGCCGCCAGAGCTGGAGAACCCACTTCATCCATCAGCAAATCCTATGGAGCACTTTGCCCGTCATGGTGCCCTGCCTCTGCCTCATGTGGCTGGCCCTCACCATTTTGCCCAGTTCCACCCAGCCATGGAGCGCAATGTAGCAGCTCCACCTCGACCAGAAATCACCTATGCTGAGCGCTTGACGGCTGAAAGGCTCCATGCTGAAAGGATGGCCTCTGTTGCTGCTGGAGACCCTGTTGCACGGCTTCAGATGCTCAATATTACACCGCACCACCACCAGCACTCACACATACACTCCCATCTTCATCTGCACCAACAGGACCCTCTCAACCAAGGTGAGAACTTTAATTATAAGCAAATAAGCAATAAGCCAATGCAATTATCTAGATTACATTTTTTAAGAAAGTAAATGAAAATGTTGGCATATTTGTCTTTCAGGCCAAGGGCCTCATCCGCTAGTGGACCCATTGGCTGCTGGCCCTCCACTGGCACGTTTCCCTTACCCTCCTGGTGTCATCACTAACCCTCTACTCAGTGAGTTACCACACGAGCATGAAATGCTCCGCCACCCTCTGTTTGGTGAGTCACCAAATAGACTCCCATTTCACCCTTTCATATAAAAGAATGTTCAAAGTTTACTAAGTAACAAAGTAGCAAAGTTAACCCATATAGCCAGGCTCGCACATAATCCCACAGTTAAATAGAAATTTTGTTAAGCTTGCAAATGCCATTGAAACAGTGTAGTGCTCTCTGGTCCTTTTTCTCAGCATATATTATTATTAATATATATACAGTATATTACACATGCAATCTAATTGCGAATGTTAAGAAGTGGAGTTCACCTGTAGTAGACCTCTTGGCTACTATACATATAACATATACATATAACTTTTTTCTCCTAATATTCATTGATATATAGAAAGATCATAACAGTTTCTAGTGTATTCTAGATGCTATGATGTGATTAAAATCAGTAAAGTTTCCTTGATTGCAAGCATAGTGGCGATACATACTATATTAAAGTAGACAGAGAAGGCAAGGAAATGCATTTGTGACTTTTGAAATATGTATTTTACTTCATAAATTGAGCCTCAATTCCAAGTCCTTTTGTTTTATCTTCATTGTTTTCATTACTCAAAGAGACAAAATCTTTGAAAAGAAAAAAGAGACAGATCAATATAATGTTACCGTTTTAGTCAACCTATTGTTCTGTTTTCTCACAATATCATCCAGCACCTACAACAGTTCCATGAAAGGAAATCTCAGCTGTTTGTTCACACCTTTTTGAAAGAAGAGTAACTGGAGTAAAGTTTCTTTCACAGGAGCACCATTCCCCAGAGAGTTACCAGGCCCACTGGCTCCGATGTCAGCTGCGCATCAGTTGCAGGCGATGCAGGCACAGTCGGCAGAGCTGCAAAGGCTGGCACTGGAGCAGCAGTGGCTACACGGACACGCACACGCACACTTACACAACGCTCCTCTCCCCAGCCAAGAGGACTACTACAGGTGAACTCCACTTCTTAACATTCGCCATTAGATTGCATAATGAAGCTTTATTTTCTTTAAGAGAATTTTCTTCTAGAGCTCCACTATGCTGAATAGAGAACTAAACAAAATAACGTAATTTAATGCAACTTCTTATCATTTTAACAACTTATTAAATGACATATATGTGTTTAACCATCAGTTGTTGACACCTTCTGATGTAATTTGTACAACTTTGCACATCAAATTTCTCAATGTTCTCAGTAACATTTACATCAGTACTTCTGTAAAAATTTGTAATAGAAATTACAATATTCTTTGGTTGAAAATACTAAAGACTGAATCTATTTCATAACTATAAATGACAACTGCTGTCTTGTTCAAACGCATGTCTGAGTGTCCACATGTCAAAGGTTTAATAGACATAGCCAAATTGTTGTCTTTCAGAAAAAAAGTTTCGTGGGCCTTTGAATCAAGACTGCAATCTTTTAAAGGAGCACTTAACAAACAATTAGTTGAGTTTTACCATTTAGTTTAGCACACGGAAGTGTCAAGCTTTAAATAAATTATCCAAAGTTTTCTTTTGAGTGCGATAATTGTGGTCTAATAATGATCTAATACGATTCAATAATTCATGCTAAGCTAAGCTAAAAGTGCTTCTGCCAGACCCAGAGATCGGCTGAAGGGATTCAAAAATGGTAAAACTCAACTTTTTAACTAGCCTATTTGCAAACAAAGAGAAGTGTTCCTTTAACAAGTCATGTAGTTTTTCTTCTTAAATGCTCATTTGTATTTGTTTACCATGTACAGTATGCATATGTGTCATCCTTGTATTACCTGTTTACTTGGATACTTAAGTAACTAGATGTTTTGTTGTCTCTTTGACAGCCGTCTGAAGAAAGAAGGAGACAAGCAGTCCTGAAATGAACAAATTCTACACTGTGGATTATAGAGTGAATTCTGTGTTAAGGGTATCAGGCCTTTTGTTTCCTGAAAACCCAGCGTGGTTTTATCCCCATTTTGGCACTTATGAACGTTTGACCGACTCCTTTGTGCTGTATGAAATAACTAGCCTTTTGGAGCTCACTGAATTCGCTTTCCTTGCATGAACACTATTTAGAAACGGTTTCTGTCAGAAATGATATTCCGATGTAATGTCGTTATTGTGCTAAAAGCACAGTACTGTAGATTTACTAAGTATTTCAGAAGTGCTGTCCGATATCCAGAGTTTATCACAATTTAGTTTCAAAGTTTACTGAAACACTCGTTTTAAGATTGTAAATACTATATGTTTAAAATAATATATTAACTGTTAAAAGTTGCAATGATAGATTTGGATACAAAAATTTCAGATGACTTGTGCGCAAAAAGTGCATGCTTTACATACGCTATCCTTCCCTTTCTCTGTAAGCCTCTTCATCTATGCCTCAGAGTGCTCGTCAGAATAAAATCCACTTTATTTTTGTCTGTAATTTAGATTTTAACCATTTGATTTAACAACGTAGACCAAATGCAGCTTGAGTGTTGGCATGCTGACAGTAGTTTTGATCTTGCCCTTGTTCGGCTCTACAGAATAGTTGCTTCACTGCCGTGATCATTTGATGCAGCAGACGACTGTTCAGATCGACAGAAACCTGTCTGCAGAGTTTACCGGATACATTGTGATACATTGTGTGCAGGTCAGTTACTGGGTCATCTCTACTTTGGACAGAGGTTTAGGAAGTTAGCAATAAAGTGCTTATTTTGTGCACTTAGCCATTTGAACAACCAGGCTTGTTACTTTTACATAATCAGGTTGGTTGGGAAGGAGCACAACATTCTCAGAATAATATGAAATTCAATATAAAAACACAAGAAAGAGTCAATTTGTGATGGTTTATTGCAATACACTTGTATTGTTGTGCACTACTATTAATTGTTAAATTAACAATAGAAACATGTAATGGAGTGCCATTGTTTTGTACTGTATGTGTACAAGCGGACATGAGTGTTAACGCTTTTCGTAGTGGAGCTTTGATGGGTCACTTTTTTCCCAAACTGCCAAAAAGTCATTATTACCTTCGAATTAACACTAAACATTTGTACTAGCATATGGATATTTTAAATGAGGAATATATTCTCATTTTTAGTATTCATGTCTTTCTGTATATTTGTCTTCACATGCACAGCATTGTCTACCTGTAATTACATTTCAGTGACAAATGCATGACTATTACAAACAGTTTGTATTATTTTTACTCTTCCTACACTTCAGTACATCCATTAATACATCATACAAAATCATTTATTTGTTATTGTTTGATCAGTACTTTTTTTTTTCAGTACTTAATTCATTAGCGTATATTTTTTTGAGGCTGTTTCATATACTCTTGCGCCTATCACATTGACATCAGTCTCTGTTTACGTGTGATAGAAACATTTGACACTTAGCAGCAGTCATACTTCCGGCACTTTCTGATACCTCCTTAACTTCCAACTACATTTTATGTGCAAATGTATATTCTTTACAAATGTACTCAAATCTGTTTCTTCATCGAAAAACTATATGGATTTTTTTAAAAAGCTTTGGCCGCATGATTCTTTTTCCTTTCCTTTTGCATTTAATAGATACATCTTGAGCGGGAAATATGTTTTTTTATATGTACACTGCAAAATAGTTTAATTGTGAATTACATAAATATGTATAGCACAGCTTGAGTCCTGAATATAACTGACGCAAAACTTACCAGTTGTCACTTCTGGTCCATATCAACATATCTAAAGCAATATATGTCTTCTAACTGAACAAGTGTTTGTATGGATAAAAACAAAACTAATGTTTCCTCCTTTGCTTTGTATGCTTTTCTTTAACGAAACTGTCCTTTGATAAGTTATTTATTGATCAAACACCTATTTTGTAACATGGATATATTACATGAAAATATTAGACTGTTAGGAAACATGGAATACAACCTAATATGTGTATTTACTAAAGTGTTTGGTGTGAATTTGTGCAAAATTAACCCTTTCCTGTACACTGGCCCCCTTGTGAGAAATCCTCAGAAAGCTCTAATACTAGATTTTTATGGTTCATCCTTCTTTTACGTATCGCCGCAAGTACTGGATGGCAGAGATCGCGCTCACGTTTGCCAGAAGAGCTGAGAAATAACAGAGGGAAAAAAGGATCATGTTAATTTTGTGTGCTCATATTATCTGAATAAATTGCCTAATTTAATATGCAACAGACTGATCATTGTGTCTCATCGCAGAAATACACACTGTAAAACCCAAAAAGTTAAGGTAACTCAAACCATTTGAGGAAACCGATTGCAACAAACCATTTAAGTTCAAAAACTAATCCTAATGAGTACTGTGAACTTAATCCATTTGAGTAAACGAAGCAATTTGAGCACAGTAAAACCCAATACATGAAGAGAACTCAATCCAATTGAGTACTGTAAAACCTAATAAGTTAAGGCAACTCAAACCATTTGAGGAAACCGATTGCTACCAACCATTTGAGTTAAAAAAAAACTAATCTAAATGAGTATTTTGAACTTACTCCATTTAAGTTGAAGTAATGAGGTATTTAATTAACTCATTACCTTCAACACTAAGTTCAAAACTTTTTTCAAATGAGTAGAATTAACTTTCAGTAAATTTTGAGTTTACTACTCATTTCATTTGATAAAGTTGACTGTTGGGTTTTACAGTGCACTTTCCACAAACCCCCGGGTTTACCTGTTTTCCACATGTCTGTAGACTGTGGGTTGCTTGACTTCAGTACCCAAGATGCAAAGGCAATACAAACAAGGCACATGTCTGCTTGCTTTAAGGAAAAGAGGAAGCAATCTCTGTCTGTAAACAGAATTTGACAGCGTTAGACTAGACCTTTTCATAAATCAAAGGTTAGTTCAGCCCAAAATGAAAACTCATTTCATTTACTCACCCTTTCATTATGTTATTATAAATGCATAACATATTTGTTTACCTTCAAAATTCAAAGATCTCTTTAACCAAATCTCTGAGTGATGTGTCCCTCCATTAAAAGTCCATAAAAATAAAATAATATTTAAAAACAAATCCATGCTTATTGGGTGGTTTAATCAAAGTCTCCTTTGGGAGAAAGGTTAGTTTTTACAGCATTAGATGTTTACACATTCAGTCATAGAAGCATTCAGTCATCCTTCAGCAGTGATATTTATACTGAACTGAATTGAATTAAACTGAACTGAATCAGTTTTCCTTTAACTATAACTACACCAGCATTCTACCACTACTTTCCTGCCAGCCTGATATGCTCAAATGTTCCACAGTCTAAAATATTGTTGTGCCTTTTTTTGGTCTTATCTCTTCATTGTAAATAAAACTACATAAATAAAGATGAAGAAGCTCAAGGATGATTGTTTGATGTGTGAGAACTAATGAAGTTGAGAAAGCCCAATGAGGTTTGTTCTTATGCATTAGTTAGGTATGGCTGAGCTTCTGTTTTTTATGTTTAAAATATAAAAGCCAAAATCAAATGTGTTTGTCTTAGTAAACGAATGTGTCTTATGAGAAGACTTGGAATAAACCTCTTAAGCATTCATTTTTGGGTCTCTTTACAAATGTTTTGAAGTTAAGATAAATAGACTTTGAGTGTTTCAGAACAACATGGGAGTGAGAAATTGTTATTTTGGGGTGAACTATCCCTTCAATCAATTTAATCTCTAAACATGCATTTAAAAATGTACCTGCATTTGCTACAGTTTCTCCAATATGTGTCTTATGTTCTGTCATTTGTCCGAGGGCCTGGTTTTCTAGAAGAAGAACTGGATGATTTGACGGCGCTATAGTCGAACATAATGTTGTTTTTGTTCCATAATTGCAGACAATGTTGGCTGTCTTGAGAAAACTCCAAGAGGTGGCCATCGTGCACCAGGTCCTTCCCATTAAAAGTTTGGTATGTCTCAAAGAAAGGTTTCTCCAGGTGCTTCTCTGGCTAGTGATAAAGCACATGTTTGATGTTTCAGAAGGGCTTGTACACCTCATAACCCTGATAGGAGCATTTTCATGTATCACCTCATCTACTTCTGGAAGTTCTAGGTCTCTTACAACTGGGCGAGAAGAGGAATAAATAGGAACCATCGTTTTCTCACTTTTTCTTGACCCTTGCAATGAAGGAAAGAGAAAATTGCCAACCTCAAAGTCTGAGAAGAAGTCATCATAAGTCTCAGCCAATGATACATTTTGTGAAAAACAAAGCAAAGACTTTCTACTTGGGATCCAAGTCTGGTATTGTTCCAGTTCAGTGTCACTCTTTGGGTTTTCAAAGAAAGACAGCAAACACTGATCATCTAGAATATCAGAAACCGATAAAACTGGTGAAGGCGTTGATCTTCTCAAGCTACATTGGTCCAGTAGTAAAGTATTCATGTTGTTGTCTTCTTTAGTTGTTAGAAACAAGTCCTGCATCTCTGTCTCTGAACACATATATACTACAGGATTACTTTCCGGAAACATCTTCACTATCTCATTTGATTCACTTAGCAAAGTTTCTTTCAAATCCACGGCACACATAGTATCAAGAAACATTTGTTCTTTGCTTTCAAGGAGATCAGGACTAGGGTTTGCGTTTGCATGAAGAAGTTGTATGAACTCCTCATCGAAATCTGAGAAAGTTGAAAATTCGCAGCTGGATCTGTCTGGTTTAGAGTCATCCAAATGTGTGAAGTAGTCTGAATCTGCCATGTCGTCTACCAGGCCATCTTCTAAACTCTCATTTTTGGATTCCACCTCATCCCTCTCTAAAAGATGAGCGTTGATAACGTCTACATGGCTGCTTTCTTCTGGAACGATGTTTTCTGTTGGCAGGGACCTGCTGTTGGCTATTCTAAGTTGCAAAATATCATTTATTGTCAGTTTCTCCATTTCATCCCAAAAGGAGGAAATGGCAAATATGGGTGGAGTTGGACCTGGAGTCTTAAAGGATTGCGTCTCTTGAGATGATTCTTTTTCATTATAAGATAAAAGTCCCAAGGGCTCTTGCTTTTCTGCTTTTTCTTGTTCAGAGTCTAAAGATGGAGCTGTACCCAGAATAAATCTGGGATTTTCTGTCCCTGTGTCATTATTAAAGTGGCTTAGATTATCATCTGTATGTTGACATTCAAAGTTATCATCTTCTATGGATTCGTCAAGTTTATCATGCGCTGTGCTTTCATGATCCCCAAGCTGTGGCAAAGTGCCACTGAGATCTTTAAATATCATTTGTGGCAGCTGTTTGGGAGTTAAATGTGAATTTGGGGAGTCAGCAGGATTTCTTTCTAATTTAGCTTTTGGAATTTCTGTCATGTTTTCCTTTTTTAAATCAAAAGCACAGCTTGTGTTTTCTTCTTCATCCTCAGATGATCCAGTGGACGAATGATCTTGTATTTGGACATTATGAATATTGGGCGAGTCAGAAGAAACATTTTCTTGTTTGCATTTGTCCTGTGTTGTTTGTTGCTCAAAAATTTCCTTATCTGCCTCTGTTTTGTTATTGAAGGAAGAGCCGTCCTCCATAACTCTGATGTTCTGCCTCGAGTTTTTACAACGTTTTTTTTTTCTTCTTTTTTTTTTAACTGAATCCGAACCCTTTACTCTCAGATGTACTGGGCTGTCGTTTACAGTGACAAACCAGCGTTCCTTCTCTTTTATGGCTCCTGGTGAATTATCCGTCAACTCAGTTAGCATTTCTATACCATCCGTACTGTTTCCATGATTTAAATTTGCTGTAGACATTTCAGAAACTTTCTCTGTGGTGTCATGGCTTGATTTATGCCTGCCGTTTTCTTGATTCTCATCATTTTCTCTTAACTTCTCAGTCAGAGTGCTGTCTTCATTAGCTTTGTTTTGACATTCTTCTTCATGTATTCTAGCATTTCTCATCTGCTCAGCATCCTGTGGCTCTGTTTCAGGAATAGGATTTTCTGGATTCTCAGATGAATGCTTGATTTTGCAATCTCCTATTTGATGCTGTTTTAGACTTTCATCTTTTTCGCAGAGCTGGTCGGGGCTGTTGGAAATGGGAAGAGTTGACACATGGATGGAGGTTTTGTCATCGTCGCTGTCACTAAAGCCGGACTCATCTAAGGCTGCAAGCTTGGCCTGCTGAACTGAACATTCTTCGCTCTCCGTGCAGAAACAGTCCCAGTCCTGTTCCGCTATCAGCACACTGTGGTCTAAGTCATCCATTGCAAGTGAGCACAACAGGTTTATTACATCTGAAAAAAAGAGTTATGAATAATAATTAATATACAGTAGTCAACATTTAAAGGTTATAAAAAAAAGTTTTTTCCAAATTGTTCTAAAACAAGAACAGATGTTGTTTAATAGTTTTGGGTCAACTTTGATAAAAGGTTCTGATCCACTTCAAATGTTAACTACTGTACTTCCATACAATCAGTTTTTGGTGGAAAAGCACATCATATATAAAACTTTCTTGTAATTATAAATGTTTTACTCTTTTAATCACACAAATACATCATTGCTGAATAATTTATACATTTATCAGTACTTAATGACTCTAAAATTTGAATTACAGAATCCATAGCTAATCAATATAGACTTATCATAGACTTTTCATGTGTTTTTTATATAGATAATAGGTCCCTTTTAAAAAATCCTCTCATCCTTACCCTAAAATGTGTAAATTACATTCCATTAACATGGATCATTTACAGCAGAATAAAATTTTTGAAAATCCACAAAAAAATTTTAAACATTAAAAAAATTCTAACAAAAAGGAACAATGAAAAAACTGTACAGTTGTACATTCAGTTTCACACAATATGCTAATTAATATCTGGTTTTTGTGGTAAAGTTTAAATGACTTACAGATGCAAGCAACTAATAACAATATAAGATTTATTTCATGGTTGTGGTCATTTATTTGTTACAAAATGAAATTTGTGAAACTCATTTGAAAGATGCTCTTTATATTAATTAACTGACAAAAACTGTTTTAATAAAACTACCCTATGCTTGAAGTACATATACACAGTTCAAGACATAATTATTCCTGTGAATATATATATATTTTTTTCTAATATTTCCCAAGTGCTAGCTTTTTTCAACACATTTTTAACCATAATAGTTATAAGAATTATTTTTAATAAATCATTTATTTTGTCTTTGCCATGATGACAGTACATCATATTTAACTGGTTGTTTTGCAAGATACTAATATGCAGCTTAAGGTGCAATTTAAAGGCTTAACTAAGTAGGTTAACTAAGCAAGTTTGGTTAATTAGGCAAGTCATTGGACAATGGTGGTTTGTTCTGTAGCCAATTGAATAAAATTTCTTAAAGGGGCTAAAAATATGAACCGTAGCGGTTTTCACTTTATTTATTCCAGTCAAATTATAAGTAATAATGCTTTATCCAGAAGAAAAATATTATAGGAAATACTGTGAAAATGTTTCTTGCTCTGTTAAACATCACTTGGGAAATATTTGAAAAAGAATAAAAATTTCACATAAGATATAAATATACCGTGAAATAAAAAGTTAGTTTACAAATAAAAAAAACACAGCACATCATAGAAGAAAAGTGTTATAAATATACAGAATCTTCCTTGTTGCTTCATTTCGTAGTACTAAACATCCTTTAGTCTCCAAGTAACAAATATATTTATTACAAAATGCCATAAAACTGTCTTCAAAGCCCTGTAAAGTTCCTGGTTGAACTGTAAACTGACTCCAGAGCAAGCTGTACTCAGAGCAGTCACAACAGCTCAGTGCACGATGATTTGTGGATTAAAACAAGACAATGAGAGGAAGCAGCACCGCAAGACTCCCATAAAACACATCAGCATGGTGTTTGGGTGACTTGCCTCGTACAAATATTTTGTATAGTCCAATTCCTCACAAATGACCCACTGTAGACATGTCTGGTAATCCAGAGAATGAAGATCACGGTTTACAACCTTCAATAATAATAAGTCTTATCTTATCTAGCTCATGGGGCGTTTTCTTACAAACGCACGTGGAGATGCATTTTGTATACAGTAAATGCTTGTGTTTAAATTCTTCCTCATTTAAAAAAAAAAAGCATAATTTCATAACTGTTGTGCAAATGTCAAGAAGTATTATTTTTATTAGTATTAGATGAACTTATAGATGCGTCGTAATACACAAACAGACAGTTTAATACTTTATTTGTGTGCTAAACTCTTGTACATGATTTTTTTTTATCATGAATGGTTAATTGGTTGAATTTGGTACAGTAGTAAGCAAAATGGAAAATATTTACAAACACAAAACCCTCCTGTTTGAAATACCCACAGTTCAATCTTTGCAAACTCTGCAGCATTTTCCCTACCTTTTGTTGTTATTTATGCTTTCGAAACACTTCAGTATTGATCCGACACTGGCATTGCACACCTTCAAAAACCCCAGTGCCCTTGTGTGTGTGTGTATGTGTTTGAGGGGCCCTGCGTCCAGGTCTGTTATTAATAGAGCAGTGTGTCTGATCACATGGAAGTGTGCGTGCGTCCTGCATTCTCAAAGGGTCATCCCGTTTCACTTTTATAAATAGGGTTTCTCTGGGGAGGTGTTGTGTATCTGTCGTTGTGTATGCTGCCGTTCAGTGAAGGGTTAATTCGCTGAACAATGTGCTGGAAGGAAAATTAGTGGCTTTTATGGTTTAAAGGAAGTGATGTTGTGAAAACAAGTTTCTAGGATCAGCCTCACTTATCTATAGTAATAAACGGCAAATGGTGTGTCCTGAAGTGTTACGCTAAATCAGGGTAAAAAATTAACAAGCGCTTGTGACAAAAATTTCAACAAAATTAATAATTATTGTCACAAAAATGCAAGATAAGGGGGCAAAACGTCCCTCCACAAATAAATTGTAAGAATAATTCAGTGTTTATGTTAACTTTAGAAGACTTAAAGCGATAGTTGAAAATAAGATATACTGAAGAATGTTGGAAACTTGTGTGAATGTGAATGGTTACAGGTTTCCAACATTCCTCAAAATATCTAATTTTGCTTTAACAATACAAAAAACCTCAAACTGGTTTGGAATGAGTCAAGGCTGAGTAAATGATGACAGAATTTAAATTTTTTAATAAACTATTTCTTTAAGAAATCTTCAATTGTATCTTCAATCAAATCTAATCAATCATAACATTCATGAAAAAAAATCATCAAAAAATAAAAACTCTAAATGGTCATATTTTTCTTTGAAATTTGGAGGAAATGTTATCAAACCTATATAAAATATAACAAATATTAACATTTTACTCAAAACCATACCTATAAATGTAGTAAATCCTGAAGTGGTTTCTTAATATTATTTTCCATGGCTGTATGTAGGCACACGTTAGAAAAATCATAAATAAATGCAATAGAAATTACAAGTTTATTTAGTTGTGAAAAACATGAAATAGACACAGTAAGATCCATTTCACAAAGTATTAAAATTCAATTAATGATTTATACAAATAATACTTCATTAACAATCCAGTCATTTAATTTCATAATATACACATGTAAAAAAATATTTTGCAAACAATAATTTTGCAAATAAGACAGCATACAAAAGAATAAAAATAAATCGCAGATTCAATATCATTTTACAGAATGTGCAATGCTTTTAAATGGTTGCAGTCATAGCAATCACACCTGCAAGCAGAAACAGGGTCTATTATTTACATTTATGCATTTAGCACATGCTTTTATTCAAAGCAACACACAAAAGAAGACTATAAGAAAGATCTACCTTTGTGTTCATTTTGTTCATCTGTTTAAAACACAGAAAATCATTTTATGTATTTACAGTGTCATTTATGAAGTACGTGAAACGACAATGCAATTTCAAGCAAGATTTCAGAAATCAGTTAGAAATTTTGTTGACATGTCAAGCTGTTTTGGCTTCTAGTGCAATCAGCTTATCAGTCAAGTCCTTTCCAGTTTTGCAGTTCATGAAATTCAAACTTCATATTTTGAATACAAAAAATCCTTATGTTTTTGTTTTTTTGGCTCAGGAGGCCGATGTCGGTTTGGGTCCTGCAAATGTAGTTGGCATCTGTGCTGATTCCCCGAAGCACTCAGTCATGGAGCCTGAAGTGACAAAACACTGGAGGGGCCACAGTATAATGAAGAAGACCACCATGAGCACTATGATGAAGACCACAAGCCTCTTCCAGTTCCCATGAAAACCCAAGAAGCGCAGCAGTCGGTGTCCACAACTCCTCCTTCTCGTCTCTTCTCTTCTCGTCGTCTCTTCTAGTTTTTGCTCGCCGATGTCAATGCAGACGCAGTTGGGTATCATCGGGTTCGAGTAGCATAGCTTCTTTCCATCTAGGAAAACTCTCTCCACTTGTTGCTTGTCGCTCGGCAGTTGACCCAAAACCTCTTCGCTGGTGGCCAGATCTGGAGTGCCATGTTCGGGCACGGATGTTGGTTGGCGGCACAGTGGGCAGGTGATTTGTGTGCCGTCCTGCTCCGGGGAAATGGCCACAAAGCGTGCCAGGCACTCCAGGCAGAAGGTATGGGTGCATTCTAGAAGTTTCGGTGTCTTGAAGGTGTTGTCGTAGGTGCAAAAGCAGATCGAACATTCAGGACCAGCAACCCAGGCATTGTCCTGGTCATCTCTGGAGGCTGCGCTCTGGTGCTGGTGTCGTGATGAACTGGTGCGTGTTACTGGGGACACTTCTGGCTCCCCCATTTTGTGCTCAGAAGAAAATCTGGAATGAAAAATGAAGCAAATGAGTTGAGTTTCACAAGTGCCATGTGTACAGTGAGCAAACTCATAAAAATCTGTTTCAATTGTGGTGAATAAGGAACTTAAAATCTAAATTAATTTAAAATGGATTGCTTAATGCGCTCCAAAGGCTTTTTTTTTTAACACACTCAAGTTGATTTTGACATGGGAAAAAATGCATAATTTATATAAAATATATATATTTTTTAAAGTGATATGATTGACAAATTCAGCTAAATACATTTTACTACCATTAAGTAAGAAAATTAGTTTGAGACAATTTGGACTTGGTATTAAGAGAGTACTGCATTACATAATTTTTTATTTGTTTTATACATAATTTACAATTTCAGAGAACTACTCATTTTGTAATTCATGAAAAGGGGTAAATGCAGTAAAATTATGGTAAAATTCACTCATTCATTTTCCTTCGACTTAGTCCCTTATCTATCAGGGGTCGCCACAGCGGAATGAACCGCCAACTGTTCTAGCATATGTTTTATACAGCGGATGCCCTTCCAGCCGCAACTTAGTACAGGGAAACATCTATACACTCTCACATTCACACACACACACATACACTACGGCCAATTTTATTTACCCAATTCACCTATAGCGCATGTCTTTGGACTGTGGGGGAAACCGGAGCACCAGGGGGAAACCAACGTGAACACGGGGAGAAAATGCAAACTCCACACAGAAAATGCCAACTGGCCCAGCCGGGACTCGAACCAGCGACCTTTTTGCTGTGAGGTGACAGTGCTAACCACTGAGCCACCGTGCCACCCCCATGGTAATATTCTAGATATACTGGTTTTATTTGAAAAAAAAATAAATAAGTTGATTATGATTGTTTTTAGAAATAATTATTATTTGGGTCCAAATGAATTAATTACCCATTAGGTTGGAATTAGTTTATTAGAATAAGTTGTAGTCAGTGGAATGTCTGTTGGAGAACCATCAAAATAACTTGTTAGCACATATTAGCAGACAGTCTACTAATTACTGCTAGTGCACGTTATAATATTTAGTTTACATACACATAAATGGCAAATGTTGCTTACAGTCATACCTTCATTATTCTGTTTTTGATGTTATTACAGATCAGACTGAATAGAAACAAGTGCTTTGACACAATATTTAAAATAGTTAAAGGGAAAGCTGTCTATATCTGACGGCATATAAATGTGTTTAATGTGTGAATGTGTTTCAGACAGGTAGTGTCATCATGCAGAACATATCACAAATATTCAGCATCATGTATGTTCACCATGACTCAGTTGTTTTATATTTGTACTGTTACTAGATAAAATATACAAGTGTCCGTTTTAATATATAATTCATATATATATATATATATATATAATTCAAACTGCCTCAACAAATTCTAAAATTGACTGATGGATTTAAAATGCAAGGAAACTAATAATAATAACAATAAAAGCTTACACTGGCTCAACAACATATGGTTAAAGCACGAATCAAAAACAAAACATTTATTTATGTTGATTGTAAATAAAGTATATACAGTAAGAAACAATCATTACCTTTAAACAGGAAGAGAATATTATATCTTGTTAATGCTTGCTTCTTCTTGTAGATGCAGATTGAGATATTCCTGAAGTTTCCCAAAAGCTGTAAAACTGCTCTCTCCTGTTCTTCTTGCTCTTCAGAAGTCTGAACTATGCTTCTGAGCTGTGACTGAAGTGAGTAAAATCTTAAATCATTACCTTGCTCGCTCTCCCTCTCTCCCATCCCCCACAAATCAACTGATACATGCATGGAAAAGAGGGAGGGATGATTAAGACAGGGAAGTAAGAACAGGTTTTCTGACAGTATTAGGTTGTACTTTGTCATTCAATACCTTAGTTAATGTAGGGATGACAAAGCATGGAGGTTGGAGAATTGAGGATGACAAAGCAGGCCTTGGCAACTCACACTATTCATATCACACTGTGGGGAATTAATGACTTTAACACTATTTTCATCCAGACAGACATCTCTTAAAGGGATAGTTCACCCAAAAATTTGAATTTATGCACTGTTTACTTGCATTCAATTGGTTCCAAACCTTTATGAGTTTCCTTTTTCTGTTGAACACAAAAGAAGAAATTCTAAAGAAAGTTAGAAAACGGTAACCATTGACTTTCATAGTAGAAAAAACAAATACTATGGGAGTCAGTGGTTAGCGGTTTTTACTATTTTCCTAAATAACTTATATTCTTTCAAGAGAAGAGAGAAACTCAGGGTTTGTGACAAGTGAAGGTTGAGTAAATAATAACAGAATATTCAGTTTTGCGTGAACCACCAACAATCATCACATATTTGCAACCTGGACAACGAAACAAGTCATAAATGTAAATTAAGTGTAGATTTATGTATTATATGAATTTCCATTGATGTATATTTTGTAAGGATTAGACAATATTTGGCTGAGATACACAACAATTTGAAAATCTGGAATTTGAGGGTAAAAAGGGTTTTTAAATTTGTCCAAATAAGGTTCATACTAAGTTTTTATATATTTACAGTATGGCCAGTCGTGGCCTGGTGGTTAGAGTGTTGGACTCGTGATCCGAA
>CAIGQV010019356.1:11997197-12055856 GCA_903798115.1 Danio jaintianensis | reverse complement strand
CCCATTCTTTCATAATCACTTCTTGGAGTTTGTCAGAATTAGTGGGTTTTTGTTTGTCCACCTGGCTCTTGAGGATTGACCACAAGTTCTCAATATGATTAAGATCTGGGGAGTTTCCAGGCCATGGACCCAAAATTTCAACCTTTTGGTCCCCGAGCCACTTAGATATCACTTTTGCATTATGGCACGGTGCTCCATCGTGCTGGAAAATGCATTGTTCTTCATCAAACTGTTGTTGGATTGTTGGAAGAAGTTGCTGTTTGAGGGTGTTTTGGTACCATTCTTTATTCATGGCTGTGTTTTTGGGCAAAATTGTGAGTGAGCCCACTCCCTTGGATGAGAAGCAACCCCACATATGAATGGTCTCAGGATGCTTTACTGTTGGCATGACACAGGACTGATGGTAGCGCTCACCTTTTCTTCTCCGAACAAGCCTTTTTCCAGATGCCCCAAACAATCGGAAAGGGAGAATATGACTTTGCCCCAGTCTTCAGCAGTCCATTCACCATACTTTTTGCAGAAGATCAATCTGTCCCTGATGTTTTTTTTGGAGAGAAGTGGCTTCTTTGCTGCCCTTCTTGACACCAGGCCATCTTCCAAAAGTCTTCACCTCACTGTGTGTGCAGATGCACTCACACTTGCCTGCTGCCATTACTGAGCAAGCTCTGCACTGGTGGTACTCCGATCCCGCAGCTGAATCCTCTTTAGGAGACGATCCTGGCGCTTGCTGGACTTTCTTGGATGCCCTGAAGCCTTCTTAACAAGAATTGAACCTCTCTCCTTGAAGTTCTTGATGATCCTATAAATTGTTGATTTAGGTGCAATCTTAGTAGCCACAATATCCTTGCCTGTGAAGCCATTTTTATGCAACGCAAGGATGGCTGCACGCGTTTCTTTGCAGGTCACCATAGTTAACAATGGAAGAACAATGATTTCAAGCATCACCCTCCTTTTAACATGTCAAGTCTGCCATTCTAACCCAATCAGCCTGACATAATGATCTCCAGCCTTGTGCTCGTCAACATTCTCACCTGAGTTAACAAGACGATTACTGAAATGATCTCAGCAGGTCCTTTAATGACAGCAATGAAATGCAGTGTAAAGTTTTTTTTTTTTTCAGGATTAAGTTAATTTTCATGGCAAAGAAGGACTATGCAATTCATCTGATCACTCTTCATAACATTCTGGAGTATATGCAATTTGCTACTATAAAAACTTAAGCAGCAACTTTTCCAATTTACAATATTTATGTAATTCTCAAAACATTTGGCCACGACTGTAGTTTCCAATGTTCTCCCCATGTTTGCGTGGGTTTCCTCCAGGTGCTCCGGTTTCCCCCACAGTCCAAAGACATGAGGTATAGGTGAAATGGATTAACTAAATTGGCCATAGTGTATGACTGCGTGTGTGAATGCGAGAGTGTATAGGTGTTTCCCAGCACTGGGTTGCGGCTGGAAAGGCATCCGCTGTGTAAAACATATGCTGGAATAGTTGGCGGTTTATTCCGCTGTGGTGACCCCTGATATATAAGGGACTAAGCCGAAGAAAAATGAATGAAGTAATAATCAGACAGGGCTGCACTGTGGCGCAGTATGTAGCACGTTCGCCTCACAGCAAGAAGGTCGCTGGTTCGAGCCTCGGCTGGGTCAGTTGGCGTTTCTGTGTGGAGTTTGCATGTTCTCCTCGTGTTCGCGTGGGTTTCCTCTGGGTGCTCCGGTTTCCCCCACAAGTCCAAAGACATGTGCTATAGGTGAATTGGGTAAGCTAAATTGTCCATAGTGTATGTGTGTGAATGAGTGTGTATGGATGTTTCCCAGTAATGGGTTGCAGCTGGAAGGGCAGTAATGGGTTGCAGCTGGAAGGGCATCCGCTGCATAAAACATGTGCTGGATAAGTTGGCGGTTCATTCCGCTGTGGCGACCCCAGATTAATAAAGGGACTAAGCCGAAAATAAAATGAATGAATGAATAATCAGACATTTCTAATAGATGTTACTTTGAAGAAATGACCACAGTTGAAACTAAAGGTATGTTTACAAGACAACTGTGTACTTAAAAATAATAACAAATTTGATGTTTTTTTTAAAGTCTCAAATTTAGACTGCTGACAAAACAAACTCTGTTCACATGCTGTATTATGGATGTCCAGTCAGTATTTTGCGATGTCATTTTGTAAACACTATGTTTATATGCGTGTGCACATGCGGTGCTGTAGTCCTACAATGTCATTTTGGTTGTCAGGTAGTTGTGCATACTTACAGACTAAAAATCTAATATGTATGCACAAATTTGTGGTTTATAAAGAAATTATGATATACTTTTAAAGATAGCCTTTTCCAGCCCCTTAAAATGTTGTTGTTGTGTAAATTAACTGCCAAAATTAATAAAAATTTTCCAATTTTACTTGAACTTGTAAAAGGCTGCAAACTTTGACTGAATTTAAAATACAGATTAAAGGGATAGTTCACCCAAAATTACAAATCTTGTCATCATTTAGTCATCCTCTAGTTGTTCCAAACCTGTTTGAGTTTGGTTGGAAACCAGTAGCCACTGACTTGCATAGTATTCCCATAGTATTTTTGTCAGTGGGTACCAGTTTCCAGCATTCATCAAAACTTTCAACAGAAAAAAAGAAACTCAAAGGTTTTGAGCCGCTTGAGGGTAAGTAGATTTCCATTATTTTAAAATTCTCTTCAAGTTCAAATTCTTCATACCTGAAGATGTAGCTTCGGGAATCATGACAGCCTTGGTAGAAAAAGAAACAATTTAGTACTTTAGTATCTATTGTATCCATACAGTATTATTAAAAAGAAACAATATGTCTTTGATAACACAGAAAAATCAAAAACACATCTTACCGTCTCACTTGGTTGGAATATAAAAGCTGATAAAAGGAAAATGACACATGAATTACAAACCACAAAAAAAACATCAAGAATAATAAAAACAAAACAGGTTCTTATGCATGTTAAATAATATTTGTATGACTTTTTTTCTTACCTTTATTGCGCCTGTAGAAGACTCCAGGGAGGCGGTTGGAACGCTTGAGGTAAAAGAAAGATGCAACAGAGAGGATGAGGCCCAGGCTGATGAGTAGAGTTCCCAGAAGGACAGAAGCTGCTACACCTGGACCACCTGCCATTACAGACACAATGTACAAGAATACATTTAATGAGTGCACATCACAAAAAAAATGCTTCAACACACACATATTTTATATATAATTTATGTATCTTTATAATGTTAATAGCCATTATTCATATGTGACCCTGGACCACAGAACCAATCATAAGGGTCATTTTTTTGAGATTTTGAGATTTATACATCATCAAATCAAAACTGAATAAATAAGTTTTCCATTGATCTATGGTTTCTTAGCCTAGATACAGCTATTTAAATATCTGGAATCTAAATAAAAAAATCTAAATACTGAAAACAAATTGCCTTTAAAGTTTTTTTTAAATTAAGTCCTTATCAATGTATATTATTCATCAAAAATTAGGTTTTTAAACATTCACGGAAGGACATTTACATCTTTATGATGGTACATGATCTTTACTTAATATTCTAATGATTTTTGGCATAAAATAAAAACCAGTAAGTTTGACTCGCAAAATGTATTTTTACCCATGCAGCATAAAACAGGTTTTGTTGTCCAGGGTCACATATAAGATAGTGATAACTTACCAATTACTGTGATTAAAGATACTGGAATTTGATTAGTTCTTGCTAAAGAGAGAATCAAAAATAAGCATTAAAATAAATAAAAATATAAACAATGATATACTAAATAAAGAGCATTTCTTAGTATTTATAGAACAGCAGATAAAACTAATAACTGCTCATTTATTCCCAAACTGTAACGTAAACATCTCAACAAAACATGTGTGCAGCAAAATCCATCTTATATGCGATGTTTAATACTATACAGCTAATGTCTACTTACTATTGTTAAGTGAAGTTGAATTCCCCTGCTCTGTTAAGGCACAGGGCACACAAAATGTTGTACCATTTTCCTGAACATGATGGGGCCCTAAAGAATGATTCAACCACACAATCATTATCATTTGCAAAGAAATCTACCGGAATCAGTCATATACAAAATTCCACAGAACTCGTTTAACACAAAATGTACATAAACATATTAATCGGATTAGTTTGCATTTACAAAAATAAGGCACATTCATGAAACATACCAGGTTCACAGAGTGAAACATTTGCACAGGACTCATTCATGCTCTTCATTGTTTCACAACAGTCATTGGAGTTATCTAGCAGAGCCTGAAAAACACGACACATCAGGAACAAACTTAGTACAGTATTAATAAATTCATTTTCACAGCATAGAACTACATTAATGTATTCACAATAATTACTGCTCTCTCATACTGAGAGTTGTGTGAAACTATTCCAAAGATTCCTCAAGAGAAAAGACAGGAGATACCTTGGTCTCTGGAATTTTTAACACATAAAGAGCAGCACTGATGATGTAGTAGGCTCTACTCATGATGAGATTACTCCTGTGGGTTAGATGGAGTCAATATGGATCTGAAGCCTGTTATCTTTATGGTCTAAAATACCACAGCTGGAGATAAATCGTTCTGATAACGTCATTTAAATGTTTATATATTTGTGTATATATGTAAGGGATGGGGCAACATCAAGAGTGAGCCTTCATTTTTTTTCTGAAGACATTAAAGATTGCTTAACTTAACACGACTAGCCCCTAATTCCACAATGGTAACGTTGACTGAGATTTCTGTTTATGTCGATGGGCGTAACGTTATTAAGAAATATATAATTTTACCATCAAGATCACTGACGTTTTAGCCCCAGTTATAAACCCATACAATATGTTAAACAAGCTATAATTACCCCGCCAAACAAGTTCTTCAACAGTCTGTTTACTAAGCAACGGGCTAATTATTGTAGCTTGCTATGTGGATAACTAGGATGCTAAACGCCCTCTTAATAAAACAAAAGCAATGATTATTTCGTTTACCGACGACATAAGACATTTTATGACAATTAACACCTGAACTTACCCGTGAAAGCAAGTTTTGATGTGTAAAAAATCTGTTGACACGGGAGTTTACTTCCTGATTATTAAAACGCACTGCCATAATACGAGTCTTTCACTGTTAAAGCTTTGCTATCAGATTAGCTTTTATTAGATAAGCATCATTAGACCACTTTATAAACAACGTTAATATGTGTTAGTGCTGCGCTGCGAGTAACAAAACATTTTATGTATGAAACCAAAAGGAAGTTCATTGCGTTGCAAGACATTTCCTAAACTGACCTTTATTATGAAAGGGTTTGGTTGCTAGGATACAGTTTATTAGTTCTACCATCATGGATTAAGGTCACTGTGGTGAACCGCACACAGCTGACACATAAAGCCAGAGCAGTATGTCGGTCAGAATGATTAGCAAGATTAGTAAACTGTAGTGGGATTTAATCTATTTTTTTTACAGTCTGTAGATCTGATCTACACTGTTTCACCACACTATCCTTTTACATTTATTGTCTGCAGTTTCAGGCGATCATGCAGAATGTCGTGTTTTTAATAAAAGTACCGCAGTTTTTAATAAACCGCAGTGCAAATGACGATCCAATTTCCTAAATTGCTGAATAAATATTTACAAAATGCTAAAATAAACTTGGGGTCACCCCTGAAGTTTCACACGATCCTACAGATTACTGTATACATTGCCATCATATTGTTATTAAAATGCACGTTCATCAGTAAATTATGAAGAAGTGTGAAGAACTATAATTTCCTGGATGGTTGAAATGCTTACACAAAATTGTCACATCAAAACCTAATAAACAAACAAACTACTATGCTTAATAACATTATTAATTAAGCTACTATATATTTAAATAGTGCCATCTAGCGTTCCAGATCAGTGTTGCTTGGTAAAAAATCCGGGATATGGTTTTAGGTTTACAGCTGTTTGAATTCTTCGTCCCGCCAAAACTGCCGCAGTCTCTTAACAGATTCATTTAACGGTAACGGTCATCATCAACGACACCCAGAATATTTTTTATGTCGCCTCAGAATTATTGCTACTTGTTAAACACGTCATTTCTGGTAAGTCCCTGTTTGTTTAAATGGTTTAATTAAGCGTAGTATTGTGAAATATTTGTATTCTCGCTAGTTTACGAGAAAACGAGCTCAGCTTTGATGACCTTGTGGCCGCGCGCGGGTAGCTGTTGTTTACGACAGCAGCTGACGTTCGCTCAGATAAATTCTAGAATATATTTGAACACATGTCACTGTCTAAATTAATGTTTTGGTTTTGTGTGGATTATTTATAGTGAAAATAAGTGTGCTGACATTGAAAGCCTGGAAATGAAGCCCAGTGTCTGGAATATAAAGGAGATGTTGAGCATCCCCTCAACTTCTGGGTATGTTTCATGTCTGTGTTCTGTACTAGAGCTAATTTGTTCTGTCATTATTTACACTTACCACATGAAGTTGACAATATAATTTAGTGTTTATATTAGAGTTTATTCGAAACTTTGTTTGTTACAGAGGAATGAAAACTAGTAAGGGCCCAGGAACCAGCGACTACTCCAGCCTGTCCGACTCTCAGTTTTTAATGGGCTCCCAAATGTGGCCTGACAATTCACAAGGGTTTTCTCTGGAGATGAGTGGACAAAGCAAAGGTTCACAACATACTTCACAGGAGGTAAAGATATCGGTTCCCTGTTGTACTTTGTACAAAATGATTACTGTATTCTACATAGTTTTATTCATCCAAAAATGTGAGTGTTGTGAAAGAGTTTTATAAGTATTATTGAGTATTATAAAATTGTTTACATCTTTTACAGGTGAAGGAAATGACCGTGTCCAGCAGTTATAGTTCTAAGCCATTTTTGTTTGGCAGTGATGGAAAATTCCCAAACTTCACCAGTGGCAAATCTGTTGGCGTCTTGGACAGATTTGAGGAGGAGAAGAGAAAAGCCAAAGACAAATATGAAAGGTATTTATTCCATTTATGATCCTCACAGTGAAACTATTTAACTTTTAACAGATGATTGTTTTTAAGTTTCTTAATGCAATTTTGACGTAGCTTAGATTCTGTCCCGACATGTTGTTATATAACATTTTTCCCTTTTTAGGGAAATTCTCACTAATGGAATTCTAAAACTGCAGGAATCTCTGGAAAATGTAAGTATTGTAAAACATGCATGTTAAATGGTTTCAGTAATACTAGACTTTGACCTACCTATTCCTTTTTAGACCAGAGAGACCTTATTAAACCGCTTTGATGGAAGTAATGACATTACCAGGAATATTTTGGTAGAGAGAATGGATCATTTTTCAAAAACAAGTATGTTTTTAGTTTTACTGAACAGATAATATTGGATTAGATTTCAATAGCAGATGCAAAAAAGTGAAATGTAGTAGATATTTATAGCCTATGATATTTTGTTCTCCATTGCAGTTGAAGGTTATTTAAACAGTGTGAAAATGGGTATAACATGTCAGTTTGAGACTCTGCAGAGCCAAACACAAACAGAATTAACAGACAGGGAAGCCAAGGTAAGGGCTGCAAATATAACTGAAACAATCTATGTTAAAATTATTGTGAATGTACTCTATATTGATTTAGCCAATTAAGCCACGTTTATTTTCTATCCAATTAGAGCGCTCTGGCAGCAAAAGAGTTGAGCTCAAATATGCTTAACCTCCAACGGGATCTGGAAGCCCTGAAAGCAGAGCAAAGCAAAGAGCAGGGCATGCTGGGAAAAATTGTGTCTCAGCTCTGCACTTTGATTTCAATTCATAAGCCGACAGCTGGACCTGTCTCTGCCAGGATGATTGACAGTGAGGTTCAGACATCACCCGAACTGTTTGAGAGGTTCTGTGTAATGTTGGCTGAAAAACACCACGAGAAAAAGATAATATGTAACAGGCCTGTCATTTATTCAGGAAAAGCTGTAGAACAGAACCAATGTCCTCTTACAACAGAAAAGACACAAAACAGAAATGCACATGCTCTGCCTGTACCAAGGGAGCAGACACAAGTCACCGAGGAGGTTTCCCTTGATGTTTCACAGGAATTTTGGTGCAAAAAGTTAGTTGAGAGCAGACCTTCAAACCCACTTGTGGATGCTCAGTCCACTGCATTCACAGAGGACCACAGAAGACAGTTTGTAGATAGACCCCTGGAGCCTAAAAAAACTGTGAGAGAGAATAGACCACCACCACTTAAAGAACCTAAGAGGCGCCAAAAAGCCTTGAACTACCGGGGGAAAAGGAGAGCCTTGGTTCTGCCACAAAGACAAGCGGTGAGAAAAAAAGGAGCAGCAAAGTTCTCAGAAGAGAGCCAAAATGAAGAACTTCAGTGTGGACAAAAGGACAGAGTACCTTTGACTTCTCTTGACAACTGGAAAATTGCCCAAAGATTTGTTGAAGAGGATCATCCAAGACTACAGAAGCAAGTCCCAGTTGCACCAGTCAGTAGGTGTGTAGCTGAGCATGCATTAAACCCCTTAAATTTGTGGTCTGAGGACACAGACAGCTCCCAAATGATGGTGGAATACAAGATGGCTGAGTGGGAAAATGTTGCGCCTGAACCTAAAGCTTGTGTCACAGATGGAGAAGGAGGCCTCTGGCAGCTCTTTGATTTTACCAATGACTCAGAGTAAGATGGAGAATACTTTGTAGTGTATGCTGGCACATTTACATCTTTGTTAAATTTCTTTTTTAGTAAGTTAGAACTTCAGACTGCCTGTGAACAAGTGAAACGTATTCTTTAACCATTTTTCTATCCATGGATATGACCCTTTTCTCTTCTGTTTCTGTGCTTTGTCAAGACTTTTCGGTTTATTTAGCACATATAGATAGTATAGAAACTTAAATTTCAAAACTTATACATTCAAGCATATTTTGTAACTTGCATGTCATCTGTTTTCACAAATCTTATTCCAGACATTTGTAAAGAATTTCTTTTGGCTTAAAAAATGTTAGTGTAACATTAATAAGTACAAAATAGATTTAAAATATATTCAACTTTGTTTGCAGTTAAGTTATGACAGATTAATATCATTATTAATAAATTGCAGTAAATATACCGTATTGTGTGTCTCCATGCAATTTATTTTTACTATTCTAAGTAAAATCATATTTTAGCACAACTTCTGAGTGTAACAAACTCTGAGTGTAACTTAATCTAACCTGTAAGAGTATTTCATATCATCACATAATTTAACACATATATCTTACCTCAACTGTTGGTAGTAGTACTCGAAATCCACAAAGAAAAATCATATCAAAATAAAAACCACTAAAGCACATACAGCATTATAAACCTAATTAATTTTAAAGTAAAAATTCATATCTATTTAAGAAAGCCGTACACTCTCTATATCTATATAAGTCCTCTTTTATCCTGTGAATGATATAAAAAGCATTTTTTTTAATTAAGAAATCTCGGTTGGAGTGTTAATCCTCTACCAAGTCAGCAGGAGGAGGCATGAGTCCACGAGGGTTCAAATTTGCCACCAAACACACATCGTAACTGTCGTGCATCAGAGCCTGCTTTGCCACCACAGTCCATACATTTTCCCATGGATCCAACTGGAGGATGTCTTTAGTGATAGTATCATGACGATCTTGGGAAAGAGTGAAGTACTCACAATGTTATCACAAGTATACACAAAGTTTAATTGAATATGTGTAGTTCATGCTGCTTGCATTAATTTGCCTGCAGGTTAAAGGCTAAACTTAAGTGGATTGATTGTGGAATTGTACTTTACATATTTACCTGCCCCTTTGTAGTATCCACAAACATAAAGTTTGCCATCAACAACACCAGCGTTTGATGCATTGCTGCGAAGTGTCAGGAGAGGCCATGGCAAAGGAGGACCATCCCTCCAGAAGTCTCCATCGGGGTTGTAGATCTCCACTACATTAAGGCAGTAACGTGACTGGCCACGATCCACACCTTCGCATCCAATACCACCTGCGCCAGGAGACATTGACGCACATTTTACAGTACAGTATAAACTTTAATTTAATTCTCTTTATTTTGGGGGGTGAACCATTTAGCGAAGATTATATTATGAACTTTAAAAAGTATTATTTATCAAAAAATACCAAAGGCTTTTATGCCTTAGTGATGGTGCACAAACCACTGTAATCATCACTATTGTCATAAGCGTCTTTTGGTAAGAAGTATCAGGTTAATCCAGAGGTCTCACTCTATGGAAATGATAACCCATATGTCAAAAACTGATGCTTTTTAATAAAATAATTCTACTCATCCTGTTGACATTCTCACCCAGGACATAGATTTCTCCATTGAGTGCGACTGCGCTGCAACGGTATTTTGAATATTTCATAGGGCCAAGTTCACTCCACTTGTTGGTTTCTGGGTCATATTCAAGCAGGCGATTACTCATACGGTCAGGTTCGTCATCTGTGCGGAATGACTGTCGTTCATGAGACATGGCAGAGCAGGTGCGTTACAGGGAAAGAGAGAAGGCAATAAACAAACTGTCATGCCCCCATGGCTATACTTTCCAAATTGTAGTGATTTATTTTGTTTGCATCCATGCTTCATTCTCACGACTCTTCTTGTGTGATATATTTGCAGATTGTACCATAAAGATTTAAAAATTTGGTAAATTACCTGAGGTGTCCGTCCTCCAAGCACATATAGGTGGCCCTTCATCCGAACTACACTGTGATATGCAAGCGGCATTGGCAGAGGAGCGGCACTACGCCAAGGCCCACCTTGTAGAGACCAGCGCTCAACACTATTGGTGATATGGTATTGGTTCTTCAACTTCATCTGGCCCCCAATCAGGTACAGATTTTCCCCCAAAGAGCTCAGTGCATAAGAGTCACGATACTCTGCTGAGCTCAAGTGTTTCCAGGAGCCCTGGGCTTCCTTGTTGTACCTGAAAGAAACGCAATGCACTTTAAAAGGATAGTTCACCCAAATATTAAAATTGACTCACCATTTATTCACTGTCAAGTATTTACAAACCTTTATGAGTTTCCTTTTTCTGTTGAACACAAAAGAAGATATTTTGAAGAATGTTAGAAACCTGTAACCATTGACTTGCATAGTAGGAAAAACAAATACTATGGAAGTCAATGGTTACAGGTTTCCAATATATTTCAAAATATCCTTTTTTGTGTTCGAAAAAAGAAATAAGCTCCAACAGGTTTGTGACAAGTGAAGGTTGAGAAAATGATGACAGAATTTTCAGTATTGAGTGAATATATCTACTATATCCCTTTAAAAATGTGACACATTTTTAGGTACTCTAATGCAGTGTTTCTCAACCACGTCCTTGGAGGACCGCCAACACTGCATGTTTTGGATTTCTCCTGTCACACCAGGTCTTTAAGTCTTTCCTAATGAGCTGATGATCTGAATCAGGTATGTTTGGTTAAGGAGAATGTGCAGAGCTGGTGGTCCTCCAGGAACGTGGTTGAGAAGCACTGCTCTAATGAACTAATAAACAGATTAGTTTTAGTGCATGAAGTATTACTGTTATTTCCTCCTCCAGAAACCTCACATGAAAATCTCCACGTTTTTATCTTTATGCCTTGCCATCTTTCTGGCTCCTAGCTCTCCTGACACCACAATTTCATTCTTCTCAGTCACCACCCCAGCAAAGACATATCCAAGAGCTTCACCGTATCGTGGGGAGGTGATAAAAAGAGTCCGACCAGTGGTAGGAGCATAACAGAAGCTGCGCTCAGTGTAGCTTCCATAACGTGAGCGTATCCCTCCGCCCTCATTACCAATGCAGAGCAGGAGATCCGTGGTCTCCATACCGTAGCGCAGCTTCAGTCGCCGAGGTGGAGCATCAGAATCCAAGCTCGCTGCTTCAATTGCCTCCTCCATTATCTGAAGACACTCAGCATCAGCTAGCAGTGCTGTGTTGCGTTTCATTGTCCCTTTCAAGTAATCCACACCCACAAGTGGAAGACGTACTTTCTTCAGTAGCTCTGGAAGGTGCCTGGCCCGATTCTCTTCCTCTGACCCTACATCTCCGGGACAGTACTTCACCCAGCGCATCACCACATCCAAAATGCTCTCTTCTCGTGAAACATTGAGGTCGTCTGAGCTCAATAATGCCCCGAGCTGGTGTGCCTCCAATTCCAGCACTTCCTCCCCATAGCACACTTCAGTGAAATGCTGCCGCAGGTAGCGTTGAGCCTGGTCGGCTAACTCTTCTGCTCCTAGATCCCGGGCATAATAGTAGATTCCCAAGCAATTCGAAGTATCCATGTTGTCAATCATGTAGATCTGACAGCGACTGAACACATCATCCATCTGTAGAAGAAAAGCCGCAACTGAGATGCCCTGCACGTTGTCTGCGGTGAGCGGAAGATTGGAGCTGTACATGTATTCCAGCAGGAGAGCCAGGCTAGGGGCCGGCATGTCCCTTAACACCACCTGACGGTTGGAACATTCACGCAGGCCACAGGTGAACATTACGCGGAAGTAGGGGCTGAAGGCAGAAAGCACTGCACGGTGACATGGGAAGCTTACACCTTCAGCAACTAGAACCACGTCTGTTAACTGTTCGGCGTCCCGCATTCGGTTGAGCTGTTCCAACAGCGTTAAACCATGCTTGGCTCTCAGATCCATTTTGTTTCTGTGTTTAGATAGCTTAAAACTTAGTGAAGTGTTACACGTTGCCTAAATACATCCTGGAGGTCTTTAAAAAGGGGTCAAGGATATCTGAAGAGAGAGAAAATAAACAATCAGCTAATGCTGTTACATGCTAGTTCACCATTTAATGAAAAGTGTACAGAGCCTTATTAAAAGTTAAATTTGGATGCACAAGTCATTTTTATCTTGCCCTAAGGGTCAGTGCTAAACAGGTCAATGCTTTGACACGTCAATAGAAAGACAGTTATTGTTTTATCAGTCACAGTCTAGTCACATCAGTTTATTGCATTATATTAGCACATGCATCAGTAAATCGTACCAGATCTCTGGCTTCCTGTGGCGTCTGCCTTCAGGCAACAGTTCGTCCATTACCTCGACACAAACAGGCTGGCTGCTTCGCGTCTGACAGTAAACACTGGGGGAGAGAGCATGCTCTGTCGACTCAGCCTTCCATGGCTATTCCCGCTAAGCAACAGTGCTAATTATAGACCATGATTTGTCAAACTAGCAAAGGGGGAGACATGAAAACATATTTCACATGTTTCTTGAACTCTCAATGTTACTAAATACTACAGTATGTGCAGAAGGTTTTTATTGCCATTTTTCCATAGTGACCAAAGTGATTTTGCAATACTTTTGTTTTGTTTTTTGTCCAGCTTGAAATCCAGGGAAAGGCCCTCAGTACTGGCCAAGAGAGCTGGGTCAAATTTCACACCATCATGCTCTCTACATGATCTATGCTTTAGCATTTGTTGCTTAATGCAAGCTTGATCTTAACTGTTACTTCTGGTGGAACAACAGCTATTGCTAATTTTATAATGCATTCAGTGTTATATTATTACATTGATTATTATATTATATTGTTTAACATAATTTTTCTATATTTTCTGTACCATTTTTCCAAACCCATTTATTTAAGCCCTTTTAAGGACGATTTTGTGTTTTGCAGGATGAAGGTAACAGGATGAATTATGTAAAAATATTTCTTCCTGTCGTCTCTGTCATCAGTTCATAATATACTGAATGTCATAATGGAAATTTCTACCTAACAGAGAAAAAGTTTCCATGCTGTTCACCCTAGAGTGCAAAAACTAACAACTAATGAACACAGGAGGAAAGTCTGAGTCAGCATTAGCACTCAAATAAGACAATAGTTGAGAGATAGAATCACTTTGTTACAACAATCGTGTTTTATTTATGACAGACACATTTGCAGTTATTCTGTTAGCTTGATTTGTTCATTTAACGTTTCTGAAAATATATGTATTTATTAAAATTATTATAAGTTAGAACTTGCTCTTAAGTTAATTATTGCTAGAAAGCACAGCTTTAACCAGCCCCGTTTCTCTCCCCTATTAAATATCCCTCACAGGTTTAGAGGTATTTAAGAGATCTCTGGCATTGCAGAAAGTCCTATGAATATTTTTTCAGACAATGAAGTGTGATTGTGTGGTTTGCATTTAAGTCTTGAAGATCATTTATAGAAGCTAAATAGCACAAAATAGAAAGAATGGATTCAAAACATGAAGGGTATCATGTGAAGAGAGAGGTTATAGATGAACAGAGGCTGAAAGAGCGATCTCAGAGAATGGACTCTTCGCAGATTAACCTTCCTTTCTCCCATCGGCTGAAGACATCACTCAGGTAAGATGATGCAGCCATAAAAACAACAATGTGTGTGAGATGATATGGCAGCATTTTTAAACAGCTTCCACATTTCATCTGTTTCAGCTGTTCTGTACCCAGAATCAAACGAAGCATAGTTGGTTTCTTGCCTGTTCTGTCCTGGTTGCCCCGTTATTCCATCTGGGATTATGGTATGCCAGATCTCATCTCTGGCATCAGTGTTGGGATTATGCATCTTCCACAAGGTAAAACGTGTTAAACTAAAAAACAGAGTATAATCTTTGTATAGGGTGTTTGAGGTATTTTTATGTTTTAGGAATGGCATATGCTTTGCTGGCCTCACTGCCTCCAGTTTTTGGACTCTACACATCCCTCTATCCTTCATTAATTTATTTTATTTTTGGGACTTCCAGACACATCTCTGTAGGTAGGGGACATTAATGAAAATGATTACCTTTAGTTTAGTGTTTTCTGCTTAGATTTTGTGTACTTTTTTGTCTGTTTTTGACCCTGTAATGTAAAAATGGACTCATATTCACTTTAAATGCATTTGTGTGTGTGTGTGTGTTTCAATGTACAGGCACATTTACTATCCTCAGTATTATGATTGGTAGTGTGACCGAGAGACTGGCCCCTGATGTAGATTTTCTTATTTACAATGGCA
Organism: Danio jaintianensis; assembly: GCA_903798115.1. Lineage (NCBI taxonomy): Eukaryota > Metazoa > Chordata > Actinopteri > Cypriniformes > Danionidae > Danio > Danio jaintianensis. Next base: position 12,040,914 of record CAIGQV010019356.1, on the reverse strand, counting down.
CTAATGTGACTGGGGAGGTGGATATTGCATCTAGAGATTTGTACAGAGTACAAGTTGCAGCTGCTGCCACTGTACTGGGAGGTCTCATTCAGGTGATAAAAAACAAACATACAAAATGTGCATATGCATATCTAAATCCATGTTTTTGGTTAAACAAAAATCATTTGTATCTATGTAATAAGCAGAACCTCATATTGCATTTGGACACACATATATATTATTTCTTTCATTAGTTGTTCATTTAGTCTGAAAAACAAGTTCTCAATATTACTGTTGGAGTCAACTAGAATCTATTGTATTGTCACCCTAAGGTTGTATTAGGCTTGGTGCAGTTTGGATTTGTTGGTACCTATCTCTCAGAGCCTCTGGTTAGAGGTTATACCACAGCTGCCTCTGCTCATGCCGTAGTGGCCCAGTTGAAGTACATTCTCGGAGTCTCACCCAAGCGCTTCAATGGACCTCTGTCTATTGTCTATGTGAGTACAATCACAGCACATAACATAACTCAAAGAAACATGTTAAAATTAAGCATTACTCTGTTGTTTTTCTGTGCAGACTCTAGCAGATTTATTCACACTCTTGTCAGAGACTCATCTCCCAACTCTGGTGGCCAGTGTTGTGTCCATCGTGGTTCTTATCACAGCTAAGGAGCTTAACAATGCACTTAAGAAAAAAATGATTATACCTATACCAGTGGAGCTCTGCACTGTATGTAACCAAGGAGGAAAATTCAGTCCTACCCATAAGCTGTTTTAGTATTACATTTATTTTATTAAATTTGTTAAATCCTTAACAGAGTATCTTTGTCTTTGGTTGTTTATCAGTACATCCTGTCCTTGATGTCCTCTCTGTTTTATTAATCTGTTTAGTCAGCATTTCGACTCTCTGCATCATATCTTCTAGTAATAACTAATGACAACTAGACTGGCTTATTATTCACTACACAAGGAATCATTAACATCATTTTACCCTTAGCACTTGAAATTCATAAAAGTTTGTGTATGCTTTTTTTTTTTTTTTTTGCTAGATTGTAGTGGCGACAGTTATATCATTCTATACTCAGCTGAATGAGAGCTATAAGATATCAGTCGTTGGCGAGATCCCAAGTGGGTGAGTTTGTAAAATCAGAAATATTTAGAATTTTATTTTAATAAAATGTAATTGTCATAATTAGTAGTATTTGAGAAAGCAAGCATAGCAATTTTTTTATGCTACCATTTATTTTTGCAACTACCCAAAACAAAACTCCTTCAGTAAATGAAACGTGCATGATACAGCATATTGACATTACCATTTAATTTCAAATCCATTCATTTCAGTGTTCATTCTGATGTACTTTCTCAGACTTCAGCCTCCCAGCGTGCCAAATGTCAATATCTTCTCTGAGGTGGTGTTAGATGCTTTTGCTATGGCCATTGTGGGTTATGCAATTTCTATCTCTTTGGGCAAAACCTTCGCTCTAAAACATGGTTACAAAGTGGAAAGCAACCAGGTTGGTAAATCACCCAAAGACCACGCATACTGTATGAACACCAGAAAACTATATTACAGAGCTGATGTCTGTCTTTCTCACGCTGTGTTGCAGGAGCTGGTGGCTTTGGGTCTCAGTAATACAGTTGGAGGTTTTTTCCAGTGTTTTTCAGTTTGTTCTTCTATGTCTCGCAGTCTCATACAGGAGAGCACAGGAGGAAAGACACAGGCAAGATTAACATACTTCTACAAATATGACATGCTTTCATACAGCTACATTTATTCATCACATCATGTTATTTTAGATTGCAGGAGTAGTGTCTGGTGTTATAGTACTGGTGACCGTACTAAAGTTAAGCTCACTTTTTCAAGAGCTGCCCAAGGTATGTGTAAACAATCCTCTGTGAGTACTGTGCATCAGATTACCAACCTATTTGTACTTCATATAGATTCATTGTGCTAGTATGAACTATAAATAGAGTGTGACTAGAATGTCCATTCTTTGTATGTCTGTCTAGGCAGTTCTTTCCGCTATTGTATTTGTGAATCTGAAGGGAATGTTCAAGCAGTACTATGACATAGTCACATTGTGGCGTAGTAACAAGATTGATCTGGTAAGTTATGGCACATTCTCCAACTAAATTTGCTTATTTTCCCACTACAATTATTTACTAGTGCTTACAGAGGGTTATCTGAATGAAATTAGTTTGGACTTTGAGGATCGTAAAATGGCAAAAATAAATCCCATAATAATTATAATTAGGGATGCACCAATATGGAAATTTTGGCCAAAAAAAACAAATCTTGATATGAATTTTTCTGAGCCTCATTAATAAAACAAAACTCAAACAATATTTCAAAACATTACCTGCAGACAAAGAAAACTGCAAGGAAAAACCTACTGTATATCTATATTTCCCCCCCAAAAAATTATAAATTGATGAACTGGTGTAAATAATTTGTATTTTAATGGCTGATCATTTAAATTCTTATTGAGCTGATAATAATACCATTAAAAATAAGCATACATCGGCAGACGCCAATATAACATAACTGCTGATATGTCGTGTATTACCAATGACAATAATAATAATAAAATCACATAGCAATGTGATAAAATATGTATAGAAACCTTAGAAAACATACTGTTGCGACACTCGGGCAAACTGCCAACATAGCTTAGTTCCACTAACTTTTTATTAGAAAAAATAATATCTAGTTTAAAGTTAACATTTAAAATTGTTGATCATTTTCCTTAAATGCTTGTTTGTAAGTGTGCTTGGTCTGTTCTCTGTTTTGTGTTTGTAGTTGATATGGTTGGTGACGTTTGTGTCCACCGTGCTCTTTAATTTGGATATGGGTCTGGGAGCCTCCATGGGTTTCGCTCTGCTCACTGTTATTTTCAGAACTCAACGGTTGGAGTTTTTCCCTTCTCCTAATCTTTCAGCAGTGTTTCTCTCTCCTGTCATCTGCTTCATCATGTCTGACCTTCTCACATGACTTCTTTCTGTCTCACAGGCCCAGTTACTCACTGCTGGGACATCTGCCCGGCACTGAGCTCTATCTAGATATGGAGACACACAAAGAGGTGAGGTTTTCAATTGACATATATTCATTTAGCAGACAGAACGGCACTGCAATGCTGGCGTTTTTTGTTTTTTTTGTCTATTTATTGCAGTTAGTTGTGGTTATTTGATTTTAACCACATTCCCATTGCAACTTCATAAATATCAGGAAAGTTACACAGCAAACTAGCCTTCATTACACCTATGTGACCTGTGTATTTTGAGTTTATCTACCAAGCAGACTTATCACAAACATGCATTGTGTTTTGCAGGTGAGGGAGGTACCTGGTATCACCATATTTCGCTCTTCTGCCACCATGTACTTTGCTAATGCTGAACTTTATCTTGAGGCCCTTAAAAAAAAGGTACGATTATTTGTATGAAACTGGATGATAATAGAATATTTCTGTCTTTTTCAGTACTTCTAATACATTTCTGAAAAAGAACACTGGTTCTCAACCAGGGGCTCAGATGTTATCAATAGTCATATCAATAATCAATATTCATCATTCAAAAAGGAAAACCAACAGTAGTACTGCTGATACAAACAGTAAAAATAGCAGTGATGGCTTTCTTCATTACAGACGACTCTTGCTTTGAAAATATGAAGGTATTTAAATGTATTGTTCACCCAAAAACAAAATGTCCTGATCATTTACACACTCTCAAGTGGTTCTAAGCATTTTATGAATTTATTTCTTCTGTTGAACACAAAACAAGATATTCTGAAGAATGTTGGATGAAAGCAGCCATTGACATCCATTGTAGGAACAAGAAATACTATGGAAGCCAAGGGCTATTTTTTCCCCAACATACTTGAGTATATCTTCCTTTGTGTTCAACAGAATAAACTCAAACATGTTTGGAACAAGTGGAGAGTGAGTAAAGTTTGGCAGAATTTTAATTTTGGGGTGAATTACTCCTTAAATTTACGTTTGACTTGTTATGCCAACTCTCAATGTTTTTGTTGAGCAAACATGATAATATTATTAATCCTATAGATTTCTGGAATGTGAGACTCTACATACCAAATTTTAATTATTTTCATTCATTTTCCTTCGGCTTAGTCCTTTTATTCATTAGGGGTCGCTACAGCGGAATAAACTGCCAACTTATCCCGCATATGTTTTACACAGTGGATGCCCTTCCAGCTGCAACCCAGTACTGGGAAACATCCATACACACTCTTTCACACACATACACTACGGCCAATTTAGTTTATTCAATTCACCTATACCGCATGTCTTTGGACTGTGGGAGGAAACTAGAGCATCCAGACTAAGCCCATGCGAACACAGGGAGAACATGCAAACTCCACACAGAAATGCCAACTGACCCAGCCGGGACTCGAACCAACGACCTTCTTGCTGTGAGGCAACAGTGCTATCCACCGAGCCACTGTGTCGCCCTAATTATTTTCAACTTAACTATAAAATACATCAACATATTATGCTTTTATTACTTGCACAAAGATTTAATACGTTTTAAAAACAACACTAGGACTAGGGTGCCTTTGAATCTGAGCTCTTCATAAATTTTGAGAACCACTGTCTTTAAAGATATATTATACCTTTATTGTTTTCACTAATGCATATTAATTGCTGATATCTACTCAAAGAGTGGCCTGGATATCGGGAAGATGCTCACTTACAAGCGCAGACAGGAGGCCAAGCAAAGACGCAGAGAGAGGAGAGCAGAGCGAAGAGCCCGAAGAGAAGCTAAAAGACAAGTAGATGATCTCTGCTAACCGTTTCCATGGTTACTGGATTATGATATTATAAACTGCCTTATTACGAGCTAGTCTAAATCCTGTTTTATTTATGTGCAGTTTTACATTCATTCATTCATTTTCTTTTCGGCTTAGTCCCTTTTATTAATCTGGGGTCGCCACAGCGGAATGAACCGCAAACTTATCCAGCATATGTTTTTACGCAGCGGATGCCCTTCCAGCCGCAACCCATCACTGGGAAACATCCATACACACTCATTCACACACATACACTACGGACAATTTAGCTTACCCAATTCACCTATACCGCATGTCTTTGGACCTGTGGGGGAAACCGGAGCACCCGGAGGAAACCCACGCGAACACGGGGAGAACATGCAAACTCCACACAGAAATGCCAACTGACCCAGCCGAGGCTCGAACCAGCGACCTTCTTGCTGTGAGGCGATTGTGCTACCCACTGCGCCACTGCGTCGCCTGCAGTTTTACAAATATACACAATTTAGGCAATCCCAGAATACATTTTAATAAGTGGAAACATATTTATTTAATATTATTTTCTAAAAACATATTTCAATATTGAAAAGTATCAGTAAGTGTAATTTAGCTTAGTGTAATTACAAATGGACTGTTTCTACAATATCTGTGAAAATTTGTGGGTGTATTATTTGCTACATCAGAGTTTATTTTGCAAATCCATTTCCTTCTCCAGCTATTCGCATTAACCCTTTTTCGCACAAATCCAAAATCTTTTTTGCCTTGCCATCACTTCTTACACACGCAATACTTCATAATGTGCATTAAAACAGGGGGATGGACACCTAGCTACGCTGTCATTAAGCTAATTCTACTATAATCAATTGTTTTTAGTGCAGGTTTATTGTGTGCCAATGTACAGCATTTTCAAAACAGTCCCTTATAAATTCCATTATAAACATGATGATTATAATAAGGCGGCAAGCAAGACATCATGTCTGCGGTCAAACACTTGCAGCTTCCATAACAGACCTTTAGTGAACTCCTAGTAAATTGATCTACTGCAAATCTGAAAACTGTCATTTCATTCTTCACAGAAAAAAGCTTTCAGGGAAGCCTCTCAGCGATCCAAACACGCTGTATTTTCAGTGGAAGAGGAAGCAGGGCAGTTGAGTGATATGAACATAGAGTTACACAGAGAGGTAGAGATGGGCTGGAGAGAGCGGGAAAACAGTACAGTGTTTGTAATACCCGAGACAGCACGGACCTCTGACGGCCAGCACACCTGGATGTACCTTAAGGGCACTGACCCAGACTCTGCCACCCTGGGGTCAGTGTTCGATCTGCATGACGCCGACATTACAACCATTGACTCCAGCAGTGAGGACACTTTCAGCCGAGACCTGGAGAGAGTCTCTCTGGGATCTCTGGGCAAGTGGACATGGGACATTCATTCCATCATCTTAGATTTGTCCACCGCCAACTTTATTGATACCGTGGCCATTAAGACATTGAGGAATGTAAGTGACGCGAAACTCTATTTTCTATGGAACAAAAATGTGACTGTTGCGACTGCATTTAAGTGAACACTTTCATTGTCTCTTATTGTAGATATTTCATGATTTTGGAGAGATTGATGTGCATATCTATATGGCAGGCTGTCAAGGTAAGTTTTTACAGTCCCAAAATAAATGAAAATTCTCTTATCATTACCCATTCTTCACTTGTTCCAAACCCAGGGTGTTCGCAGGGTCTTAAAAAGTCTTAAATTTACTGTAACATTGTCCTGTAGGTCTTAAATCATTTTAAACTGGTCTTAATTTTTCTGTCCATGTAAAGCTACCCAATCAGGCCAACACATCCAATCACCAACAATACAGCTCAACAAAACCTTTAACAAAGTCTATGTATAACTCTCTTTACCAATATGCTTTAATTATCTTCCTTACAATAACATTTGTTTAAAAGTTATCCATGTATTTATATACTGTAAATGGTGAGGACACTGACCTAGACAGACTGTTGTACATTTAGTTTATTGTAATTTTTCAAGCTTGTCAATCTTTTTAAAAGAAAAGTTACTGCATGTTGAAAAAACGTGTATACAACTGGGATTTGCTTGTTGGGCCATTAGAAAATATCCTTAGTGTTTAGTCCTGTATAAGTCTGAAATTTAATTCATAATGGTCTTAAAAAGGTCTCAAATTTGACTTGGTGAAAACTGCAGAAACCCTGCAAAACCTGTTTGTGTTTTTTCTTCTTCTAAAAACAATAAAACAGTTCAATTAAATTTCTTTCAATACTTTGTATGTTTTTTCTGTTTTTTTACATATTCATTGGGATGCACTCCGGTTATTTAGTTTGATTAGTTTCAATTTTGACTGGTACTGACTAATCTAATGTAAAATTACAACAAACAAAAAACAAAGTATCAATTTAAAAGCGAGAAAAAAAAAAGCGTTTGCTCATTTACGCTGGACACTCTATGCTGGACTTCGAGGATTAGCCTTTCTGTCTGATGTTAATCTGAACAGTGCATTGTTTTCACTCAAGAACTGGTGGTGAAACAGCTGGAGCGTGGCGGCTTCTTCTCTGATGTCATCACTGAGGCCTGTGTCTTTGCTACTGTACATGATGCAGTTCTGTATTGTGTCAAGCATCATGGAGCTGCAACCATCGACGGCCATGAGAACGCTCTGGTAAGTTCTGTATGTGTTTGCTATGACCAATATCACACTGACTCATTTATATATGAAATATGATCATATATATAATTTCAAACTTCTCATTTCAGGATATGAGTGGCACTCGACTATGAGAGAAGATTTCTACTACATGCTCATTTGATTTTAAGGGCTTAGTCCCTTATTTATCAGGGGTCACCACAGCGGAATGAACCGCCAACTATTCCGGCATACAGCGGATGCCTTTCCAGCTGCAACCCAGTACTGGGAAACACCCATATACTCTCACATTCACACACACACACACTCATTCACTATGGTCAATTTAGTTCATCCAATTCACTTATACCGCATGTCTTTGGACTGTGGGGGAAACCGGAGCACCCAGAGGAAACCCACGCAAACATGGGGAGAACATGCAAACTCCACACAGAAATGCCAACTGACCCAGCCGGGACTGGAACCAGCGGCCTTCTTGCTGTGAGGCGACAGTGCTAACCACTGAGACACCTTGCCGCCCTTTATTTAAGATGTATACGATAAAAACCTTTTCATAAGATATCAAACAGCCTTTGAGTCCGCAGTTGACTGGAACAAAGCATCAGTGTTGAGTAAAAAAAAAAAAAAAAATATATATTACAATCTTAAGTCTATCTAATCTTTAAAATAAAAGCAAAAATAACATAACACATACTTTCATGTTAGTAATGTAAAAAAAGTAATATACTTTTTTTTTTTTACCCAACACTGCAAAGAATGTCTTACCTCGTTTTAAGATTTGTCATTTATATGTATTTAATAAGTTTGTTTGTATTTTATTTCCTATCCACTTTTTAAGTCTGACGTTACGCAACACAGCTTACGGGTCCAAGCGCTCTATCAAACTGTACGGAGAGGCTCAACAAATGGTATTATATATATGCCATGCCTAATATCAGATGGCCAGAGTGTGATCTTTTTTTTTTTTTTTTTTTTTACATTTTTTATATTGTTAAAATATTAGTGTCTGTGATGCAGCAAATCCAAAGCACAGTTTTGTGTACACCATGACTTTAAGAAATTCACATAAATGTGTGATATGACTAAAAGGTGGTCATAAACGACCATTTTCTCAATTGAAATGAGTTGCAGCTTGGACCCGGAAACCGTATTCCATACGTCACGGCTTAACAAGAGGATGGACTTTATGATTTAGGAGTAAAATAAAATCTGTGGTAAAGTTACCTGAAGATGTTTTTTTCAACCGCTGTGTACATTCACAATTCAAATATTTCTATCAAGTTACCAATTAGAAATATGTTTAAGACAAAAATAAGCACCTCCACATTCACGTTTTCGGTATGGTTGTGTGTAATTTACTATAGAGCAAAACGAATTTTCCAGTATTTTTATGTATTTTGAAGTTATGCTTACCACAGGCTTTATTTTACTTAAACTGAAGCACCCTGTTCTAAACCCAATGGAAACATCCTAAGGAAACCAGCAGTGAGTTAGTGTGTTCACACTTGTAGTTCAGTTCACATTTAATCCAGATTTGCTTTGTGTTTGCACTCGTTTTATAAGACTAATCCTGAAGATAAAAAAGTTTTTATGATGTATACACTGCAATGGAATTTGTCCATGTACACATTCAAAATAATCAACAATCACAAAAAATAAAGCAATCACATTTTAATAATAATAAAAACACTTTTCTAGTGTGAACACACTCTTTCAGGTTTTGGCATCCCTGGATCCATTTTATGCTGATTAATGAACAATTTCAAATCCAGTTGGATTTCATACCTTTTTTATGACAATTTGTATTCCAGCATATGTTTTATGCAGCGGATGCCCTTCTGGCTGCAACCCAGTACTGGGAAACACCCATATACTCACATTTACACACACACTCAATCACTACGGTCAATTCAGTTCATCCAATTCACTTATACCGCATGTCTTTGGACTGTGGGGGAAACTGGAGCACCCGGAGGAAACCCACGCAAACACGGGGAGAACATGCACACTCCACACAGAAATGCCAACTGGTCAATTTGTATGCATAGTGAATCATAAATGATTTTTACATTTGGAGAGAAAAAAAAAGTAGTTCAATAAAAATGTTTTTACAACATCTTTAAAATGTTTTTAATAACAAAAAGTGCTCTTTACAGTTCATTTCAGTCATTTATTCAACAAAGTGATTCTGTGCATTTTAAGAGCAACAAATGTGATTCAGTTCCAACAAATAATAAATAAAATAAGTTAACTGCAGGTAGTCTTTGGATGCATCGCAACAGAAAAAAACCCATTACATAATAATATATTACAAAATAAGTCATCAAAATCCAAACAAATCTTACAAGATTGTGCAAGTTCTACATGCTTCACGAATATCTGAGAGGAAACAAGTGTAAGAAACCTCCTGGCAGAGATGGAGGCTGACTCTTAACAATCTTTATATATTACAACTAGTGAATGCTGAATGCCCCTGCAGATAACGTTCCTCAAGTGTTTGCTGATTCAAATGTTAATGTAAATAAAAGTATTTTTAACACTCTTCGGCCATGTACTGTACATTTGAAATCCTCCAGCAGTTATTTTAGCACTGACAGAAAGCTATGTTTTAGGAGGCCGCCAGAGTAAAAAAAACCTACCCATGTCATCACCATCTATTGCTTCAAATTACTATCACTGCATTAATAATTAGCTGCGGTGTGTACGGCCTTTGGAAGGTACAGTAGAGTGTCAATCAGTATGTAAACAAAGTTGTCCAATATGGCTGCATTCCCATGAAAAAATAAATAACGCCTTCAAATATCTACATTAGGAACAGTAGCATTGTCTTTCACATTTGCATAAAGCTCAGGCTGCGTATCCCTGAATCCAACCCAACACAGGAGGCTGAGTAAAGCTTTCGATTCTGAATACAAGGAAATGTTGCTAGGGCTACATTTCTATACTGTGCATTTGTGTGTGTATGCCAGGAAGAGCAAACTAGGATCAATGTGTTTTTGGTAGTTTGAGGTCAGTGCTTCAGGGTATGTGTGTGTGTACTGGTTTTGGTGGTTTACAAGGACAGAAATTTGTATAATGACATGGGAATTTGACCTAGTTGTACTCTATTAAGGTGGTTTATGAGGACATGCCTTGTGTCCTCATAATTCAAAATGCTTTAAAACCATACTTAATGTTGCCTTTTGACATTCAAAACTTGCCACATGTTTCCTGTGAGGGAGGGATTTAGCCATAGGGCCATACAATAAGCATTTTTTACAGTATAAAATATAATACACCCCAAAAGTGTCCTCGTAAACCATCAATACCAGCATGTGTGTGTAGTGATTTTCTGGATGTGAAAGAGAAAGTGGACGACTATATATACTGTAGTAGATCATAACACGGAAGTGAATGTGTATATATGTGCACTGTCGTACCTGGATTTGTGTGTGTGTGTTTACAGGTCTTGGTGAGCTTCTATGTGCTGGTCTGATTTCGGTTCTTCTTGCTCTTGTGACTCTTGTTGAGAAATGAGCAGTTGGTAGAGTGCCTGCCGCTGGTAGTCTGGATCCACATTGATCCAATTATTGGCAACCCACTTAGTCCCTCGTGTCACCACGCAGCCACCATGAAGAGAATACTCATCCTGTTCACCCACCCAACCTACAGAGGACAGCACCGCACAATAATTACAGCCATCAACAACTGTGTCCAGATAAGTGACTTACTTACAGTAGGGTCCAAAAGTGTGTGACAACATTAATAATAATAAAACATAACATAACATCACGTCATAAACATGTCAAAAATACACATCGATTTGATGTCTTGACTACGTTATAACCAAAATGACATCAAATTGACATCTATCATTGGTGTCAAAAATTTAATACAGGAGACTAATCGTTTGTTTTTACCCCAATGTTACATGTCGTTTTGACATCAGTTTGCATGCATTGTAGGGATACAAAATCCAGGGAAAATTTGTAATGAAACTTTCATATGAATAGAACTTTTCTTATATTTTGATTTTGACATCAAATCTATTAGCATTTGTCACGTTTTTTAATGTTGCTTTGTCATTAAGGTGCCTGCTGGGTAATTTCAATATTTACGAATAAAAAATTGTATCATTAATATTATGTAAGGTACTTTAGCTAACATGAACTAGCACCGACTGGCTGTATTTTTGCATGTAAACACATGGTTAACAAATACTGTAACAAATGAATAGTTCATTGTTAATAATGTAAATATGTAAAATGTATATGTAAAGTATTACCACAAACTGGATTTATTTATTGTTTAAAGCAAATAAAAAAATAATTTAAGTAAGTAGTATTCATTACAAATTCACAATTCAGTATATTCAGTATTATACTGTACTCCGGTCTCAACAACAACAAAAACAGATAATGTGATAAAAAGAAATTGAAGATGGTATATGAATACATTCATTTATTCATTTTCCTTCATCTCATTCACACACACACTCATACACTACGACCAATTTAGTTCATCCAATTCACTTATATCGCATGTCTTTGGACTGTGGGGGAAACCAGAGCACCTGGAGAAAACCCACGCAAACACGGGGAGAACATGCAAACTCCACACAGAAATGCCAACTGGTCCAGCCGGGACTTGAACCAGCGACCTTCTTGCTGTGAGCCGACAGTGCTAACCACTGAACCACCGTCCCGCCCGATATATGAATAACTGCTGCAAATATTACTTCACAAATAATTATGCTTCATTTAGATTTATTCCAAAAGGTTAGTATAACACACTACAAAAGAACAACTATAACAACATTTCATTACCTCTACCATCGGAGAGATAGTTGTACCAGAAAACCGCCGTCCCCTTCACAGGCTTCACTCTCAGGTTGCCTTTATCACAATGTTTCCTGGTGTCCAGCAGATCCACATCATTCTGTATCAGAGACTGGGAAACACACACACATGCATCTCAATATGTTGTTAAATTGAACACAACTCTTGCTTTTGACTCACAAACACACACGCAAAGACATTTAATGAATAAAACACACCGCTTCTTCATACGTTCTGTTATCAGCAACTGGAAAGGTGGTCTCGCCTCCTTCCTGAACATTATTAAGGTAAAACAGAACTGTGATGTACCTGTAAAAAAACACAAATATTATGAACTTTGGAGAAAGGAAACTTGTTGTTTGAGTTTAAAATTGCTTGTTCAAAAAACAACAACTGAATGAACACCACATTGGCAAGTAGGCATGGGTCGGTATAAGACTCTGACGGTATGATAACCTTGGATAAAAATATCACAGTTTCATGGTATTGTGAATACTGCTCTAATATATGTTCTTTTTAAATGTCTGAGTAAAAAACAACAAATTTTTTCACATTGAACACAATATATTTTATTTTGAGAAACATTCCAAATATTTTGTAACAGTAAACATAATAATTCTGCTGTCTTCATTAGTTTCAAAAACACAGATTTCTTTACAATTTAAAATGTCATCTTTGGATATGTTTTCTGCAGGAGATACTGTTGTCCTAAAAAACAAAAACAAAAAAAACATAAATAAAAAATCTTACATATACCTTAGGAATGGTACAGCAGAAAATTCTGGCTGTTTTAAAACCTTGACTTTTCCAAACCTCGGTATACCTTGAAAACGATTATCGTCCCATGCCTATTGACAAGTTTTTGGTCAGACACTAGCATGCATTATTATATTATTAGTATTTTACCAAATTAAGCTCAAATCAAGTTACAAAGTTTTTAAAAAGTTAATGTGGGAAACTGACCAAAATCTCCAAAAGATGCTATTTAAAGGGATAGTTTACCCAAAAATGAAAGTTCTGTCATAATTTACTCTCCTCATGTGGTTTTAAACCTTTATTATTTTCTTTTTTTCTGTTGAACACAAAAGAAGACATTTTAAAGAATGTTGGTTACTTTATTTTGCGTTCAACAGAAGAAAGAATCTCACAGATGTAACAAATGACAGAATTTTTGGGTGAACTATCCCTTTAAGATGACTGAATTTCTGAATCTCTTCTTTTAAGTTTTTAAACATAATTAGTGACATTATACAATAATACTCTGGTTTACCTGCAGGACGTCTGGAATGGAGAGGTGGTATTGGCAGCGAGGCGAGTGTGTGTGCAGGCTGTTTCAGGATACACAGGCCCGCTGTCATGATGAGCATGGTAATGACCGCCTTGCTCGTAGCGCACAACCTGTAGCGGCTCACTTAACTCCACCAGAGAGGATGGCAGTCGAGTTAAAAGAGTGACTCTTGATAGACAAAAAGATACAGCGTTATTAATAAAACATACATGTAGAAGTTTGGGATGAAGAAAGCATATACAAGAGACCAGATAAACCTTTTGCGGAGGTCTTGAAGAACCTGATGTGCTCCCTGACCCTGATAGAGCCAGGTATGTCTGCTGTTTCTCACCAGCTGACTCCTCTCCACTCCGCGCTGGAGCAGAAAACGTTGAAAGGCATCACTTCTCAGACGCCCAAACTCCTCCAAACTCAAGAGACCTGCAGAGGCATACATAAAGAGGTATACATATACACACTTGAATCTGGACACTCTTATATCTTCTACAGTTATACTGTGAAGTTCAAATAATATCTCCAGCTTAGGTCTTTACCATTTCCATCCAGATCAACTTTCAGGCCGTCGTAGATTTCCTTAAGGTTCTCAGAGGTTAACCAGATTCCATCTCTTACTCGAGAGTGTGTCAATATCTGCACCAAAACATATGACGATCAAGTTACAGATTACACGTAACATAAGTAAACAAACATACATGTGACATTTCCAAGCATTATGTTCGGCATTGGGATAGAAATGACTCCAAATAACTATTTTTGTGTTAGTTCTGTTAGAAGATATTTTGAAGAAAGCTGGACACCTGTAACCATTTACTTCCATAGTATGTGTTCTTCCTTACTATTATGGATGGCAATGGTTACAGGTTTTCAGCTTTCTTCAAAATATCTTCTTTCGTGTTCAACAGAAGAAAGAAAGGCAAAAGTGTTTATGAGAAGTGAGGGGTCAGTAAATGATGACAGAAGTTTCATTTTTGGGTGATCTATTCATTTTATCGCAAGGCTCGATAGTAACTGGCAATTGCTGATAGACCTCATGTGGTTGCAGCTGGCCATCTTGGTTGAGGTCAAGAAAATTGAAGATTTCCTCAGGACTGAGGTTGAGCTGCTGATTGAGTTCTTCTTGACCTTCGGGGACCATGACTTGACTCTCCATCAAACCCTTCAGCTGAGCCAAACGCACAACTACACTACACTCCTCCTCCGACAGGAAGTCAGGGACCTCTGCAGAGATGCACAAACAAACAGAGCCACAATGAGGGTTCTCGTCAATGAACGAATCAACAAAACACTAAGCAAACCCTGTATGCCTCAACAGACTGAGACTATACTTTTTATGTCAAAAGATCTCAAAAAAGAAAAACAAATCTAGGTGATCTCTCTCTCTCAATCATGCTTTTTTTTATTCATCTTCGTGTTTTGTGTCATTGGGGAATTCTTCATGAAAAGCACGTTTCTGGCTCCCAGAACGTTTACTGTTGGTTAGCCAGGAAAGTTTTCATTATGCAAACAAAACTACAGTATCCTTCTACATTAGTGTTGGGTAAAGTTACTTTTAAAAGTAATAAAGTACAATCTTAAAGTATTTTTAACCCTTGTTTGCTGTTGGAGATGTTTTCATCCACTCTGGGGTGATTTTGAGTCTTAATTTGGCCACAACTTTCTCTCTGTTTCAGCAAATGGAATGATTTTGGTGACAAATCTTATTTTGACACATATTTTGGGAAAAATGCTTTGAATTAAAAAAAAAACAACAACAATACACTCTGGGGCAAAAACAGCAACGGACGTAATAATTACAGTACACAAGGGTTAAAAACCTAAATGTATTACTTAGTTACTTTTTACGGAAAGTAATAAGAATGTATGTGTTGTTATTTTTGAGCCTTTTTTATAATTAAGATATGCTTAAGATTATAACATATTACTTTTTTTTTTTTTAGCCGACACAACCAAATAGAAACAAACAGAAACCAAATAGGGATTTTAGGGGAAAGTTCTGTGTTTGCTGGGATGGAATGAAAATCAAACAAGTTTTGGTGAACTGTTCAGGAATTCATCTTTACCGAACAGCAGAGGCTTTAGACTGAGGGTCTTCATCTCATGGACTTTGCCTGACACCAGTGACACTTTTTGGACATGGCCCACCTAAAAATGAAAAAATACTTTGGAAGATCAAAGACTATGACAATCCTCAGAGCTCCAATCATCTAACTCTCTTTACCCTTATTCCTTCAATGCGGGGAAGAAACATTTTTCGTGGGAAGCCCGAGTCAGCAGTGGCCTGCGAGTCTGGTGCTCCGGTAACTTTATGACTGCTGCTGTCACTGCTTGTGAAATCCCGGTTTGCGGAGATCGCGTTAGAGCCGTTGTTATAATGAACATACAGCAGGAGCGCAATGACATTTATGATGTAAACGTGGAAGAAAACCATCACCACCATGAAGTAAGAGCGAGAGCAGACGCTGCTCTTCTGCAGTGAGACGCGCTGACGGGGCAGAGCTCGGGGTGGCGGAGAGGATGACGGTGATGATGATGGTGGTGGTGCTGATGCTGATGGGCTGTCATCCTCCTCAATGTTGTCCTGGGGTTCCATCATTTTGCCAGACAGCACCTTTAGCGATCTGTTTAGGATACACTAGTCAAGCTTCTTTCATACAAGCTGGTATTTAACCGATACACAAATACGCATTACACCCAGATGTTGAACTGTCTGGCTAGCCTGCTAGAAAGCTACATTTGTAACAAGATAATTAACAGCACGAATAAAAGAGACTCAATAACACTAACTGCTTTAATCTACGGATGATATTTTAGGACTTTTGTCCGTATAAACGTACGTACCTCCGGCTTGCGGTAGCATGACAGTCTGTAGCTCACTCAGCACTTTCAGTTGTCAACATTCACTCTCTTGTTTACATCGAGACGCGTGATTATAGCAACTGCGCAGCTTCTGCTATCATACGAGTGGTTGTGTCGAAACACCATTTTGAAATTCATTCTCTTAAAAATCCCTGGTAGGATGATCTTGTACTGTCCGCTTATAATAATTAGGTTTTATTTGTCAGCCTTCTTGGTTATACTCCTCGAAATGACTGGACTTTCGAGAGACGCCATTCCCCTGACAACTGCATCTCCAACGCACTGCTCCTGCGCCCGCGACGTCCGATTAGTCAATGAGCCGTTCTTTAGAATCGAATCTTTTTTTAAGGAATCGATTAAACAGTTTCACAATTTTTTCTTCGATTCTTATTCAAAGCTAATAGATATCATGTCTGATATCTTATTATCTTTAACATAAATTAATAATAAAATTATTATTACTGATAATTTATTCACAATAAATCGATATATTAATATTATCTGATGAATCAACATCTATTTTTTGACTATTCATACTCAAATTTATCTATTACAAATTTGAAATAAAAACCTGAATAAAAAAACTCAATTTCTACAAAGATGATCTTCACAAGTACATGAAAAATGTCAATAACTGTTAATGTTGTGTGTTTATTTTTTGTTATTAATAAAATAATTCTTGAGTAAACAAATACTCATTGAAATAAGACGTAATTGTGACATTACCACACGAAAGCGTATAAAAGAAGATGAATCAGTTTTTGAACCGGTTCTTTGAAATTGAATGTTCAAAAGAACCGAATCTGATCTTCCAATGGCACAACTGACAGACTTTTAAGAAAGCATAGCGACCTCTGGTGGTCAGATATATCGTATCTAGAGGAAAGATTGAATAAAGCGAACATTTACTAAAAATAACTTTGGGAGACGTATTTCTTTGCTAATATTTAGTACAGCGTTTTAAAGTCTCTCTCTAAGAGTTGGTGGTTTGGGGATAATGCAAGTCATTTCCTGAATGCTAATATGAATTTCAGGTAAGTAGACGGCTAGGTCTGTCAGAAACATCATTGTGTTTAATTTAACACATTTTAAGCTGTTAAACTGTCTCACAGAATGTCTTATGTTTGGACACAATGTAAACACTTTTGACAGAAATGTAACAAAATAGTCAGTACACAAACACCTCAGGTCATATACTTTATTATTAGTTTCTTCTTATTATTATTATTAGTGGACTTTTGACAAGGATTTCATATTATATGTTTCTTGTTTTTCTGCCCAGTCTCCTTCTCAGAGGGTTTACTCCTCAGCCTCTTTACCCTGCAAATAAATACAAAAGATTATTAAATTGAGAACAAAATTGATGCATCATTCAATATTGTATTCAATGTTTGTTCCCAAATAATAGAATTAATAAAATTGTGATATTTACCTTCCCGAATTCACGGCTTTTAGCTCTGAGCTTGTTGACCTGGGACTCAGCGATGTCAGCTCTCTCCTGAGCCTCTTCCAGCTCATGCTGCACCTTCCTGAACCTGGTCAGGTGAGTATTGGCTTGTTCCTCCTGTCAGTGAAATCATTTTTGTTTAGGTTGATCAAATCTAGAATAATGTTGCACAACACTCATCAAACTCCAAAACAACTCACAGCATCTTCACTCTGTCTCTTGTAGGCCTTGACTTTCAGTTGAAGTTTGTCCACAAGGTCTTGCAGTCTAATAATATTCTTCTTATCTTCCTCAGTCTGTCAGAAAACATTTAGAAAGTTGAGCATTTTGATTTGACAATTTACAATACCTATATATGTAGATTTGTGTGATTATTACCTGATAAGTCAGTTCCTTCACTCTTCTTTCATATTTGCGGACTCCTTTCACAGCATCAGCACCGCGTCTCTGTTCCGCTTCGACTTCACTCTCCAGCTCACGAACCTGACGCACAGATTTAACTGAGGTTATTGGAGACTTATGGTAAAGTAAATTAATGAACAGTGTGTGCAGTCACATACTCTGGCCTCCAGTTTCTGGAGCTGCTTCTTTCCACCCTTCATGGCCAGACTCTCAGCCTCATCCAGACGGTGCTGCAGGTCTTTAACTGTAACCTCCAGATTCTTCTTCATCCTCTCAAGGTGAGCGCTTGTGTCCTGCTCTTTCTTCAGCTCCTCTGCCATCATGGCGGCCTGGAATATTTTATTTAACCCAGTTTTTAGTTTCTATTGTTAATAAGACCATAATTTAATGGTCATCATGTTAAAGAACTGTAAATTACACGCAACGTCTTGAAAATGGTGACAAACTTTGCTAATTTATCAATGAACAGTTTTACTTACATCAGTTATAGCTTTCTTTGCCTTCTCTTCAGCATTTCGAGCTTCCTGGACCACGTCCTCCATCTCACCTTGAATCTGAACAAGATCTGCTTCCAGCTTCTTCTTGGTGTTAATAAGACTGGTATTCTGAGGAAATTGAGATAAAGTTCAAATTAATGTTGTTTAACAGTTATACTTGTAAATATTCTTTAAAATAAATCATTCTTCTTACTTGGGAGTGTAAGAGAGTCACTCGCTCACTGGCATCCACCAGTTCCTGCTCAGCCACTTTGCGGCCTCTCTCGGTCTGCTCCAGAGCAACTCTCAGCTCCTCGATCTCTGCCTGCATCAGGTTATTCCTGCGTTCAACCATTGCAACCTGTTCTTTCATGTCCTCTTGAGCCCTCAGAGCCTCATCAAGATGGAGTTGAGCATCCTGAAGCAATTAAGTTCCAATTAGATTGTTTGATCTAATTAGTCAAATCAAGATATACTGCTATACTACTCTAAAAGAACAAACCTTGAGTTGTCCTTGGACATTCCTGAGCTGCTTCTGAGCTTCAGCTGCCTGCCGATTTGCATGGCTCAGCTGAATCTCCATCTCATTCAGGTCTCCTTCCATCTTCTTTTTGATTCTCAGAGCATCGTTTCTGCTTCTGACTTCAGCATCCAGAGTGCTCTGCATGGAATCAATGATCCTCTGGCTGTTTCGCTTAATCTGTTCAATCTCCTCATCCTTCTCAGCCAATTTCCGATCAATCTCTCCTTTCACTTGGTTCAGTTCAAGCTGAATGCGAAGAATCTTGGATTCCTCATGCTCTAAGGTTGCCTGAAAAATAGGATGGTTTGTAGTGTATCGTTTGCTGGAAGTTCAGTGGTGATATTGGGGATTTAAAAAAAAAACTTTAAGCCCTAGGGCCTAGGTGTTACCTCAGCTTCTTCAAGAGCAGCCTGGATTTCAGATTTTTCAATTTCCGCAGTTTTCTTTCCTTTTTCAAGCTCATGGATGGTCTTTCCAGTCTCACCAAGCTGTTCAGTTAAATCTGTGATTTCCTCTGTATACATAAAAAAACATGACCAACAATTGGTTGAAATGTATTATTTTCATCTAATGAGCAAAAAACATATAGTTCTGCAGTAAACTATTGAACATACGCTGAAGGTTCTTGTTCTCTCTCTTAAGAGTTTCTAGATGATCCAAAGCTTCCTCATAAGAATTTTTCATTTTGAAAAGTTCTGTGCTAAGAGAGCGAGCCTCCTTCTGGGCTCCTTCCAGCTCTGCTTGGGTCTCCTCATACTTCTGCTTCCATTCTGCCAAGACCTTTATGAAATTGAACAATAAACCTATGTTGAGGTGCATTACAAATATATCATGTGCAACTGAAGTAATCTACAAAAAACACGATTGCTTTACCTTATCAAAGTTCCTTTGTTTCTTGTCAAGGTTGGCAGCCAAAGCATTAGCTCTCTCAACGTCAATCATGAGATCTTCTACTTCATTTTGCAGTCGCTGCTTTGTCTTTTCCAAAGAGGCACATTTGGCATTCACAGCCTCAATGGACTCCTCGGCATCCTGCAAACGCTGAGCAAGCTTTTTCCTGAGCAAGCAATAATGAAATGTTAGTCATTGCTTTTACTTCATTTCTTGTTTTGAAGACTTTTAAACAGTTGATTTCATTTACTTTGCTTCCTCGAGTTCTTCAGTACGCTGAATAGCATCGGTCTCATATTTGGTTCTCCATTGAGCTACTTCACTGTTGGCCTTTGACATGCTACGCTGAAGTTCAGCTTTGGCCTCCTGTTCCTCCTCGTACTGCTCTCTGAGCAGATCACAGTCATGTCGTGATGATTGGACAGAATGTGCCAAGGCGTTTTTGGCCTTAAAAATACAAATATCCAGAGTTATTCAATAGATTCAGTTCATGAACTCATTCTATAAAAAAAATCTGTTGATTTCTCACCTTGACTTCTTCCTCAATTTGCCTCTTCAGCTCCTCAATCTGTTGAGTGTAAGCCTGTTTGCTTCGAGTCAGCTGAGAAACTAAAGACTCTTTTTCCTCTAGTTGACGACCCATTTCACCTATTGTGAATTTAATGATTTAGTATTGTATATGTTGTTTATGGAGGATGTAATTTTTAATGTCGTTCCCATAAAGCAGGGGTGTCCTAACTCGATCCTGAGTTTAGCTCCAACTTGCTTCAACATGCTTTTAGTATGACATCAAGTTTTTAGTATGACTAGTAAGAGCTTGATTAGCTGTTTCAGGTGTGTCTACTTGGGTTTGGAGTTAAACTCTGCAGGACACCGGCCCTCCAGGATTGAGTTTGGGCACCCCTGCTGTAAAGTAAAGGTACTTACCATTTTCAGTCTGAAGTCTTGCCTTTTGAGTGCTTAGATCATTGATGTGGCGTACATGTTCGTCATGTTTCGACTTAAACTCGCTCAACTGATCTTCCAGTGTACGACACATCTTTTCAAGATTTGTCTGCCAAATACAACATGATTTTAATGGATGTTGTTGTTTAGGACTGTGTTTCACAAACAGTGCTTCATAAATATGCTAATACTTGCCTTGGATTTGGCAACAGCCTCCATACTGCTTGACACGTCATCAACCTCCATTTTAAGCTCACTTTTCTCCTTTTCCAGCTTCTGTTTCACACGCTGGAGGTTGTCGATCTGCTCTCCCAGCTCTGCCACACTGTCAGCCTGTTTCTTGCGGAGTGCCGCAGCCGTAGCTTCATGGTGCAAGGTGGACTCCTCCAGATCACGGCGCAGTTTCTGGAACTCAGCCTCACGTTTCTTGTTCATCTCAATCTGGGCAGAGGTGGCACCACCTGCTTCTTCAAGCCTCTCACTGATCTCCTCAAGTTCCCTGGCGAGATCAGATCGCTGCTTCTCAACCTTAGCACGAGCAGCTCGCTCTGCCTCGATTTCTTCCTCCAGCTCCTCAATGCGAGCCTGTGGTACCAAAACTTGATAAGTTACAGCTCATTAAAGAGAAATAAACAAAATCACAACAGCACATTGAGTCACCTGAAGTTCTTTAATCTTTTTCTGGAACTGAATACCAAGAGATTGCTCATCTTCAATTCTGCTCAGAAACTGACTTGTCTCAAATTCCTTCCTGTTTCGAAAAAACAGAAATTACTTGAGTTTGAAGTATTCTGAAACTGAACAAGGAGTCTGAATTATGTAGGGTAGGATAAAAAATTATTAGCTTCTCACTTTTTCAATTTTTCTTCTAGTTGTTGCTTGTCATTTTCCAGGTCCATTAAGGATTCCTGGGCAAGTTTTAAATCACCCTCAAGCTTTCTCTTAGCTCTCTCGAGGTCCATACGGAGTTTCTTCTCCTGCTCCAGAGATCCCTCCAGCTATTCGCAGATATGGAAAGAGTAATAAAAATTATTTTAAAACATTACTACCATGGTTGAGTTCTGCTTCTTGTAATAGTAAATAAACCGGTGAGTTTGCACAAATTTGTAAAATTTCAAACTCACATCATCAACTTGCTGCTCAAGCTTTGCTTTGGCTTTTGTCAGAGTATTGACTTTGTCTTCCTCTGCCTGCAAATCATCCAATGTTTGCTGATGTGCCTCTTGGAGGGCTTTCTTCTCTTTAGTCAGCTTTATAATAACCTCATCTTGAGATGTCATTTCTTCAGTAAGGTTTTTAACCTAGGAGACAAATATATTTATGTGACTGCAACCTGAGTGAAAGATCAAGATTGAACCAAACTTTTTTTCTCAAGACATTAACCTTGTTTTCAGTGGCATGTTTCTCCTTCTCTACTTTGGCCAAGGTAAGCTCTAAATCATCAATGTCTTTCTTCAGCTCAGAGCACTCATCCTCCAGCTTTCTCTTCTTGGCAGTAAGTTCAGCGTTGATTTCTTCCTCATCCTCCAATCTTTCAGTTGCCTCTTTAAGTTTTGCCTCAAGCTGAATCTTGCTTTTGATTAGTCCTTCACATCTCTCCTCAGCATCAGAAAGGTTTTCTGTTTCCTGTTGATTATAATATCATCATTTGTTGTTGTTTTTTTCAACTTGTGTATTTGTTATCTTATAAAGATGAGCCGGTCATTTGTGAACTCACAGATGCCACTTGTAACTGCAGGTCATTTTTCTCCTGCAGCAGGGTGACCATCTTCTCCTCCAGCTCCTTCTTCTTTGCAAGGGCCTTCGCAAGATCCTCTTTCATTTTTTCAAAGTTTTCTTTCATGGCTGCCATTTCCTTCTCAGTCTCTGCACTCTTCAGCAGGGGCTTGATCTTAAAATACAGCTTCATCCATGGCCAGTGTTTTACATTCATGAATGAGCGGATGTTGTACTGGATGGAGTAGATGGACTCTCTGTAACATAGAAGAAATGGTCAGATCCTGTATGTGAATGTGCACTGTATTTCTTCAAGCAAAATCCATACCTCCTCGCCATCATTTTGACAAACTCTTTCCTCATTACATAGCCTCTGCAGACTGCTTGAGTCATGGTTACAAGGATAACAAGTTTCTCATCTCGCATCTCCTCAAGGGTACCCAACAGACCAGCTTTGAAGAACACCTATCACAAATATTTCACAAAGTAATTATGCACTGTTAATAATTACATAATAAGTCAGATGATTCGATAGTGTGTACCTTGGTGTGTCCAAACTTGTACTGGGTATGATCCACATCAATGGAGCCAAGAAGCTTCTCTGAAGCCTTCTTGTTATCAATGAACTGACCCTCAGGGATGACACTAGCATTCAATACTTTGTATCTAAAGAGAAGATATGACTCAGTCTTATTCACTAATCCTGCATATGCGTGTTTCCATTTATTCAGATGTGTATGAAAGAAAGCCAACATATTTTATGCAGATTAATAGCGTTGGGCACATGCTCCATATTTACAATAATCCAGATTCCTCAACATTAGAACAAGGCAAATAACAAGGCTTTTACATTTTACACTAAAACACCGTCTTAATTCATCAAAGACTAGTGAAATGCAAGTAATGCACATTAATTACCTTTGCTTAAAGTCACCATAGAGGATTCTGCTGGGGAAACCCTTTCTGCAAATTCTGATTCCCTCCAGCACACCATTACAACGCAACTGGTGGATGACCAGAAAGTTCTCCATAAGACCTAAAATAAAGAGAGGTAATAAATACATAAATGATTGTTTTAGACAGGTTGCTCATTTTTTATTTTAACATAAAATATATATCACATGCTTTTCTGTATTTAAGCATAATTGTGTCAAAAATATTGACCTGGAGTCTTTGACTCATTTGGAATCAAGCAACGCACAAAATGAGGATGAGTGCTTCTCAGGTTGGTCATCAGTTTGCCCAAATTCTCCTGTTAATTGTAGAATAAATAATTAAACTATAAACACCCAGTACACCTTAAAATATTTAAAGGCTCAAACGGAATCATTTCATTACCCTGAACAAAGCAGACACAGTCTGGAAGGAGCCTCCCTTCTTTTTTCCAGCCTTTTTGCCACCAGATTCAGCTGTCGACAAAGAAATAAGTAAGTAATGTTTGGTAAACAAAACCATGTACAGAAATCAAACAAAGTATACGTACAAAACTTTATATCTAATAAAAAAAAAAATTGTCCTAATGTTGTAATCATAACAGTATGAATTTGTTTCACAAACCTTCTGATGAAGCATGAGCAACATACAGGTGACACAACAGTTTCACTGAAGACTTCTGGTACAGCTGAACCACAGAGTCATTAAGGGGGTCCTTGTTCTTATCCAGCCAGCCTGAGATGTTGTAATCCACAGTTCCAGCATAGTGCATGAGGGAGAAGTGTGCCTCAGCCTTGCCTTTGACAGGTTTGGGCTTCTGGAAGCATTGAGTTTTACCAAGATGCTGATCATGCAGCTTATTCTTGAAGGTTGTGTCTGTTGCCTTGGGGAACATACACTCCTCCTCAAGGATGGAGAAAATGCCCATTGGCTGAAAAAAAGAGCACATTTACTTGAGATACGATGATGAGTCAAAGCAAAGTAGTTTTATTAAAAATTAAATGCACTTTATGTTTGGAAGTTGACATTTTTTACCTTTTCAATCAGCTCAATGCAGGCAGCCAAGTCCATACCGAAGTCAATGAACTCCCACTCAATACCTTCTTTCTTGTATTCCTCTTGTTCCAGTACAAACATGTGGTGATTGAAAAACTGTTGCAGTTTTTCATTGGTGAAATTAATGCACAGCTGCTCCAAGCTGTTGAACTGTAATGAGCAACAGTTCAGCATCCGAGTTGATGAAATGAAGAAACACTGATTTTGATCATTTAATTTGATATTTTAACTTACATCAAAGATTTCAAATCCTGCAATGTCAAGCACTCCGATGAAGAACTGTCTTGGCTGTTTGGTGTCCAGCATCTCATTGATTCGGACAACCATCCACAAGAACATTTTCTCATAGATAGACTTGCACAGAGCCATGGTTGCATTGTTAACCTAACATATAAAACAAGAATTAATACCATTTCACTTTATTACATTCCTAATTTAATGATATATTCAAGATGCATTTTAAATGCACCTACCTGAGGAACAGTTTGACCTTTGGTCACAAATTCATTCCCGACCTTCACTCTGGGATAACACAAAGCTTTCAGCATGTCCGCAGAGTTCAGTCCCAAGAGGTAAGCAATTTTATCAGCCACTGGAAAAAGTATTTCAATTTATTACCTAAATGTAGCCATATTATACCATATATATGCATGTTTCCAAAGGCTAAGCTTAAACTAAAATCACACCCTCAGTTCCGTCAGGCTCAGCCTGCTCCTCCCTCTGCTTCTGCTTGAACTTCATGTTCCCATGATGCATCACAGCTCCTGTCAGCTTGTAGATGCCTATTTTCTCTTCAGCAGTGAAGCCCAGAATATCAATGGCTGTCTGCAAGTCAAAAACAATCAAGTGTGCCTCTTGGATAACTTATTTAATACAGTATACCAGATATACAGAGTATACATCCATATTATTATGCATCGGATATTAACTGCTGAAACATTTGATTTCCACTTACATCAGTTGCAATAAACTCTTCCACATCATTGATGCTCTTGACTGTGATCTCACCGTGACTGATCATGGGATAGTCATATGGGTTAGTGGTGATCAGAAGAGCCTCTACAAGAGGAATACAGCAAGAAATGAAGACTTTAAACTGCTGTACAAGTATAACTGAATACTCACGGTAATTGCTCTTGTATCATTCTAATGCAGTGATGTACATTTTCTTACCCAGCAGTTCTGGCTTATGGCCTGTGCAGAGCTGGTAGAAGATGTGGTAGCTCCTCTCAGCAGACAACTGGAAAGTAACCCTGGACTTTTCCAGCAGATCTATGGATCAAAAACATTTTTGTAACAGCAATAATATGGAAAATGTAAAGTCAGTCATTTGATCTAAACTCTAAACTAATTAAGAACTCACAAGTTTCAATATCAGCTGAGGCCAATTTTCCAGTGGTGCCGAAATGAATTCGGATGAATTTACCCTGAAGGATTCAGACACAGGATAACAAATCTTTACCACAAACATATATGTATAAAATGTTTCCATTACAGAATGAAAACACACAGTGGCTCAGTGGCTGTTGGCTCAGTACTCACAAAGCGGGAAGAGTTGTCATTCCTCACAGTCTTGGCGTTACCATAGGCTTCCAGCAAGGGGTTGGCTGCAATGATTTGATCCTCCAGCGACCCCTAATTGAAAAATAATGTGGCAGACACACCAGTAAAAATGAATCCTCATTATCATATTCACAAACAAATCCCATATATACTCCATATATGGATAAACCAAGTATAATGGTTGGACCTTGACCTAGCCTGGCTCTAACTCTGTGGAGCTTGATCTAGTTATGTCTAAGGAAAGGATTGGACTTTCAAGCCCCACCCATTATGTTTAGAGAGGGACAGCTGGATGTGAAGCCCCACCAACGGGCTCTGCAGCAATTGACTTCTCTATATACCTGCATTTTTCCAGGGATAGGCTCTTGCTTCTGCTTGCCAGCCACAGCGATTGTCGCAAAGTACTGGATGACACGTTTGGTGTTCACAGTCTTTCCTGCACCAGATTCTCCACTGAAAATAAAATATGCATCAGGCTTCACAGTTTCTACATGTTTACCATACAGCAACGCTATTGCATCTAAATGAAAATACTTACGTAATCAGGATAGACTGATTCTCACGATCTACAAGAGCAGAAAGTCATATATTAAATAAAAAATTTAAGCAAAATTGTCACAAACTTAGTATCTTAAGTACCTGCAAACTTAAATATCTTAAACATAATTATTTCTTACCAGTGAGCATGAACTGATAGGCGTTGTCAGAGATGGAGAAGATGTGAGGTGGGGCTTCAATTCTTTTTTTGCCCCTGTAGCCTGACACAACTACAGCATCATACACTGGGAGCCACTTATAGGGGTTCACGGTGACACAGAACAACCCAGAGTAGGTCTGCAAGAGAATAATGTACATTTACCACTAGATGTTGACAATGGACTAAGTGAAAAAAGGTGAAATAATAAGAATAAGTGTGACTAATAAGTGTAAGAATAAGTGAAACAGCACAATGTGTCAGATCACCACAGTGTTTTTCATTTACTTACGTAGATCATCCATGCTGCATAACGCTCTTTGAGGTTATACAGCACGGTGGGTTCGTTGAGGTGGGTCATCATGGCCATGTCCTCAATCTTGTCAAACTTTGGTGGATTCATTGGGAAAATTTCATCCTCCTTCACTGTGAGGGTCTGGAGGGAGTGTCATTTTACAGTTAGGAAGGAAGCAAAGCAGTTGCCTGTGATCTGTATCTGAATATCTCTGATACTCACTTTGCCACAGAGAGTTTGCACAGTAGCTTTGCCGCCATCCTTACTCTTGAGGACCCCTTTGAGGTACATCTCCTTGGGTTCAGACACGAAATAAGCAGTTTTGGCATCAAACGGCCTATTCTGAGCTTCTAGACGTTCCTTCTCTGTCTTGCGGAGGTAAACGGTCGCCGGGCCAAAACACTCCATTTCTGGGTCCCCACTCATGGTGGCACTTTTATAGAAAAAAACCCCAAACATTTATAATACAGGTTAGCACTGGAAAAGAACATTTACATGTCATCAAGTTAGACTAAAGGGTAAAGTACTTCAAGTAGGCTAGTTAGTTAGTTAATTAATAAAAAAACTAATATGCTTACCTTTGTCTTGCACCAACTCTTAGGACTTGATCTTGATGTTATAATTCACCACCTGTTTTATTTAAATGTGCAATCTTAATTTTTTTTTTGTTGATGTTGTTATAATGGTATTATACGAAAGTAATATACTAGGAAGTGTTATAATGTGTAACAAAACAAGCCTAAATATTCCTATTTGTTGAAAAGGAAAAGCAGAACTTTGTATAGCATCACTCACCCACTCAGTATAGCATATACACTCACCTCAGCTGTGTAGTTGTGAGCCCCGGGAGGAGTCGGGAAAGCCCTCTTTTATACTTGTGTGTAAGTGTCCTGTCAGCTCAATTTTGGTCATGAGTCCTGTTTGCCCACTTCCATTTGTCCCCCTTAGCAGCATCGCTGTATTATTTTTATCTCTTGAAATGGCCAGGTCTTCCAAGATGGCTTTGTGTCTTCAAATTGTTTATTTCTAGTCCAGCACTGATGAGAGCATTTTGGCAGTCAAAAATTAATTCTAAGAATTTACCTTACAACTGTAACATTGTTTCTTCTCAATGTCAAGAATTCAGCAGAAACAAATAAAGAGAAAGTTAGTCACAGTACCTAAGATAGCTGTAAATCCCTGTGAATCTCTGGCAAAACGCAAGTAATTTCTGGCAATAAATGTCACTTGGATAAAGTTGCAGGAGCCATGCAAATACAATGTTGCAAAGAAATCCGAATGA
Organism: Danio jaintianensis; assembly: GCA_903798115.1. Classification (NCBI taxonomy): domain Eukaryota; kingdom Metazoa; phylum Chordata; class Actinopteri; order Cypriniformes; family Danionidae; genus Danio; species Danio jaintianensis. The sequence continues at coordinate 12,012,306 of CAIGQV010019356.1, read as the reverse complement.
TATACTTTTATCCCTTCAAGAAACAAACGGGGATGCCAAAAGATCCTTGCTAAGAACAGCTGAGGCACTCCAGGCCTCTCCAGGGGATGAAACAAAGTCCAAGGTGGTGACAAAGCCCTCGATGTCAACAGGCAAACTTGAGTCATTGTGTGCTAATAGCCCTGCCTTTCCACATTATAGTGTTGGGAGTGACCTTTTAATCACTTTCAATATTTAAAATAAATGTATAAATCATTGTACGTATCGTTTCAAACCAATAACGTATTGTAACTAAACCATCAACCACAATTGCACTTCACCGAGATGTATCTGGATATTTAGCCTCCTCTGTTTGGCAAAGTGTAACTTGAGATCTGATTGTGGGCTTTGTGAGCCTTAAGGTCAGTCTTCCCACTGGAAAGGTGATCCTATACTGGCAGAGAGCAGAAAGCTTTCAAAAATTGTGGAGGAGTTACTCTTAGGATATAATGGGCTCCATTGAATAAAAATGTGAAACTCGATCGCCCATCCATAACACTACATTCTTATTTGGACAAAATACAAATATAGACGCCAGTGCAGACTTGGCCCACCAAATGGCGGCATACTTGGGGGATTTATTGTGTCTTGAACCTACTGCATTGCATTACAAAACAAAATCCAAGTGTTTTAGCATCTGTCACGAGCCTGCATGTGTGCAGCATTAAAGATTGTAGGTTGGTGGTATAATCGTTCTTGGATGAGACGGTCATATCATAGTTTAAGGCGTAATGATGCAGATTCTTATTTTAGGACTTTGAAATTGAATACAGCATCTTTGCATCTAATAGTAAAGGACAAATGAAATTGCCACACTTGATTGTTCCACACTTGTGTGCAAGTGTGATGGCACATTTACACTTTAACTATGCACAGATCCACTGCTAATGAAGCTTTTCTGTCTGTTGCTGGATGCGGTTGGGTTTCTTTGAATGCCACCAGAGATGAGTATAAATTTTTATTATTATTGACATATTAGATGCAATTGCATGATATTGAGCAGACTTGGTTTGAAGCGTTTCACTTTTGCATAACTTTCCCACTAAGATGGTGTGAGTCTAATTAACTGGTTCAAATTAATATGTGAATGAAGGAAAGATGAAATGTAACTTCGCCAATTTAGTTAGCTACATAAGCATGAATGCAAGTATGAAAATAATCCTCTCTAGCAAGTCCACAATGAGATCCTGACATAAAATTGCTCAAATATGGAATGGTTATGGAATTAGCTTGCTATAGATCTGTAAATGATTCATAGTTTGTGTATCAATTAAATGTAATTGTTAAGAAAGTACCTGCACAAAGCATAATAGGCTGCATCCCAACCCCTTGGTGAAAAGGAAATTGAGGATTTTTAAATGATTCTCAGATTAAGGATTGTGAGGCAGATCATTTTAAGGTCAGTTTACACTGCACCAAAAGATAGCAAACAATGTGGAAAATCACCAGATTACATGAAGTTACTGCAGAGACAAACACAGGTTGAACATGTACAATTGGCAAAAACATGCAAAGAACAAGTTGGTATCTGTCTGCGCAGTGCGAACTCATAAACGTTTGAATCTGAAGGTTCGATAAAATGAATTTGAAGATGAATTTTGCTAGATGCTAAGGGCTGAGTAAAAGTATAGATACTGTAATAAAGTAAAAGTATGCAGGATATACATATTATACATTTATTCAGCACCAACCTTAAGAGGCATATGGTGTTTAATTGTAACTTTTGGTATGTATCGTGTTTATTGTGAAATTCACCACATGTTTGTAATGAGGCAACAAACACATGGACTGCTGAGTATTGTGTTTAATGCAGGTTTAAGCGTCATGTCATATCACTCAGCTCTTACTGTCATTTTTCTGGAGTGAAAGAACAGCAATACACTTTATTAAATGTCATCTGTTTATGCAGAGGTTGATATTAATTCCTGGCTGTGTTTACATTTGGATTATAGCTTCAAAATACCAAATACACCTCTGTCAGTCTCTTTTGTTTATTTTTTTTATTATAATTTAGCCTATACTTTATCCACAACACAACTAGGGGCAAAATTGGTTACTCTGGTGGTTTAAATTACATAGCTCACTCACTTCTAGCTAAAATAAACCTCCAAAGTTAAAACCTCTTAAGTTAAAAAGATTTAACAAGGCATCTACTTTAAAATATTTGTTGACAAATGAAGTATGATTATTTTGCATATGTTTACTTCACAGCTGGTGACGATTTCTGATGTGAAATGTAGTATATTACTATTTGGAACGTAGACAAAAAAAATCCTAATGACTTGATTTATCCATAGGTATGCCGCTTGATTGACCATGATTTAAGAAATACACACATTAAAATTGTCATTCAGTCTAACAATTTACAAAAAAAAATGGTGTCAGGCATAATTAGAACAAGAATATTTAGATTTTATATTAAACTGTTAAGGTGAATTTCACATCACGTTCAAAAAATTGCAGTTTAACTATTTTCTGACAAAATAATCTGGCCTGTTCCTCCTGTGGTGGGATTTAGACATTGGTAAATTAAGAAATAACCAAACAAACTCCTCATTGAATCCTGAGGAATTATGACCGTATAAAGCTCTACTTACAGCTTCCTCAGCTTGTCTCATGTAAGACTTAACTTTCATCTGCAGTTTGTCCACCAGATCCTGCAATCCGGTTCAATCCCTCTTATCCTAAAGTACTGGATGACACGTTTGGTGTTCACAGTCTTTCCTACAGCAGATTCTCCACTAAAATTATATAAACAATTTAATTATTGATGAATTACTACCTTAAACTGAGAAATCGTGTTCACAGTGACACGAAACAACCCAGAGTACCACAGTGGGCTCAATGAGGTGGGTCATCATGGCCATCTCCTCAATCTCATCAAACATGAGCGGATTTATTGGGTGAATTTCATCCTCCTTCACAGTCTAACAGTAGCAAATCATAGGTCACAGGTTTGTAAACAAATTTAAACTTTAAATAATACTTTTTGTTTACTGAATTACTTTATTCCTAAGTCTGAACTTGCAGTACCTGATTTGTTTCTACTGTTACTTGGTTTCAAGCTGCAAATCTCTAAGCTTGCTTTGCAGCACAGTAGCTTTTCCACCCTCTTTGCTGACCAAGGCCCCATTTAGGTACATCTCCTGTTGGTCAGTTACAAATTAAGCAGTCTTTGGATCAAATGGTGTGTTCTGAGCCTCAATTCTCTTCTTCTCTGGCTTGTGGAGAAAAATAGCCAAGCCAAAACACTATATTTCCCCATCCCCACTCATGGTGGCGCTTTACTGGACAGACAGATAAAACATTAATGACGTAAATTATACAAATCAGTAACTGAAACAGAAAATTGTTACAAATTTAAATACATTATAAAGGAATACTGCTTCATAGTCAGTTGGATTCTACCTCTTTTGTTCCTCGTCAATGGAAGCTAGCCAAATGATGTGAGCAATCTAAAACAAAGACATACTTTCTGAGAGTGAAATTAAGCATATTTGCACACAGAATAATAATACATATTTTAATCTTTTTTTGCATGCAAACTACTGATCTTCAGACATTTTTAATTTGACTCACCTACTTGAAATCAGCCACATTCAATGGATTTGCTCTCAACCTTATTTTAATCACGGTGTTTAGCTAGTAAAACGGTCTCTTCCTGTTTGGTGCTTGGACTGCCCTCGATTCCGACTTCTCTCTCTGGAATATTATTTTTATCTGATGATAAATTTAGTCAATTTGGACAGAGCATTTGTGCTTGGTTCCAATATTTCCACTTTTCCAGAACACTGAGGAGCTTTGACATGCACTGAAGTCTTATACAAAGTAAACAGATATTCTAATTTTTGTGATCAAAATGATGGAATACTTTAAATACCATCAAAATCAAGCAAAAACCTTGATTCTCTGTTAAAAAAATGTATGCAGTATATTAAAATGTATCGCACTGCAATGGTGTAATTGTCAGATACGTCCTAAGGATGTTTCTTGGCACTGTTGAGCTTCTCTCTTTAGCAGTGTTGGGCCTGCAAATGTCACTTGTATACTGTTGCAAATTCCTTTCAAAGATGGATTTGACAAAAGACATTATTAATTAATTATAAAAGTAGATGCATTACCACAGAGACAGGTGTAAAACTGACAGCATGTTGCCAACTTTACAATCAGGTGATACTGTTCTCATTTGATTTCAAATTCTCAAACATTTCCAATTCGCTTTGTTCACTGTAAAAAAAAACGTTCACATTTATTACAAAATACATTCCCATTCCCTATCATTTCTTGAACTTGAGTTTTTTGATGTGTGTAAGGGTCATGCATCTTATTGACCATCTCTTGTGCTTCTCAAAGAACTTCATGCCCGTTTAACAACAGATCAAATGATTTATACCAATCACATTCAATTTCCTTGGGATGAGAAATAAGATAAGGGCTCAGTAAGAGGGGAAAGTGCTGTAAAAATTCTGAAGAGGTTACCCACAAGGGTGAGCTCATCTCCTCAATAAAAAGATGGATATATGATATTTTAGATTTCACATTATCTTCTTATAAGGGTTGAGCACAAATATAGACACACTCATGCAGCTGTCCTTCAAAAACAACACAAAACATACAAGAGGCTGAAGGGAAAAGAGATAGGTGAGCACTTCATTTTGATCTAATTTTATTGTAAAAAGAAGGAAAGGTTGTATAAGCATGAGTTTCATTGCTTTATCTTACACTAAAACATATTTGTAATGTTACAGCTGAATATTTAATTAGTATAACAAATAAGTAGTCAAAACGTAAAGTATATTATATGAATTACTGACACTCATTGGTCTCTCTAACTCTGAAGAATAAATGATAGGTCTAGATTTCTTTTGTTGAAACCGTTTTTTACATGTCAAAATAAGTGTAAAACATTAGTTTCTACATATGTGACAGAAGAAAGGTGATATGTGATCTTTGCCTGCCACTTAAATTTGTTGTATTGGTCCGACAACTTGCTTTTAAAAATATCTGAGCATCAGAAGATAAAATCAATACAACAAGAAGTGTAGACAAACTGCAGTTAAACTTACCATAATAAGCAACCGATCCGAGTGCTTTCATTCCCACAGTACACAACACAATATAAGCAATAAAGGGATTTATTTAGCATCATCATCATGATATGGTTTGTAAGATCCATGTGCACCAGCGTGAGGATTTTTATATCAAAACTCAACATGAAAAAATGGTTGTCTGAACACAGTATACATATTTATAAAAAACACTGACAAAATAATCTTTTAAATTACTGGAACACCATTACCTTTGTGCTCGCGAACATAGATGAGGATTCGTCCAATAGACCCGCCCTGATTTAAAGTTTGTTAGAAAGGCAGAGGTAAAATGAGTCTATCCTTTTTAATATGTACAGTACCTGCTCATTAATATTCATGAGCACAAGGGAACGCTGAGGCATATTCAGAATATTGCAAATTTGTAAGCACTTTACTACTACTAAATAATAACCAAGGTATCTGGGATAAGATGTAAAGAAACGGAATGCAAAGAGAATTGCAGAGTGTGAAGAAACAAATACTTTTTAAAAAATTAGGCCATTAGCAAAAGTTAAAAAAAGAGGGGCAAAAAAAAAAAGGAGTAGAACAGACAACAAATGGAGTACCGTGCCTGTCTGTTGAATCCATCACTTTGCTCTCAAGATACAATAATGCAATACTCTGAAATCATTCCTGTGACCCTTCTGGATCCAGCTGTGGTGATGGTCCAGGAATCAAATCACACCTTAACTACTTCCTCAATTGCCCCAAAGCTCTCCGTAGGTGTTTCCTGGGATACGGGTATTGCAGGCAGCAGAGGGTGTACTGATCATTTCCTAAAACTGTTGAGCACCGAAGGAACGCATAGTAAAGAGAGGTTGCTGGAAATTCGTAATTTGTGGTAAATCATGTTGGACAGAGACTCACGTTTTTGAGAAACTCCTCTGCAACTATGCGAGCCCTGGCGTTGACTGACAGTTTCATCTCACTGATTTCCTTGTCGATCTCCTCCATGAAATGGATGACAAAGTCCACTAACTTATGCTTGTACATTTGTTCTGTGTGGAAGTTAGTAATGAGGAAACTGATGTCATATCCCTGATAAAAAGAAAGAAGGGTTATTTATATCTGTTACAATGTTATAAACATGAACATTTTTAACAACAGAAAGCATACAATTTTTGGCCCTGTTCTCTACTAGTATTAAGACGTGTTTTACATGTGATCTGATTACATGTGACAGTTGTTACTGAAAGTATTTGAGGTTGTACACTTTCGATGACTTTTTAAAAGTATTAGAAAACACGTTTAATTAGATTGCTTTCGTAGTTTCATGAGATGAAGTTGACTGCATTCAAACATTCACAAAAGACAACAAAAGACCTAATTCTTAAACATTACGGGACACGTTGTTGAAGTGCAGGATTTCAGCTTCAGTTTGAAATTGGAAACTTGGATTGAAGGTAAAAAAAAAACTTGGTTAGTGTAAAAACTAATTGCTTAATCCTGATTCAAAAAAAAAAAAAAAACGTTGGCTTTTTGTATCATTTGTCATTTTCCATCATCTCCTTTCATGCTCATATTATTGTGCAAACTTATTTTGCAATATTTTTTTCCATCAAATTTGTATTATTTAATTTTGAAATTATGTGATGATCAGCATACCACAGTGAGCATAAAAAACACATGTAATAAACTAAATACAGGAATACAGGAGGTTGATAAATAATATTAATAATACCAAGAACAACAATAGTAAAAAATAAAAAGGATAAACTAAAGAATGAGAGATATACGTATTTTGCAATATTAGGTTCAAAGATCAGAAGCCAATACATACACCTGCCACTGGCCCTCCACTCAAAAATAAATAAATAAAGTAATCAAAAGTGGTTAAGAAATGTTTAAAATTGCTAAATGTGTCTCCTCGTCTAATTGTGTTATGGTCAATCATGGTATCTTAAAACCAGGTGTAAACGGAATTACTTTGCAAAGAAATATTTAAGATAACAACAAACTGCAAAAGAACAGTTTTTTTAATGAATGGAAGTGAACAGAAATAGTGTTTTGTAAGCCTCTTTGCTCTCCTCACCTCCACAGGTTTTCTCCGAAGGATGAAGAAGTTCTCGGCTCTCATCATCATGAAGCGCATAAACTTGTGACACAGGATCTTTTCAATCTCGTCAGCCTTCAAGGAGCATCATCCAATCACAGACGGTAAAGACAGAAACAACATCAAACTGGATTTTTAGCTTGTTCTTTTCAAACATATTGTGTGCATAACTCACCACAGTGGTTCTCAACATAATCACAAGACCCGCTTCTATTTACAGACTCCAGACAGTTTCATGCACTTACTAATCTTTCATTTTACAAGACATCATTGTATTGTGAGGTGCCATATATATTAATTTTGTTTAGCCTTTATAGGCTATAGGAGTTTATATTATTTGACTCAAAAAGGACTGTAACCATTGACTTGCGTTGTATGGATAACCAAGTACCATGCTTTCAGCTAAAAAAAAAAAAATCAAAAATTCTCTACTGAAGATCAAATCTATAAATAGATCTTACCCTAACATTTTTGAGTTGACTGTCCCTTTAATTAAAATCCAGAGGCCTGCTACAAAGTAACTGTTTGGGGACCACTCTGTCTTAGCACATTTAGTGAACAACAAATGTTTTGTGTCAGAGTGAAACCAACCTCCCTTACTCATCTCACCACACCACAATACTTCTCTTTTATATTATTAGTAGCATTTTCAGTATTCTATAATGACATTTGAAGACACAACCATATAGAGGCAAAAGTGAGTCTCAAGTAAAACAGTAACATTTACCTGTTTGACAGCAATGCTGACCCGCACAGAGTTGATGGAACCTTCTATTAGGACCTTTTCTTTATCATTCCTACTGATCACAACAGGCTGAAGCAACAGCTCTTTACTGCTCCTGGTGAGACAATTAAACAAAAATGTTAAGCACACATGCGGTATAAATAAGATAAGCATCTTTTAATTCAAGGTAATTACGATAAACATTCCATTGTAATGCATATTGTGATTTTGATTCCCATTTAGCTTTGTTTTTTGTACTGCAAAAGCAACATTTTTTTATTTAAAGATCTAATAAATTTTTTTCAAATATTAATATTGTATTGTACTCGTGATTAAACTTTAATTAAGAATTTGACTGACAGAAGTCTCATTATGCCTTATATCAGCTTGAGAACCAAAAACTACAAATAAAGTAAAACTAAAGCCCAGATGCTTGTGAGAAAAACATCACCTGAAATGCTCGTATATGCTGTACTTCTTTAAAAGCCAAAATAATAGTTTGAAGAATTGGAGTTTATAAATTTGACTGCAAACTTACACCGTTTTGCTCAGGCCATAGATAAAGTACAAAGCACTTAGATCAGATGTATGCATGCATTCAAACGCATGTAAGAATCAAGGGACTCAAATCACAGTCACATACACTTACCGGACTTCAACCTCAGGTTTGTTGTGTCTTTCCACCACCTGTGAGGAGAAGTTCTCCAGACAGAGAGCTGCCTGCAGTGTAGCACGCACAGCATTCAGGTACGGACGCAGCGTCGCCGTCTGACAAAACAAAGCAAATTAAACAGCACTCATTATAAATTCACGTTCGAAATCTCAAAGCAGGCAAGCAAGCACATAGCAAACGGCTCACAACTTCCACTCTGTTTGTTCCACACACGCCTGAACCTGCAGGGGAATTCTTGGGATACTGTACTCAAGCCCTCCAAACCATAACAAACTATTATATGGTTCAGTCGGCCTACAAACGCCACAAATCTTTTCATAGACTGCATTTGAAGAAGTCTGTCACTTCCTGAAGTTTAATGCAAGTCATGGAGGAAGTGCAAAACCTACTGCAAGAAAGATGATGCATTATTAAAGCTGAAGTGACCTTGTTTAGTGTTATGTGGGCTTCCTTTCATTTAGAAATAGCTCACTGTATAAAAAATGTAATATGTCTGTATGCATAATTAATATTAAAAAAGTCATTGTGTATCAAAAGTTGCAAAACCGAGTATCTGGGATGAGCAGTTATATTGTAGAGTTTGTGCTGTGCAGGCACAAGAGGAAAATAACATATGAGTAACCAGTACTCAAATCGACCAGAGGTGCATTTGTTCATCCATTTAGACTAAAGTGTTTATATAAAACATGTAGAATACACTGATGTTTCATAATAACAGACCGGCTATTAATAACTTGAGTTTAAATTGGGTCAAATTGCCAGTGTGTCAACTCCTAGATTACAAAGCGCTGGCAATATTACCACTTTTAAAATGAGACAAATTCAATATCAAGTCAACTCGAAACTGGGGAATCTGGGTGGGGATGTTAGCTAGTAATTTAGCGCTACCCGACGATTGAGCAACTTCACATCATCCCAGAAATAAATAGCAGCAAAAAGACATTTGCGTCACGGCGGTGTTAACGTTCATGTAATAATAAGTGTCTATACAAAAGAAAAGGTTCATATTTTTCTGAAGTGCTGAAAGGAAATCCTACCATTTCTGTGTACCCGCTGGAGCAGAAGACGGAAGTGCTACAAACACCGGGCGACTTCCGCAAGTAACGCCACTCATAGGAAGATACCAACTTTGTCTTAGCGGGGGGCGACGACAGTATAAATGTAATGTGATTTATTTTTTGGGCTTCTACTGGATACTGAAATGTGTCAATTTGATTGTACATCGCTTATGATGCATCATTAATGTGACATGGAGATCCAGGCTTTGAAATCAGTTTAGCGAAAGAGACCTTTTAAATAGATAAATCAACGTCATGCGAAATAGACCTTTGTTCTCATGCAATTGCACACAAACTAACAACGTGTTTATAATTCGCTTGATACAGATTTTATTTTTCATAAATTGTATAAGACGAAGTTCTGACAAGTAGTGGCAGCACTATTGATTTGTATATGGATCAGTAACGATTTTTTTAAGCATCAAAATAAAAGTGCAATACATCATTGTTTTCTGAGCAAAAAATCATTGACTATTACACATTTATATAGTGTAACAATTCATTCATTTTCTTTTCGGCTTAGTCCCTTATTCATTACCAACTTATCACCACCAACTTATCCAGCATATGTTTTACGCAGCGGATGCCCGTAAACACCCATACACTCTTGCATTCACACTCATACTCTACGGCCAATTTAGCTTATTCAATTCACCTATACCGCATGTCTTTGGACTGTGGGGGAAACCGGAGCACCTGGAGGAAGCCCACTTGAGCACGGGGAGAACATGCAAACTCCACACAGAAATGCCAACTGACCCAGCCGGGGCTCGAACCATCGACCTTCTTGCTGTGAGACGAACGTTCGTTTTATAATGTATTAAGGACCAAAGAGCAACCCCATTAATTTATTTGAAATACTCTGTGCACCATCCATCAGTTCAGTAGGCTTTACTTACGTCAACAATGTTTTTAATCGTTTAAAATCTAATGCAACTTAGTTTGATTGATTATTTTACACGTTTAATAAGTACAGGCCAAAATAACTATTTTTAATTTGTAATTTTTACACAAATATATATTATGCAGAATGATGAAGGAACGTTTTATAATCAGTATTTTATTTTTCCACAAAATCACATTTATAAATTCACATTGAGCTGGACACCAAAAATTGGCATGTCTTGTCTTTAGCTGATGTGCAGTACTTTATTTTACATGGAAAGTGTTTTAGTACTTAATTTCTGTACTCCACAATTAGATTTGGATATATAAAAATCACATACTTGACATTTTCCAAGCGTCAGCAATATGAATATATATATATATTTAATTCATCATTAATTCACATTTCGTGCTGTTTTCAAAACTTTTCAGTATCCTCAAAGTTATTAGTTTGGAGGAAAATAACAGTTTAGCAGTTCTGCAACAACTATTAGATCCCAAATCTGTAATTATGTCTTATATAAAACTGGTAAAACATGGTAATAAAGTTACATTTAATCATAATTCTGAGATAAATAAACAGGTCAGACATCTGTTTTACGAGAAGAATCGAGAAAGATGCACAGACTTAAAAAAAAAACGGGTACACTGGACATTTTGCAGTTCAGTAACATTGTATATGAAGAAAAAAAAACATATTTTGTAAATGAAATAAGCAAAAACACTTTTCTAATGTTAACTTAAATATACTATCAGTGCCCTTGGTTTAGATAGCTAACTATTCTGTTCGGTGTAGCAAACCGAACAAATATTAACATGCATTTCAGAAAAGCATAATTGCAGTTTATAGAATGTTTATAAAATGTTTATAGAAGATACATCAGCCCACAATTGTAAACATGAATATCAAAAATAAAAATCGTCTGGTTTGTCTGGCAAAGACACTATACATATAAAATATAATTATCATCTTCGTCAGAAAGTCTATTTTGCTTTCGTCGTCTTCTTGGCGGCAGCTTTTGCCTTTTTTGCAGCCGTTTTCTTCGGTTTGGCGGTCGCCTTCTTCACACTCGTCTTCTTCGGGGTTTTCTTTTTAACGGGGCTCTTTTTGGCGCTCTTCTTTGCACTCACTTTCTTGGTCACGGCTTTTTTGGAGGTCGGCTTGGCAGGCTTCTCCGTCTTCTTGGTCGCCTTTTTTGAGGCAGCTTTCTTTGGCCTTTTCTCAACTTTCTTCTTATTGAGCTTGAAGGATCCATTGGCTCCGAATCCCTTCACCTGCACGAGCGTGTCGTTGAGCACGAGCGCGCGGATGGAGGCGCGCAGATACATGCGTCCGTTCTTCTGGTCAAACCAGCTCACTTTCTTCGCTTCATTGTAGATTTTGAAAAGCGACGAGCCGTTTTTCTCGTCCAGAGTACGGATGGCATCAGTGACAAGCTTGCTGTACTTCCCGGGGCCCTTGCTCTTCTTTTTCTTCTTTTTAGCTGGAGAAGCAGTTACGGCAGGTTTAGTTTTTTTCTCCACTGGAGCAGGGGCTTGGGTGGGCGCTGACTCTTCGACAACAGCAGACATGATCAAGCTTATGCGTTAAGAGTGTTTTTTTCCCAAGAAGATCAGATCAGCTATGCGAGCATCATCACGAAGTTTGTATCAACAGATTTAACGGCGGAGCGCGGACGTGATTGAGAACAACAACATCGTCAGCAGAGGCACTTGCGGAGTTGTGTTTTCTTCCACGCCTTTGGGAACTGTTTTCTTGTTAGCTTGACATACTTTACTCATTCAGATTATTCATATGGGAAGTCCAAACGGTGGTCTTTCCGATGGAGTGCAAAAGTGGTCAAATAAATGCAACAATGTGGCACGTGAAAGCAAAAACAAAATCATGCCCACATAATGCCCAGCGATTTGGGGTAGGGGCACAGACTTTGAGAACGAAATTCTTTTCGTGGACATGCAGACAGTTTGTGCCCTTAATCTGTCATGAAAGTTTAGAAATGAAAGAGTATGGAATTATATTAATCAGTCCGCGCTAATTAAATTCCTTCATAATACAAGCAGTTTGATTTCTTCTAACTAACACATTAAACGCCCTCGCGTGGCTGTGCATTGGCAAACATATTTCTTTGCATATTTTGTTCCTCATGACTCGCTGTATTTCCTGCCAATGTGCTACTAAATTTGGGCACAAGGCACGAAATGTGTATTTGTCATTTTATGCTACAATAAATCAACCATTCAAGGATTTTAAATCATTTATTATGTCAAAAGTAGGCTACTGTACACCATTTGAGTCCTTATATGTCAAAAAAAGAAGTAGTAATTTTTCAAAAAATGCTGAGGGAACTCCGCCCCCATCCAGGCATGAGCTTTTTAAGAACTTCAGGGTAGATCCCAACCAAGTGAAATACTGAATTAAAAAAAATCCTAAGCTGTAAGTCATACCTAGAATTAAAATGAAAACAAAAAAACCTTAGCTATAAGTTAGATTTAAAAAATAAATAAATTGTGTATATATATATATGTTACTTTTGTCCCCGATCTCCCCTATATATATATATATATATATAGGGGACAACAGTAACATTTTTCTGAAAAACTTCATTTTAAAAGGTAATGTTTTTAGCAGAAATATAATCTTGCTGTGGTTACTAACTCACAACAGTGGTCTATCAAAATCAGGTGTTATTTTGTATCAATGCAGAACAACTCCAATATAACTTCACTTTAAACAAAAGTTGCACATTGTTACTTTTGGCCCCTATCAGCAGGGACGGAAGTAACACACGGGTGGGTCAAAAGTAGCACAACAATATTTGCTAGATTTACTGGCTTAATCTTGTTTATTTTAAATATATCTGACTATGACCTTGTTAATGTTAACTGCAAACAGCATTTTCATTTTAAATTTCACTTCCACATTAGTTTTCAGTGTTTTGACTCATATGTTTTATAAGATTAATGCATATTGCCAATAATAATAAAAATGATGGAAGTGAAAAATAAGGTATGGTCATTAGCAGTGGGACATAAATAACTTTTGTCCCTACAGGAACTCTTGCCATTTAAACCTGATTTACTTTTAAAGTGAAAAACTCAGACATTTCAAACTCAAGGATGTGTTATTGCACTAAATAACCTGTAGATTGATCATTAGTGTGACGTTTGAAGAGGAACACAACTTGTAATAAGGAAAAAAGAACCACTACAATAACTTTGAATTCCCCAAAATCACATGATATTTGGCAGCTCCATCAAGGGTTGCATGCTGTTATGGCCTGGAAATCAAATGTTGTCAGGGCTTCAAGAAAATCGATTTGTTACTTTCGTCCCCGCTTTCCCCTATATATATATATATTTAGTGCAATTCCAGCAATATGGATGTGACATTTGAGGTAAAAACTCTAAACATAAATTCACAGAGTATATGTTAACATTATATTGAAACATCTGTTTATATTTCCCTAACAACTAACCACAGAGTTATGATCAGAAAAATATCAATCTGTAAAAAGAATTTATATTTTAAATGAGAGAAATAAACATGCGTTATGGATGTGACAAAAAAAGTTAGCGAGTTTACGGTCTACAACATATACTTTGTAGAAATTATGTGAATTAAACTGCACAACCCAAAAGAAATAATGTTAATCAAAAGGATAAGAGTTGGCTCACTAGAGAACAAAAACTATTGATTTTATTTTATTTGTCATTTTTGCTTTTATAAGGAAAAAGCTTTGTTATGGATGTGGCACCTCTCAGTTATGAATGTGACAGATGTGAATTTGGCACTTGTGTGACTTTGGTAAATCAAATATAATTGTTTGAAACCATTTTGGAGCATTTTTATAGTACTGTAAAATACAAGCCTACACAAAAAACTTAGAAAGAGTTTTGCTATTTTGTTGAAAACTTTTTTTTCATGGCAAGGTTGACATTTGCATGGAATTGCTCGCATATATCAATTAAGCTTCAGGAAGGTTTTCAAATGCAATGCTAAAAAAAGTAGTCATTTTTAAACAAAGTAAAATATAAATTAAAAAGGAAAAACTTAATACATTATTTATAAATTGCCATCAACATATCAGGTTGTGACAGTACATTATTCTAGAAAACTTAAGCTTCCTAGAAGCAAAACAAAAGGAAATGTTTTAGAGGCGAAAATACCAGTTGCCTGCTGCCATCACCTAAATGCCACCATTGGACAATCAGCACTAGATGGCAGCCTCTCTACAGATAACGGTTTGTGTTGTGATTATGTGTACATGAAGTTCACATAATCTAACTTCTACATTTATAACAAATTGTGAATGAGTGTTACCTTGCTCCACCCCAGTGAGCAGTAACAACCAGAAGCATATAAAAGGCCCATAAAAACAAGCTTTTTAGACAAAATGTACAAATGGATTAAAATGAACCACTAATTTGCCCAAATATAACAGTTATAAACTGCCCTGAGATTGTGTTATCATATAGTCACATAGTGATACTCGAATCATTCATTATCTTCCTGTGACTGTACTATGCATTCTAGCACATTTACACGTTATAACCACTTCCTGTTGCACACAAAGTGCAAACACCTCTCAATAAAATATCGTCTGAGAC
>CAIGQV010019356.1:11977973-11997187 GCA_903798115.1 Danio jaintianensis | reverse complement strand
GTGTGTGTGTGTGTATACTGGTACGAGTGTGCGTTTGTGTGTGTTAGGGGGTGGGTGAACCGGTGCATGTCAGACAGCAAAGAGCCACAGTTATCTAGGAATCTGAGCCAAAAGAGCCTCACAAACAGAAGGGAGCGCGCAGGAGAGTGAGAGGGAGGGAAAGAGGAGAGAAGATCAAATAAAAGAGAAAAAGAGGACAGGAGACTTGCTGTAGGACAGTGTGTAAGACCTGATGACACAGGGCAACTTAAAATCTGAAGAGAGAAAAAACATCAGTGATACAGGAGTTTTTAGGCAGTGCACAGGTGTCTCTATCTCTCTAGACTCTTCTGGTGATTCTTCTGAGCAGTATGTATGTGCGTGTCGTGCTGTTGTTTTTGCTGGGAGTGTATATGATGTGTGTTCATGTGTGGTGTCAGAGGGACATTCTGGTGGCCGGACCCCCAAACAGTGTAACGTCACCCCCTAAAATACATCAGCCTCACTCTCAGGACTCAAGGCTCAGAAAGACTCCAGAGAACCGTAAACATTTACAGGTAAGCATTAGCAATAGGAAAATGTGATCTGTGAGAGAGATTTAAGAGTGTATCGCTTAACAATAATGTCTTAATTGTTAGTATTACTGAATGCATTAGCTAACAAAAACGTGCACTGACAATATATATTTTAGATAATCTGTCAAACATTGTTATTAGTTCACAATGCATTATAAAATATTAACAGATCCAATTTTGGATTTAATTCGTTTTTTACCTTAACTTCTAAATTTAAAATTAACCAAAATTGCCGTAGGGTTGTTTTTTACTACTACTTCATGTAGTTAATGATAACAAATGGAACCCTATTGTAAAGTGTTACTCTCATTATTTTACCATCAGATTTCATTTATTAATGCTCCTTAACTGCACAAGTATTACCTAACATTTTAATGTACTTCATAATCTTAGTCATATAAATGTAAGTTAATGTTAATCTCAACATTCACTAATGAACAATTTAAATTCAAAGTCGTATATGCATGCGTTACATAAGTTTCACGTGTGAAACATACGAAACATCTATTGGAACATCTTCATGTGGGGAAAGAATGTGATCACCTGTGGAACACGTGAAACACAAAACATGGTTTTAGAACATTTTCTACATATTTCAAAAACACATTTTATTTCACTTGTTTTATTTTATGTGATTTTTCAGAAACACATTTTTTATGTGAGGCAAAGTTAGTATATTTTGTAAACAGCAAAATCATAAGTCCAAGGCACTCAAAAAGTAAGTGAAATTTTTTTAAAAGCCTTTATTAACATTATGTTTCATTTGTGTCCCGCAGGTGTCTGACACCTCTGAGCGGCTCATCCAGCTGCAGCGCTGTATGCTACAACATGAATCAGTGGCTGTGAGTCAGGGAGATGGATCAGACTCACTGGTCGCCTTTCTGGCTCTAATGGCAGCAGTGCTGACCGAATGTAACCTCCACTGCCATAGTCAGAGACTCCGAGAGATGGCCACCAGACTCGGTCATTAACTAACACAATATACAACCACTTACATTTCCTTTATAAATGATGTGGAACAGTCTGAAATTAGGGACTTTTCCAAATTGTTTATCAGACTAACCACTCTTTATCATTTGTTATTTAATTCCTGCTATTCTCTCAATTAAGCTAACACACTTAGCAAACAGAGGTGCTGTTAGGAATGCAAGAAAACGGACCCGTGACAGCCTCCATCTGACCCTTTCATTACCTTTCTCTAACCTTTGTGTAACCTTACAACAAACCCAACAATGCTGAAATAGTCAACAAGCAAATAATCTAATAATTTACTCTTTAAACATGCTATATTGCATCAGATACAATCTCTTTTCCTCGACTGACCCCTATTTGATTTATTTTTTGGTTCTTTATATCATATTGCTATAGCCTGTTTGATAGAAAGAAAATCAGAGAGGGACTTTCCAAATTAAAATCTTTCTGTCCTATAGTTAGAAAAATAACTGTCAAGAATATTAAAAATAGTTATAACTGTGTGTTCCAAATATCTTCCGCATTGTGCTAGAATGCTAAAAGAACATTTCTATTCACATTTATGGATGGAAAATCCAACATAAATGTTAAAAATCTTAATGAAATCCTTGAGGGTTGCTTTGACTCTCTCTCTTTCTGTCTTAGAAAGCGTGGTGGGCAAAAATGGGGAGAAAGACTTACTGCTGTTACTGAAGAGTATCACACATTCTAAACCTAATGGCCTAAAACCAAGGACTCCTACAGGTGAGCTACACACATACACAGAGAGAGAGAAAGATAGCCAGGCAGATACACAGAACAAACACCCTGTGAAGTCCAGCAGAGTATTTATTACACAAATGTTCACAGATGGTTTGTTTGCATCTATACGGCAGTGCCTCCATCTGCAGGCCTTTACCCTCAAGACTGTCATGAAATCTACCAATTAGGAATCAAAGAGAACGGAATCTACACCATACAGCCTGATCCAAAGCAGCCGGCGCTGGAGGTACAAACATCACATCAGGCAGTGTAGAGAAAGCTAAATATATTCAAAATATTACATTAAATCTTTAAATATATTTAGATTTAAAATGATAAACCAAACAGCTACTTTTGTTATGATAAATTCCACCGTGATTGCCAGTTTGAAATCGAATGCATATCAAATGTGACTTAAAGGCACAGTTCAGCCAAAACTGAAAATTCGCTCCTGATTTTCCTTCTTCTGTTGAATACAAAAGAAGATACTTTGAGGAAAACTAGAAATCTGTAACTGTTGACTTCCATGGTATTTGGTTACAGGTTTCGAACATTTTTCAAAATATCTTCTTTTGTGTTCAACACTAAAGAAACTCATAAAGGTTTAGAACTATTTGAGGGTGAGCTAATAGTGTGTAAATTTTCAGTTTTGGGTGAACTATCACTTTAAAGGGGGTAAAGTTTTTTTTGTATTTATCACCTTTTTTTTTGTCAATATGTGGGCAGTTTGATCTAAAAAAAAATAAAGAGAGAGACCTTTCCTGACTTCCTATGTTGTCTAAAGCATGTAAGATGAAATAGTGAGTACACTGTAAAACAAATCTGTTAATTAACAGTTTCCTATTTTGTGATTCACATGTGCTTTCCGTTTATTTATGGTTGTGAATTGCATTATGGGAGCTTGATCTCTGCTTTGTTGAATTTTGATGTCAAAAATTCATCTCTACAGTTTAACAAAGTGGCTTGTATTGACATTTTAGTAGTTTGAAATAATATAATGTATAAGAAAAAATATAGAGAGAAATAAGTCTGTAAAATAAGTCTGTACAAGGTTTTTGTACTGTTATATACAACACCAACACAGACAATAAATCACTTTAAACTATTAAAAATGTTAATAAAAGTCACTATTTTTTACACAACTTTTCAAGGTTAAAAGTTGTTGAAAGAAAGATCAAGGTCCCATAATGCAATTTAAAAGCATAAATAAACGAGGAAAAATAACAATGAATCACAAAATAAGGAAAACTGCTAATTTAAGGATATTTTTTTTACAATGTAGCCCTACATGATGCAGAAAAACCTTTAAGTGTACTTTGTGAGAGATTTCTTGATGATGATTTGTCTATTTCAGGCTGTGTGTGACATGGTTTCAGCTGGAGGAGGATGGACGGTGTTCCAACGCCGATTTGATGGAAAAACCGACTTTAACCGAACCTGGCAGGAGTACCGTGATGGATTTGGCTCCCCGCAGACAGAGCACTGGCTAGGGAATGCAGTTCTGTATGCATTAACTACCAACGGGCAACACACACTACGCATCACTCTACAAGACTGGCACGAACAGACACGCCATGCTAACTATAACAACTTTAAAGTGGCTGGAGAAAACCAGAGGTATATGCAAACACATTCATCTAAAGTCCAGGATCAAAGCAGAGTTTCTGTAAAACACTATTAAATGTGAACTGTTTATGAACGCATATGTGATATTTTCTCCTCGAGGTTCCGTCTGACTGCTAGAGAGTACCATGGTGATGCTGGCAATGCATTCAGCTACAGCAAACAGTACAATCACGATGGCAGAGCGTTCAGCACATATGACCAGGATCATGACCGCTACGCTGCTGGTAACTGTGCCCGTTACTATGGTGCAGGCTGGTGGTTTGATTCCTGTTTGGCTGCAAACCTCAATGGACGCTACTACCACGGCCGTTACAGCGGCATCACAGACGGCATCTACTGGGGCACCTGGTATATCCTGACTGAGTATCGCACCGGGGAAAGATATTCATTTAAGAGCGTTGAAATGAAAACGAGACCCAGGCGAAGCTAAGAGAAAGGCTTTTTTATGATAAACTTTTGATATGTAATCAAACTCTTGCACTGCATTTCATTTCAATAATGGCATGAGAACACATTTGTAAACATTTATATGATAATAAATGTCAATGGACATATTTTGAACAATTTCTTTTTTCTCAGAGTATACTATCCATTTTCAGTTACACTGTCCAAAAAAAACAAAACTGTGGACTTTATCTACCATAAACTGTAAAGAGAGATTAGTAAATTGAGTAAACCTATTGTAACTTGGAACAGTTAAGTTGACATTCATTCATTCATTCATTTTCCTTCGGCTTAGTCCCTTTATTCATCAGGGGTCACCACAGCGGAATGAACCGCCAACTTATCCAGCATATGTTTTACACAGCGGATGCCCTTTCAGCTGCAACCCAGTACTGGGAAACATCCATACACACTCATCCACACACATACATTCATTCATTTTCTTTTTGGCTTAGTCCCTTTATTAATCAGGGGTCGCCACAGTCCTTCGTACCCCCACACACATACACTATGGCCAATTTAGTCTATTCAATTCACCTGTACCGCATTGTCTTTGTACTATGGGGGAAACCAGAGCACCTGACCCAGCCGGGGCTCGAACCAGCGATCTTCTTGCTGTGAGGCGACAGTGCTAACCACTGAGCCACTGTGTCGCCCATTTAAGTTGACTTAATTTTTATAATTATGCACATAGTTCATTTGCTCATTCATTTTCTTTTCGGCTTAGTCCCTTTATTAATCTGAGGTCACCACAGCGGAATGAACTGCCAACTTATCCAGTATATGTTTTACGCAGCGGATGCTGACATCATTTTTATGTCATATCAGCTAGAGCCTACTTGTTTCTGTTTTCTGTTAGTTTAGCAAAATCATCTTCCAAAGTCTCAATATAGATATTCATACTTGCTCTTTATGAGGCTAATTAAAGTACAAGATGTCCCTTTGTGGGTTCTGGACCAGTGACAGCCTATTGTAATGTTGTGACCTGTTATTCTAACAGTAATATTTGCTATTTTCTTTGGTAGAGTAGCAGCTTTATGAGATGTAAATATACTACTTTCACAGCATCATGCTGTAAATACAGCAACGTATTTTAACCATAAATAAAACATTAGCATGAAATTAAAATCATCCATGAACTTGCACTTTTTAAAGAGTGATTAGTAATTTGAATAAACCCATTGTAACTTTGTAACAGTTAAGTTGACTTAATTTTTATAATTATGCAAGTAGTTCATTTACTTACAAATGTTAAGGCAACAGGTTTACTCGCTTTAAGTGAAATCAACTAATCACTTTAAAAGTAACGGGTTTGTCGGCGCCAGATTTTTTACTATGTAATATCTTGATTCTGATTAAACAACAGACTTCTCAATTCAGTCTATGTAAATTCCACCTCTTTATTTAAATAAAATTCAAGCTTTCAGTAAACAAAAAAAGGATCGAACCAAGTTACAGCACAATACTTTATACTTATTTGATGATCCACTTCCCTTAGATGGACGTCACAAAATGGGAACAGCTACCTCCATTTCAATACTTTTACCCAATATTTGTCCACTGCTCCAGTCAACCAATTTCCTATAAAGCAAGTGTCAGGTCTTCACATCAGGGTCCTGATCATCCTATAGCCTTGCAGAGAGGTCAAAGTTCAACAGATCTAGGGAGGTCCATTGATTTCACTGCACTAACAATGCAGCCTCATCTCACTGAAAAATGCAACTGTTTTACGTAAATTCATATGACTTTATTTGTATATAAAAATATGATATTTAAAAAGAAGCGTGCCCTAAAACTTCACCCCTAAACCCAACCGTCATTTAGGGGATGAGCAATTCATACTAAAATGTATGAATGAGATTATACAAATTCATACGAATCAGCCACTAAATCAAAAGGTACGAATTGACATTAGATTGTAATCCAAAATTATACATACCTCTCAAATGAAACCAATACAAGCTGACCTGAAATCAATGGGTATCAAATGGCTGATCAAAGGCTTTGGTTTATATCTGTACGCTCATCTTGTTTCTACTTGTACACTTTCTCTGTTCAGCCTCCAGATGAATGGCTGCCCTAAAAATATCCTGCCGCTGACACATTCTAACCCATAAATCCTTATTACATCTTTGACTAAATGGAATAACAGTAAACTGTTGACCTGCTGGGTTTGGAGCTGTAAAAAGCAAAGGGTTTTTTGTAAGCCGTGACAGTCAAGGTGTTGAGATTTTTGTGCAATGGCATCATAGTTAATAAAATATACACAAACAAACTCGCATGCACATGGCATTTAAAAAGATGGACCATGGATCTGAACCCTAAAATACAAAAAGTGTGTGTTGCAGAGGGTGAACAGAGGGAGTGGGAATCTGTTGAATCTACCCCTTTTAAATGTGTTCACAAAGAGATGCCAGTCTGTTCTACACGTTCTCTGTATCTATTAATAATCTTTTCGCCTATGATCTGCTGACTGCCAACCAGATGTGATATTTCACAGACACTTGCTAATGTACACATTCGAACCCACTCATACACACAAAGTACATTTTCAGTTTAAAGTAATTTTCATACATTCAGTAGCATACAAAATATGGGACATATGGCATATCAGAAAATCACTCTATTCTCACTCCCAACAGACTGTCAGTATTTTATAAAGCAGAAATGCAGCTCTATTTTGACATTTTTTAAGTCAAGTTTATTTTGAAAAAATTACATGACCATAAATCTAACTTCTAACGTGTTTTTGCCGTACTCTGAATTATTATGATAAGCCTTTAGTTTTGATAGGTTCTCTTTAATTTATGTATTTTTGATGGGAAATCGAATACATGAATCCTTCGCCATTCAAAAGTTGCTTTGTCTGCTCTGGCACATGTATGATGTAGGAGTAGCATGAAGCTAAATGTTTATCAAGAAACAAGAAATCTTGCACAAACCATGCAAAATGGCAAATCACCAGTCCACAAGAGTCTACAAACGAAAATGGAAATATCTGTAATAACACCTGAATCAACATTGCTATGACATTGGCATTTTTTAGAGGATTTCAGTTTGCAAATCAATGCCACATTCATCCACACAGTGCCAGAGCACAACTGAATCAATGTACTTCCATGCAGTTTTATTTATGCACCACCAAAGGGCCACGCAGTGTGCCTTTAAGTTATGAGAATGAGGATTTGATGCTCACAATTAATGGCACTGGTAAGACAGGCTTCCCTTGTATGTATTTTTTGACAGTTCATCTTTTTTTTGGTTCGTGAATGAATCAAGGAGATCAAAATAACAACAAACAGATATATGAACTCTCAATAAAGGCCTCTCGTTTACCACCTAGATCATGGTGAAGCAGAAGCCTGTTCGCCTGTTACCACAGTATCCTGGCTGAGTGCCTGGCTGGTATGATAAGGAGATAAAAGGAGTGATGGAGAGGGAGATAAAGGGAGAGGTAGAGGGGGAACTGACAGTCTGCAGGCACCCAGTCCGGAAACCCAAAGCGGGCAACAGTTACCCAGCACATCCCCTTAAAGCTGAAAACACTTGTGCACGCATACACTTACTCTCTTACCACACATCTTTGCTTACTGCACAAACTGGAGATAAGCATTTGTGCATTGGCCTCCAAGAAACTGTCAAATCTAGATATTTATGTCATCAGAAGGCCTTGATTTAGCTGGAAAGCACCTTAATGTTATGTAATCAATGATATATAGTATTTTTTTCATCTAAATAATGTTATATGTATATGTGTGTTTGCCATTATTCATGTTTAATCAGGCAGGTTAATTGGAAAACAGGGCCTGATGTGTCTGGCATGGTCACTTGGTTCAAGTGAAGTGCCATGATTCTGAATGCCAAGAATGGCCAGGAGATGGCAGCTTTGTGTTAAAAATGATCAAGAAACAGATCTCCGGTGTTTTGATTGAAGCTTGCTAAACCTGCTGATTGTCAGCAGATTCTTAATAGGCTGTGTATAATTGAAATTAGAGAACTTCACCTAGCATCACCCAAATTAGGAGTAAATAAACAGCCAGAAATCTAGGATCTGAGAGACTGAGGATTTAAGAGATCTATACGGTTATTCATCTTGTCCCCATCGTTTACTAATATACTGCTTTTAGTTTAATTTGTGCACCGTATTAATTGAGGATTTATGTCCTTCCGGTATTAATTACAAAACCAAAACACAATGAAACAGTTATTTATTATGGAACTACACTTGAACTTCACTCTTGTTTATTGTCACAATTGGTTCCACGAAAAACCTTTGATATCTATGGTAATTTATGAAAAAAATGTACAAAATGTTTTTTTTAACAGTAAAAGTTTTTAAGATTATCAAAATATACTTTGTTAAAGAACAGCTCACTGAAAAAGTCTTTGTGGAACTAAAAAAAGAAAAAGAAATGGTTCTTCTAATCAATGCCATGACAGAAAAACCTTAACTTTTAGAATATTTATATTTAAGAATGTACTCTAATGGATAACAGCAAATTTGCTAATGATCTTTTTTTATTTTTACTCATTTATTTATGAATTTTTAATTACCTTTAACCAATAAGAGACACATTTTGTCATTTAAAGCTAAACAAATTATCAGGTTAAAATTACCAAGAAACTTGAAATATTTTAAAGTAAAATGCTTATGAGCACATGATTTGAACAAGAAACTCCATGCTATGCCTTCAAAGCCATGAATAAAAAGATGCTGGACTGGCTAATTCACTTTCAGGCCTCTAAAGAGAACCGCTAAACTTCCTGGCATAACAAAAATTACCTGACACTATCCGTAAAAGATTTTACACTGGGAAACATTGTTAGCAGATTCCCATTTAAGGGCTGAGAAGTCATGTTTAAAATGTCCTGGCTAAAATCTTGAAGTGTTAACTCTAATATGTGTGATGTTGCTCTTGTACACACAGAGTGGATCAGTGTGTATAATGTTAGTGTATGCAACATAAAATGAACTGGTCGAACTGGGAACGGTTGCACCTAATGACTGTAAGGCGTGAATAAAAGCAAGTGTCCGTTACAGCACCTGTCCATCTGTCTGAAGAGGGATGTGCATGTGTATGACACACACATTGCGGTACACCAGCGCTCCGTTTCATACCGGAATTCAGCCAGCAGCCCTGTATCCTGATGTGGTGAAAACCAGGCCTGCAAGGCATTCTGGGTATAGGAGGGGGAGATGGGTTATTCACACTACTATCTTCACACACTTTCCCTGACATTCACAAACAGATGCACCAAATTTACACACACAGAGATTTCCACATAATTAGGGTCAAAATCAAGACAACAGTATGCTTTCATATATCAATTTCGTTATCATATATGGAATTGCCAATAGTTCAATTGTAATGCAACTGCAATGTAATTGAATAACATTTCATAATTGAAGTCTTAATTTTGTAATATGTAGGTTTAACTATGGTTTCACAAAATATTGACAGCATGTGTGGTGTTCTAATTAATATCAAGGGGAAAAAACATTAACAATTAGGTTTGTGTAAAATTCAAAGCAGAAATGCAGGTCTAAAATACGTACTCATAACTTTCAGTGAGAGTAAGCTGATGCCTGGTAATCATTGTAAGGTAGATTACTGTATTGTAGGTATAGTTTAATATTCCCTTCTGGTCTTGTGCCCAAGAAATGGAAAATATGACTGACAGGTTGTTACTAGAGTATGCTGTTAATACTGCCTTCCTGATTCTCTTTTGCAGAGGAAATGAACAGCAATTAAGGAATCTGGGCTACATTGTTGAGCTCATGCTGTCACGCTGAGAGAGAGAGAGAGAGAGAGAGAGAGAGAGAGAGAGAGAGAGAGAGAGAGAGAGAGAGAGAGAGAGAGAGAGAGAGAGAGAGAGAGAGAGAGAGAGCACAAGGAATAAGAGAGAAAGTTATAATGTGCACATCAATCTAAATCTTAAGATTTGTTTCAAGCATATGATTCACCAGATTCTTGTTTTATTCAAGGGAACCAGGTTGTGCAATGGTCTGCGATTCTCCTGTATATAAATGTATACTGGTTAACCTAAAAAACTTACAAATTGTTGTCATTTTGGAAATATATATGAAAGTAAAATTAACAATTGCAAGATGAGAAATGGGTTTTTTTAACAACCATTTTTTTATTTTAAACATTGTCAAAACATTGCCAAACAGGTTTACAGACAAAAGTTAAGGATGAGCAAAGTCACTGCTGTACATAAGTTTACACTCTTAAAAATAAAGGTTCCAATGAGAGGGTTTGCAGTGATGCCACAGAAAAACCATTTTTGGTTCTCTAAAACAAAATGTTCAGTGGGCAGTAGCAAACTGGTGACTTCATTGATATATATATATATATACACATACAATTATAAAAGTTCAAATGTCTTGTAATTATTCCTAAATAACACCTCAGGGTTTTTCCAATGAGTAATTCAATGAGTGCCGTAGGGTTAAAATGACTTTTTTCCCACAGGGTTAAGAATATTTGAATATTGTAAAGAACCTTTTGTCCAATGGAAAGGTTCTTTGGATATTAAAGGTGGCCTGTTTCGTGGAACCATTAACAAGCCAATCAAGAATGTTTATTTGTTTTTAAGAGTGTAAATCATCAGCTTTCCATAATTTTTAATGTTTAATCAAAGATATAATAACAATCATCTAATACTACTAAACCCTTAAGCTAAAAAATTACTGTTTAAACTACTGATTGATTAAAGCAAAACCTGAAAAATGACAATTCTGAATGGCGATGGCAAGCAGTCTTATAAGATCCTTAAAAAAAAGTAAGTATTAATGTAATACTAATTACATTATTAAAATTGGATTTAAATTGCATTTCTGATTATTTCAAGTAATGAATTAATGTTTAAGGAATATAATAATTTGACTCAAAACTAAAATCCCCATAAATCTCATCACATGTACAACAGAATTTAAATTCTTATCATTCTTTAACCCTTTATTGGATGAAGAACCATACATGGCGACTACATTGACATTGATTACAATATTATTCTTTTAAGAAACAAAAGTTCAAAAGTCTTGTAATACCACTCCGGGGGTTTTCATTGAATATTTCAATGAGTGTGCAAAGGGTTAAATTAGAGTCAAACATGGCCTTGAGTGTTGATTTAAAAAAAAACATTTTAATACTTAAGCATTTTAATAAAATGCTGCTTCCCTGAATTGATTTATACAGAATTGTTGAATTTATTTACAGCATTTAAGGCTAGTACATACCGCTTCATTTACGTTTTAAGTAATTTAATTACAGTAACTAGTTACTTTGTAACTAATTAGGCTACACCCAACACCGGTGACAAGCGATGTGCAGGAATGTCATCTCTCTCTCCCTCTCTCTTTCACCCTGACCGACTCTCTCTCTCTCTTTCACTCATCAAAGTGATAGACAGATCTTATGAGAGTCAGGGTAGGTGGTCAGCGGTTTCGTGTTGTCATTGACCGCGCACGAGACGGACCTGCCGAGACAGACAATACGCGCGCGCTGGCCAGAAACTTATTCCCTGAATAATTGAAGCTCGGGAGAAGTCGATGGAGGACGTTGCGTTGCTTCGTTTAAGCAAAGGAGAGAAAATAATAATAATACTCACCTCACCTTGAGCAAATGTTTTGTCACTTTCTTCAGGCGCTACTTTGTCTTTAATTTTAGAAACTCCAATTTAATTTTCTTAAGATGCGAGTTCACTGCCAATGCAGTGGCCTACAATATAAGTATTGTCCGATATAAAGTAAAAAAATGTAGGCTATTATACTTATATTGTATTATATCTGTATTGCCTAGACGCAGGCAAGTATAGCATCTTCTAAGTGCTAAACATTATTTTCACGATGCCTTAACATTAATATCCGTTTAAACTCAAACATTATTTTGAGAGAAATGTGGATTAATCAAGCATAAAGACGAAACCAATGAATAAATATAAACGCGTGGTGTAAATTAGGTTTCAGGTGTCAAGCTGGAAAAAACGGTGAATTCTAATTGGCTGGAGACTCATTTATGCTGCCGGGAGGAGTCTGCCCTCTGCTTCATATACAACTCTTTTGCACGCTGGTTTTTGACAGATCGCTCGTATGATCACCTGTGCCCATCATCCTGATACTGATCCCATACCTTTTGAACTGTATGCGTGTGCCATGAAGTTGGAGTGAAGAAATAGATAAGGTCGGTAACTGTTCTTGGACTGTTTTTTTTGTTTGTTTGTTTGTTTACCAAGCTTTTGGATTTTGGTCTCAAACATGATCTAGCCTACTTCAGTTCACACCAAGGCACAAAGCGGTGGTGATCAGCTGTGGCATTTTAAGTGTGTGTGGTATCTCTATCTCTGAGGTCATCGACGCGTGCAGCCACTTGAAAGTGGGGAAGTGATAAAAACTGTATTGCATTTCAGGAGACACACGAACTCCTGATTTTAGATTTAGCCAATATAGCGTTTACGGAGTCATATTAAATAACTTAATCTAAGGTATTCAAGAGAACAAAACACGCCGGATGAACTTGGAATAACTTGTCAAGCTTTTTAATCGCACAGGAACATCGGCATCCCCGTCCTACTGGAAAGAGAGATGATGGAGCCCTCTGCGGAACCCCGGTGGATGATGCATGCTCATCATTCAGCCATAATGGGCACTTCAGATTCGGTGTCTCCTCATGCTGGTCTGGGACATCATAGTTCGGGCTATATGGAGCCAGGTGCCCCATTACTACAACCAGACGAGGTGGATGTATTTCTCAGTCATTTGGACTCTCAGGGAAACCCCTACTATCACACACACGGTTCCCACTCTCATTCCCGTGCACGAATGTCTTACAGCCAGACGCATGGTGAGTAGCCTGCGTGGATATCTGGTTTTTGTCAGTGTGGATTTTTTATATTTTAGAAGACTTTTGAATGAACGCAATGCTTTTCACTCAATCTCTCTTTTTTATTATTATTATTATTTTTTTTTTACAATAGTTATACTGAAGATAGCGCCTGCATATTTTTTATTTCCACTGTTGTCAGACATAATCTCATCTACGAGAGTTCTCATATTATTCTAACAGTAAATTATTAGGCAATTTTTTATTACTAATAAATAATTATATGGTAGTGTAGTTCTCCCCTGTGGTGTCAATTTCAATTAACGAAAGTTCGAGTTTTTATTTTTATTTTATTTTTACTGTTAAATTGATTCGGCTTACGCATATTGTTTTCTCACCGCAATTATTGTATTAATAAATATTACAAATTGAATACTATTTTACAGATGTTATGTTTTAAATTTTAATATCATTTATAATAAAGGCTACGCTACCCTATATTATAGCCTACTAACTTGCCTTTTTGGTAAAGGCTACATTTTCTAAATAAATAGGCTAGTCATGAAAGACAAAATATCGTTCCGCAGAGGTTAAAAAAAAAACTATCGGGATCGAGGGTAGGCCTAATTAAATCTTAAAGTAACCCATCCAAATATAGATGTTAATTCAAATTTGCTACGGTTGCTACGCCCCTGTATATATATATATATATATATATATATATATAGATTAGGCTATTTATTATTGAATTAAGGCTATATAACATTTATTATTGAATTAATTCACGGGGCAAAAGACCTTTATGATAATATTTATGATATCTTATTACTTTTATGTATTCTGTTATGTAGGCCTATTGTGTAGGCTATTTTGTATGTGGCAAGACAATTTTCCTTATAGGGCAAATAAACAGGATAATCCAATATCCTATATATATATATAAAAACTATTGTTCTGTACACATTCTTGTAAAACAATTCACACAATTCACAATGTTCCAAATCAGTAAATTTGTCAATAACTTTTTTTTCACAATTTTCCACAATCACAATTTTTGCGATTTAAAACATTTTGGAGCCTCCTCGATTGAACCGTGTGTAGAGATAGGCCTATTTATCCAGCCTAGTTTTAAAACGTGATTAAACATGCAAAACTGAACTGACTTTGGCAATGCACGTGTAAGACTATAACTTTTTTTTTTTTTTTTTTGCCAGCACGCCTTACGGGTGGCTCAATGTGTCGACCTCACCTTATCAACACTCACGGTCTTTCTTTACTGGACAGCAGCAAATCGACCTTTTCGACAGCTCAGCACCACGGCTCATGGACCGTCAGCCACCTGGGCAAAGCGGTTCTGCACTCAGTAGGCGCCGAAACATCCACCGGTCTGTATGCGGGCACCGGTGCGCCAGCCTCGGGTCCGATGCCGTGCCTGTCGATGACGCAACACTGCAGCCCTCAGCTCTACTGCCTGCCGCCCACCCCACCCAAAGACGTGTCCCCGGACCCGGCCTGTGCCGCGGTGAGGGATGCAGGCAAGTACCATCTCCATCTAGTCGACGGGATGAAGATGGAGTGCTCTAGTCCAATCCGTAGCAACCCGCATCTGGCGCAAACGACAACCCCTATACCTTCATATCCCGATTACTCGTTAGCCGGAGCGCACGAGTATCCCGGCAGTGTGTTTCACTCCAGAAATCTGCTCGGAAACATGACGACAAAATGCAAAAGTAAAAACCGCGCTTTCTCAGGTAAGTTCAGATTTCATAGCGGAACATACAAAAGTTAATAATCAGCCTAAGTGACGTTAGCCTATTATTTTTTATATATTAGTTATGCTATATATTTTAATGCTCTGATGGAATAGTAAAACACCAAAATAGCAATGCAAAGAATTACAGTATTTGTAAATGTAATAACATGAGAACCAAGTTTAATTTTGACAGCAATATTAAAATAAAAAAATTAACCTAGTACTATTAATAATTATAATTACATAAAATAGGCTTATATTTAGGTTGTTTTGTTAAACATTTTGTTATGGTCACAAATTTACTTTATCCACTTTTCAGCTCAATTAACCAGCTACACAATTCTACCTTGACAATGAATATCAATGCATAAAATGATCAGTTAACACTTGATTTATGAAAGCAACACATTAAAATAAGGTTTTACCTGTACAGTTGCTTCCTTTGTTGCTTCTTAACCCACCAAAAGATGGCACATGTAGACATGATTGGAAGAACCGATTACCAAAAAAGTAGAAAAGTAGAAAAATGTTAATAATCAATCAGTCTGTGTAATAAATAATGTCAGCACAAATAAGCTGTTTTCTTTATTTTCCCACCCCCTCTCTCTCTCTCCTGTATGTGTATGGTGTGCCAAAGGACGTGAATGTGTGAATTGTGGAGCCACGTCGACTCCTCTGTGGCGGAGAGATGGCACAGGTCATTATTTGTGTAATGCATGTGGACTCTATCACAAGATGAATGGGCAGAACAGACCTCTCATCAGACCCAAGCGCAGACTGGTATGTGCCACACACCGTATCCACACCATTACACAGTTCATGTACAATGATAGTAAAAGACACCACTCTAACAGAAAACTGAAACCTGCTCTAAACAAGAGCTATATTGTGTTCAAGCACATATGATCAGTTTATGTAACATTGTTATGTTGTCTGAGCTACAGGATCAGTCATATAAAGCTCTTTATAATTTGATAGTGACATTGTCTGTGAATAATATCTAAACATAAATGACAAAAAAAATAGTTTATGAGCTTTAGACAATATTAACACATTTAAGGAAAACTGCCATGCATTTCTGAGTAGTGTTTTGATCTCTGTTCTCACTGCATGCACTAACAGAGAATGTGTACAAAAAGATGGAGAGAGAATGAGAGAAAAAAGAGAGAAAAGCACATGTCTGGGTGTGTGTAATGGACCATGGCCCTATTGATGGGTTTAAATAGCAAGTAATGAATTAGAATTCATTAACATGAATAAGTGTAAACTTGACCAGAAATCAGATACTTCTTGTATTCCTGACTGGCCTATATCATTTTACCTTAATTTGAGTATTCCTAACTGCCATGTTAAAAATTCAGGTTCTCCATAGATATTTTCATGTTGAAAGATATTTTCAGTGTTTGCAACTTAACATGAATATCTACTTTTATAGAAGTCTGGCGTAATGGTTGAGCACAAAGCAGCACTACATTCAATGACACTAAAAGGAAACATAATAAATCTGCTTGAATTTGAAAGTGACTGTGTTTTGTTTAAGATGGTATTAGGCTTGAGTCAGTGTGTGACGAGTGCTTTGCACCAGCTAGAGGTCGTATATTTGAAGAGCAGAGACAGCTCGGTCCATTTGTTTCCTTGGCAGGATGTCTGCCCGGTACCGATAACTTTGTGAGACCCAAAAACGCTTCCTTTTGTGGTTGTTTTCTAGCCGTGTTTTCTTTCAGCATGTTGAGCGTCTATTTTACTTGTATAGTTCTGTGAATTTATGGTGCCCTTCTGTTTGACCTAAGGAATTTGAGAGTCAAGTTATAGACTCTGTCCAGCATCACCCTGCTTCTTTGATAATTTTCTTATTTTAAATTGAATTCCAGAAAGTATCTGAAAGTTTTATTTGTCCATATTTAATTGTTTATGTCAAACTTTGTTTTAAGGTGTCCATGTTCCATGTACTTACTATAGTAATTACAATTAATTATGCATAATTATATGCAAGTAACCCTAAACCTAACCTGCTTTCTAGCACTAATATAGTAAGTACTTGTAATTATTAATTCATATTACTCAGAAGTCAAATGAATAGTTACACTGTAACAATGAAAACTTAAAATAAAGTGTAACCTTGTTTATTTAAATTGTTTTTGTATTTAAAGGTTTTCTTGCCTATTTAAACCATTTATTTAAAAAAGAATTTAAATGTTCTTACTTTGTATAACAAAAAGCTGCATTCCGTTTGTTAGGTTTACATGGTCTTGAAAGAAGAAAACTGTAAAGACTGAAAAACTATTAACATATCTTAAGATGTCATTGTATTGGTTTGCCAGTTGTGTCATTAAGTTGGGTTGCACTTTATTTTACAAGATGAACTTACTGTGTACTTAAGAAAATACTAGGTTGTTAGTTAAGGTTAGGTTCAGGGCTATGTTTAGGAATAATACCTAGTTATTACACAATTTATTTATTGACTATGATAAATATGTAGGAGTAAAACCAGATTTTAAAATAAAGCGCTACCACAATTAGCTTTTTAACATTTTTTGTACATCTCTGTAGTGCTGCTGCCTATTTCCAAAAGAACAGGACAGGTTTGAATTTTCCAAAACAGGACATTCCAAACAGGATTTGGAGTCTCAATCTTCATATTATTGTTATGGGGTCTAACCACAGCTCTATTCATTTGTCTTTCAGTAAGGTATAATGCGTAATACGATACTCTGCACAGTAGACAAATCAAAAATATAATATACTAAAATTAAAGAAGAGTAATATACTGAAAGTTTTAGGAATTAAAAATACAATTTGTGCATGCATGCTATTTTATTATGTTGTACATTTTAGTTCAAAGGTTCAAAAACCTTTTAGAGTTTTATGATTTCATTTATGAATCAAGAAGTTGTAAGTAAATATTTGTATGCTGAAGTGACCAAATTTTGCATATCTTCAGGCTCAGAATCATTTTTTTCTTCCTGTTCAACCCTATTTAATTTTTGTTCACAACCCTTATGTTCTGTAGTTAATCAATAACAGATGTTTTCATTTTTCTCTTAATCTGCTTGTATGTTGCAGTCAGCATCTCGACGAGCAGGCACCTGCTGTGCCAACTGCCAGACTGGGACCACCACACTCTGGAGACGTAATGCCAATGGAGAACCCGTCTGCAATGCCTGCGGTCTATACTACAAACTACACAATGTGAGTAAATTTGTATGCATCCAGATTGCATGTGTCAATGCACAATGCAGAATATAAGCACAAAATGGCAGATTCAATTTACTGTTATGTCCCAGAATTTGGCCAATTTTTATCAATAAATATAAAACAAGTATTTAAAGATGAAGTCTATGTGATGTTGAGGTCAAGGCAGTCTTCCTGTGAATTAATAGCAGTTTCTTATATTAAACATACAGTCCTTGAGTAATTAATTTAATTGTCGACTCATAAGTATTTTACCTTTTTATTTAAGAAAACCTACTTTCATATCATGTTTAAACAGACACTCCAGCATCTTGACAAACACCTTTCAGAATTAAACGTTGGTTTATCTTAATCAACTTAAGAAATACTGACAGAAAAACATGTAACTGTTACACAGCACTGTACATGACATGCAAGAAAGAAAGAAATGTGGGCACGAAATAATTTGTTCCCTTGTTTTAAAAGAACAATACGTAATTTTCGCCCCTGGAGGGTACGAATTCACAACAAACAAAAACGTAGTTTAATGATGCCATGACTGAGTGTGGAATCATGGGAGTTGACATCTTCATTACATCCTACAGGTCTTCTGAACTCGTTCATGGATGAGTTAAACTATTTAAAACTTATTATCATGGTAATATGAAGCAGAGTAAGGCTGAAAGCTGTCAAAGTGAGAGCGTTGAAGCAATTGCTGATGAGAGACAAGCGTGACGTGGCACAAAATCAGCAGAGCTTTTATTATGCCACAGTAAACTGTTTCTGATTGCGATCACATGAAGCACAAGAAGCAGCGCCATTTTATCATATAAATACATTTTAGGGTTCTGCTATATTGCTGCTCTTTGCAGTCTATTAAAGCACACAACTTATTAAAGCGTCTTTAGTGTTTTCATGTTTTATATAAATAAAAAACAAATCTAGGGTGTTATGACGTGATTAGCATTGCAACACAGAACATGGTCCATGTCACTAGTTAAATTGGCTTATTTCTCTGGGTTTGAACATTCTTCTAAATATTTGGGATAATGTAAGTACATAAGTCAGCAAAATATATAACTGTTCTAGTGTGTTTTTTATATATATATATATATATATATATATATA
>CAIGQV010019356.1:11942753-11977573 GCA_903798115.1 Danio jaintianensis | reverse complement strand
ATACCGATATATATATTATTATTTAAATTTTTTTAATAAAAAAAAATCCAACATATTGTGCCTTTAAGTAAATCATGTGCTTGATGCGATTATGCATGTCCTTATTCTAGGTAAATTGTGTGTACAAAATAATTATTTGCTGTAACTTCTGTCCATGTATGCATTCTCATAACTTTCATATTTTGTAAAGATGTTAGCTATATATACCTACAGTTATACAGTCATATGTATACAGATATACATTTATACGTAGCCTACAGAAGATGAATAAAAACGTAATTATGATTATTATGTGAAGACATTTTTACTTAATAATAAATAAATTGTGGGCACAATCTAAATCAAGGAAAGAATAAAATTTTTGTTATTTTCTTCTTGCAAGTCATGTGCGCTAAAATTTTATAAATTAAATTGGAAAAAAGAGAAACAGAATTTAAGGTAAACAATTTTTACATTTGGCCCTAACAACTAATTTTACAGACAGAAAAAACTAAGTGAATGATAGAATTTTTTTTTTGCTAGGATATATATAATAAAAATTGCACTATTGACTAATACTGCATAAATGGTTTACATTATTTTTCTGTGTTTGTGCATTTAGGTGAACCGTCCACTTACTATGAAGAAGGATGGGATTCAGACACGCAACAGGAAAATGTCCGGCAAATCTAAGAAGAGGAGAGGAGAACACTTTCATCAGTTTGACAGTTGTGTGCATGACAAACCATCCACCTTCAGCCACATGGCTAACATGCACCACCCATTCAATATGACTCCGCAAATACAATTACATCCTGCATTCAGTCACAGCAGCTTAGTCACTGCTATAGGCTGAGAGACAACACAACTAATCAACACTTACTTACTGCATTCTTTGGTTTTACTGTACAGGACATTTCAGATGTTCATTACGCAAGATTTAAAATTCGATTTGGTCTTGATTTAAAAAGATGCACTTTATTTTGTGGATTTATGAAATGTGTTTTAAGCCAACATAGAATCTGATTGCAGTACACCAAGAGTTTCGGTAATTTTTAATAAATATTTATTCAAGTATAATCGCAACTTTCATGCCTGATTATGTCATTCATCCGACTGTTATGTAACTGTAAAGAAGGAAGAAGCCCCGTGTTTTAGACCATAATATAATTTTCGAAACATTGTCGACACGTCTTTAATTTATTTTTCTGATCTCTTATTTCCAAGCTTTATGTAAACAAGTATCAGCATTAATAGAAATTTACACTATTCTTATTTTCTGTATACACATGTAACACTCAGAAGACACTTTTTTTTATTGTACATTTGTTTTAAAAGTTTAGTAAATAAATGATTTTAAAGCTATGTTTTATTGGATTACTTCCCATTGCAGAGATTCTATATAAACAATCCAAGTGTGTCTCGAAGCTGTGTGTGCAAACACAAGAGAAAAGAGCTTATCAGCCTGGTGACTCTCAAACACTGAATGAAGAGCAAGACTCTAGAGAGACAGGAGGAAATGGAGAGATGAGAGATGAAAGAGCACAGACAGTCTTTAGGCTTTGTGTTTTTGAGGCCTTGACAAGACCAGCCTTTTGACATCATAATCCCTGCTTACATTAAATGTTTTTTACGATTTCAAAAGTATGTGAAGCATGTGATTTAAAACAAGAGACCTGAACTATAGAGATGTCCCTATAATATGAATGATAAAATCAAAGTATGGACAATATTAAATATGCCAAACATTGGAGAACATATAGGTTGACCACTATTACAATGTAGTAATAATGGTATAAATAGTAAAAATATATTACACATTTATATATTAAAATAAATAGTATAGATAATAACCAATATTTTATACAAAATGTATCTAAAATATATAATTACATTTGTTTATGCATTAACTTTATTCAAATAGATTTCTATTATTACTAGTTGACATTTCTGTGTGGAGTTCGCATGTTCTCCATGTGTTTGCGTGGGTTTCCTCCGGGTGCTCTGGTTTCCCCCACAGTCCAAAGACATGCGCTATAAGTGAATTGAATAAACTAAATTGGACGTAGTGTATGAGTGTGTGTGTAAATGGATGTATGAGTGTTTCCCAGTACTGGGTTGCGGCTGGAAGGGGATCCGTTGCGTAAAACATATGCTGGAATAGTTGGCGGTTCATTCCGCTGTGGTGACATCTAAAATAGAGACTAAGCCGATGGAAAATGAATGAATGAAATTCCTTATAAACAGTTAAATGCTTAAAAGTGTTTAGTAAATTCTAATTACTTCTATTTAAATACAATTGTTTTATTAAATATGACTTCTTTTAGCCGCATGGTTTCTATTTTCAGATTGTGTTTCCAATGCAAGTTTTATCTATCTATCTATCTATCTATCTATCTATCTATCTATCTATCTATCTATCTATCTATCTATTTAGCTAGAGTAAACACCCATGGGATTTGAGTTGAAATCTTAAAAAGATTTCATCTCAGATTCTTCACACTTTCATCTGTCTTTCTGTATCTCACCCCTCAATCCGAGCAATATCTCTTTTATTTCTCAGTATCACTACCCTAAATCTCTCTGTTTTTCTATATGCTAACTGAATTTCCACCAAGATAAAGAACACCCGAGACACTAAAACCTTTTAGACTTTTACAAATCGACCTGGTCCTTTTTTAGTTTCTGAGACCGACACTCTAAAAAATGCTGGGTTCCACACAATTCCTTCATGTTGTCCCAACACAAATCGATTAAGTTAACTTAATTGTTTTTACAAATTTAAGTAGATTGAACATAAAATAATTAATTTGTCTCAAAAAACTCAAGAATTGTGATGATTTAGCTTATTTTAAAGAAGCAGTTGGAACAAGCAGCAAAAATCGTTTTTGGATTGTACACTTTCAAAAAATGCTGGGCTCCACACAATTTCTTCATGTTGTCTCTACAAAAATTGATTAAGTTAACTTAATTGTTTTTACAAATTTAGGGGATTTAACATAAAACAATTGTCACAAAAAAACTCAAGAATTGTTTGGATTCAGCTTATTTTAAATAAGTAGTTTAAATAGTGTCTTTTTTGCGCATAAGAGAGAAGAAAATAAATTTAAATGTAATAAAACTGAAAGCATTTGTAATTAGTAATCACAATATTACCCTTCTACTTTAACCCGAATGCAACCTTGGTATGCAGATATTTTTAAATCCTACCCACTCTAATTTTTGAAACAGAAATGCATATAGCACATTTAAAACTAGAAAGTATCCAGTCCCTTAAGAATTTTGCAGGGACGTATTCTTTATATTTGCACCCTAAAGTAACATGATTTTGTGATGGCTTTTTTTTTTTTTTCAAAACACATGGCATTATTATTTGCTTAAATCCTTGTGTACAGCTGTGAAAATACACACAAAGCTAATTTAATGGAGGGACCGAGTATAAAATTATTAAGGACATAGCATATTATTTTGTTCAGTATGACCTAACAGATGTAGCTGTTTGCAAACATTGGATCTGAAAACTAGGACACAACAGAACCCTCCCATAAAAGACAGGCCAAGCAGCATTCAGCCCCTTTCAGTCTGTCTTTTCTTTTCTTCTCCTCATCTTCCTGTTCAGCAGGTAAATTAATTCATCCTCTGTCTCAGAACAATCACCTATTTTAAATGACAAACTGACTGTGAGCGTTCAGTTCCCCTCTCGGGACAGCCTGTGTGCTGCGAGAGTGTGTATATGAACTGTATGTGTGTGTTTTATTGCAAGATCTGCTTACTTCTCTTTCCCTTCTCTCTTTTATTTTCCCTGTCCTAGTGGTTTTGTCCATAAAGAAACCTTAGAGGCAGGAAAGTAGGCCGGAGGCAGGAGGGGAATGAGCCTAAATACACTGTTACACATTATTTGGCTCAATAGCAGCAAATGCTGACATATCTGTTAAATCAAGAGTCTGTGATTATTTTAGAGGCCTTGAAAAAAGGAAACTTTTTTTGATCGTTTTTAATAATTTTTATTCTTTGTTGTTTTAAGTTTCTTATACTTGTTTCTTGTTGCTGTTTATGTAAAGCACTTTGAATAACCATTGTGTATGAAATGTGCTATATAAATAAACTTGCCTGGCCTTGCCTAAGAAGCATTCTCACTATAAACTAAACTAACATGTACATCTAATACAAACTAACAACTAACATCTAATATAACAAATAGTAAATATTCATAATTTCTGAAAATTATGATTTTAAATGTTACTGAAATCTCTTAAGCTCATCATGGCAGCACATAAACAGTAATATTTTGAGAGATTACTATTGTTTAAAATAACTGTTTATACATGAATATATTTTAAAATATTATTTATTTTTTGTAGTTACACTGAAAAAAAAGGCTGCAGCTTTAAATTTATACCTAAAACATAACTTATAAACTAAAACAGAAGCATTATTTCAAGTACATGAATTTCTTTAGATAAGTGACAGCATACCATTTTTATAGTGTACTGCAAAAATGAATCTTCAGCCATTACCTGGAACAAATGACTGTATATCTACTGTAAAGTATAATTACACAATGTTGATCAAATTAATCTGATTCAGTCAATGACCAAATGTATGTGTTAAATGCACAAAATCAAACTCAAATACTTTTAGAGCTCCATTGAAGATATGTGACTTCATAATTCCCATGAATAAAGTGAATTTTCCCCATTCCCAATCCTACTGTGAAGCTAAGGATGCAATATTTTCTAAAACAATGATGAATAAACATGGCGAGTAACAAATAAACAAAGCCAATGAGAAAGTTAAGATGAATCGCATGTACAAAAAGGCATAAGGAAAAACGAGAAGGCAGAGAAAAGCTATAGATTTAAGATAAGCTGGCTGAATGACAAATATTTGTAAAATGTACAGAGAGAGAGAGTGAGAAAGAAGAGAAAGAAAGAAAGAAAGAAAGGAGGAAGGAAAGAAAGAAGGAAGGAAAGAAAGAAGCAATATCTATATTATAAAATCTATTTGATACTTTAGAGAAACAAAATCTTGCACAATCAAAATCTTGACTGACTGACTACACAAAGGTGGCTTTTCAGTGAGTATCTATTATGTTTTTATTGTTGTGATTGAAAACGCCCATGGGCTTATGGTTATGATACGACTCAATCACATTGCTACAGTAGCCTGAGAGATGTACTGACAGCTGGCTTATTCCAATATTAGTATATATACATAAAAAAAAAAACTGGTTGCATACTTTTGCGTATATGCAGATACAGATGTTGCATATGTGCAGCAACAATTTAGATTTTTATCGTGCATTAAATGTGAAAAATGATATATTGACATTATCAAACTAATTCAAGCCATTAAACATAACACTTCTTTTCAGACAAGTAATGGAAACATCATGCTCAAAACTCTCCACGCATTCATAAACACTTTCCACAGAGCTAAAGTCAGAATTATTAGTCCTCCTGAATTATTAGCCCCCCTGTATATTTTTTCCCCAATTTCTGTTTAACGGAGAGAAGATTTATTTTTGACACATTTCTAAACATAATCGTTTTAATAACTCATTTCTTTTATCTTTGCCATGATGACAGTACATAATATTTTAGTAGATATTTTTCAAGATACTAGTATTCAGCTTAAAGTGCAATTTAAAGGCTTAACTAGGTTAATTAGGCAAGTTAGTGTAATTAGGCAAGTCATTATAACTGTGGTTTGTTCTGTAGACAATCGGAAAAAAATATTGCTAAAGGGGCCTAATAATATTGATCTTAAAATGTTTTTCAAAAAATTTAAAACTGCTTTTATCCTAGCTGAAATAAAACAGACTCTCTCCAGAAGAAAAAAATATTATAGGAAATACTGAGAAAAATTCCTTATATATTCCAATATTTGAAAAAAATATTTATAAAAAAATTTAAATCACAGGAGGGCTAATAATTTTGACTTCAACTGTACACTGTTTTACCCTCTTTTTTTTTTTACCCATCCCACACTTACATTCAGATAATTATTTGTTTTGAGGCTCTTTCTAATTGAATAGCTGTAATCTAATAGCTGGCTGTTTATCGTTCAAAGATAAGATGGAAGGTCTGCTAATTTTATTACTCTCTTCAGTAAGGGATGTGGGAGGCTTTTACCGCCCTGCTAATTGGTCCAATGAGTCGGGCAGGGGATGAGGGAAACCCCAACTGTTCAAAACAGAATGACCTCTGTGTCTTCCTTGAGCAATTTATATTGAAGTGTCTGTCACTTGTGTCAACAAATTGATCCCAAAACATAAAATGACAGTTTGATGCACTTCTAAACAATCGCACACAAACCTCACAGGCCAGAGGTCACAATTCCTTCAACACTTATTGCGACACACAGCTAAAACAAAACCCTGACTTTTGCATTTACCACATTACTTCTAATAAATTGCTTTTTAGACAATACGCACTGAATGATCTACACGTAATGGACACATTCCTCAGCAGATATAGTGACAGTTCTGCTGCCCGAAAAGTGGATAACAGTAAATAAGAAAAGAAAAAAAAAGAGAAAGCAGGTGTAATCTTAAGGTTGTATGGACACATAAAGGCCCAAACAATGCAAACATAAAGAAAAGGCAAGTGAGAACAAAGGGACGAAGGAGATAAAGTGCATTAGATGAAAGGCTAGAAAGTGGGATAATGGACTGGAACAAAGCACCTCTTGAATGAACGTGTTACTTGACCTTTATGCTGTAAGAGTGCGTTTCTTTATAACTCTGAAGACAACAGACTTCAGCACACAGGGAAACAAGATATATGTGTGCGCAAAAACGCTTATAATATTTCAGCCTCAAATCACTTTCGCTGCGGCTTTAAAAAGACCTAAATAAAATCACGATGTAACATGATTCTCCCATAAAGGAACTTCATATCGCAGGTCATATCACCTGTAAGTAATATTAAAAATGTTCATGCAGCTTCTGTGAGCGGATATGAAATTTCACTGGTTTCTAAAAGACAGTTAACAGTTGCTAAGTTTAATTCTAATAAGCTTAAATCTGGTGCAATTTCTCTGTTAGTGTGGTGTGAACAACACAGACCAATACACATTCATTCATTTTCCTTCGGCTTAGTCCCTTTATTAATCTGGCGTCGCCACAGCGGAATGTATCGGCAACTTATCCAGCATATGTTTTACACAGCGGATGCCCTTCCAGCTGCAACCCAGTACTGGGAAACATCCATACACACTCATTCACACACATACACTACGGCCAATTTAGTTTATTCAATTCACCTATAGCACGTCTTTGGACTGTGGGGGAAACCAGAGCACCCGGAGGAAACCCACACTAACATGGGGAGGACATGCAAACTCCACACAGAAAAACTGCCAACTGACCCAGCCAGGACTCGAACCAGCGACCTTCTTGCTGTGAGGCGACCAATACACATACACAAGCATATTTGGCCCAGCACAAATCGTTGTTTTGGATGTTCTGGAAGTTCTGATTTTAGTTTTGTATCTTCTTAAAAATGACAGTGTGAACACAAAGCAAACCAGGACCAAAAATGTAACCAAGAGAGCCAAACTACACATGTGTGAACACCCCTTAAAATGCACAAGACTGTTGATTCACCCAGAGAGTTCGGAAAATCTATAAAATGCATGGGTGCTAGTTTACGTCCAGCTAAAAGCCCAGCTAAAGAAATGATGAGATTAGTACAGAGGTCTATAGCAGTTGTCTATTGATTTATAGACAGATTGATGTTTTTTTTGCTCAGTCGCACAAGTGATTGATTCTTTGAGATGTAGAAAACAAAACTGATGCATTTTGACAACCGTGTGCCATTACAAATCAAAGACTACACAGGCCATTTTCATGGCTTGCAATGCATGCACTTTCTTTTTGTGTGAATTCAAGCAAGTATATTTGTTCGAACTGAATGGAGGATATATAATAAATACTGTTAATTAATACATATTTGAAATGTTATCATTATCAGCAGATAATAAGATAAGTTATTGGCTTCCACAGTTTGCACAGCAAAAAAAATATTAAGTTTGTGGAAAATCCCCTTAAAACACAGAAATTCAAATTGTATGTCTATTTTGGAGACAAATATAAGGAGTTAGATAAACCTGACATAATCTCTCAAAATGATGTCCTAACTTGAGAATTTAAAAATAAGTAATCAATTTTAAAATTATTTAGAGATATTTACTTAATGTATTTGTGTGTGTGTGTGTGTGGTCCTGGTATACATTACATTGTGGGGACCAGATGTCTGCTCTAGTACAGCAGTACCAATCATTTTTAACCTTGTGGGGACATTTTTTGTCCCCCTGAGGAAAACAGCTTAGAAATAATATAGAAAGGTGTTTTTCAGCAACTTATAAAGGGAGCAGACTTTTCTGTGAGGGTTATGTTTAGGGGACACTTTGTTTAATTTTTGTATTTTTTGTAAATTTACAAAAAACATTACGTCTTTGGATATCTCAAACTATTTCAGCAAAATGAACGTAATTTAGGCTACTAGTTTGGCAGCTGGGCATTATGAAATACTTGAGTAGGCTTATTCGTGTGTTTACATTTTCTAAACAAAAGCATACACGACACAAACAAAAATGTAACAATTTTTTAGCTTGTCAGATATGAATTTGCTAGGCCCTATTTGTTTATTGTGTGCTCTGGGTATCTTCTATGGCATTACTAGTAGCTAACGTTAATTTCTCAAGTGTTTAACTCACACTTCACCAGCATTAACCTCTGGAGTTAATTTAGTTGTGTAAGTTAACTTTAGAAAAACTATAGCTCACCTAAATGCGCTGCACTGTTTGAGGTATCCAGGTATCATGTCCACGGCACAAATACTGACTGGAAAACAACATTGGGTTTCCTAAATTTGAAGCTAGTTTTGTTTTAAAAAAATAAAGAAAGAGTCATATTAAAATCGGCGTGCTCTACAGGTGAGTCGGTGGTATTGCAGCCTCCACATAGACGGCAGAACTAAAGAGCCCTTTTAGGACGGAGCGTAAAAAAGGCTGCAAGGATACAACCCACCAGATCAAAGAAAATAATTAAAAACGTACACACACACAAATGCCAACTGGCCGTGCTGATGAAGAGGATAACGTTAATGCTAGTGGTAACCCAAACACCGAGCGTGACTTTACCCTTGGTCGGGCTCATCTCGAGATCAGTGCAGGTCCAGGGGTCAGGAAGGAGACAATCTGCAGCTTCTACCTCATGGGAAATCTTATGTTTTTATT
This sequence comes from Danio jaintianensis, assembly GCA_903798115.1. Lineage (NCBI taxonomy): Eukaryota > Metazoa > Chordata > Actinopteri > Cypriniformes > Danionidae > Danio > Danio jaintianensis. The sequence goes on along the minus strand of CAIGQV010019356.1, from coordinate 11,968,351 downwards.
TCCTTTTTCTCGATTCCCCTTTTCCAGTACCTCTTCTCCCCTCTCTTTCAATTTATGAATTTTAAACAGGCACTCTGAAAGACCTTTCTGATGAAGGACCCTGATTAGAGAGGTTAACAGACTCAAGCTGTCATATCAAAGGCTTGTACATGCATGCACTCACACACAAAATAAAAGACCGAGATTCCTATCGGAGTCACTGAAGGGAAAAGGACAGTAAATACAATGTGTGTGTGTTTAAAGATCTCTAGAGTCAACGACACAAACACTGAACAGGCCGAACATGGCATGAAAGACATGTTGTGTTAAACTCACAGAGTTCTAGTGCCTGCAGCATTTAACTGAGAGTTCTGTCTCTTTCCTCCTGTAATTAATCAGAGAAATTTAACTTTGCTTTATTAATATTAATGCGCAGTAAAACACACATACAAAGGAGTTTCTTCTTACAAAGGAGAAATGAATCAATCAGTTTCTCTCTTAAATGATCTTCGATCCTGTTCGCAAAGGCTACAATTACTTGACCAAAAATATAGTAACATTGAACTGTGTATTTAAAAGAAATGCTTTGTACATTATTATATTTTTAAAATGTCATTTATTCCTGTGATTGAATGCAGTCAAAGCTATCATAAACTACACTATTTATGGACAACTGGTTATGGTCTACATTTCTGCAATGATCTAATTTTGGGTTCCATAACCAAAATGTTTAAACAAAGTCACAGATGTAGTCAAAAGTTCCATACGAGCCTACAAAAAAAAAAAAAAAAAAAGGTCAGTTTGATAAACATTCACAAATTAACCACATAGCACATTTGCTAGTCAAAGAAAGAGTGCGTAAGAGAATGAGTGCAGTAAGCAGTTATCTATACATGCACCCTTTAAAAAAAGTCCAGTTATTAGCAATTGTAATGAATAACAAATACAGGCTTTGTCCTTAGCTGCAATGTCAGGTACAAACAGGGAAGTATAACACAGATGGCATTTCATATTTAGTACAGCTGTTCTTGTTTCTTGTATTAAAAATTAATTTGCCTAAAGTTTCCACAAGTTGCCACAACGTAACTGTAAATGATATGCAAATCTGGGAAGCAAATCAAGCAGCGATAAGACTTATTTATGTCTTTAAAATGTTATTCTAACCTATAGGACCTCAAATTACTATATATTCCTTTTTAAATTTAGTTTTATGCTTTTTTAGTTTCATTTATGCACAAGCAACCATACATGCGTACAAACTTAACAGTAACTTGGTGTGGACTTTGTGTACACTAGACATTTCACCCACGATTTGCCAAAGGAAATATTTGCCTATGCTCACAATGCTTTCTATGCCCTAAAGCAATGTCCAAACACAGAGACGCAGAAACACTTTCCCCACAGTCTTGTAAACAAAATGTAAATCACAAAATACAGAAAATTGCAAATAGAACAGTTCATCTTGTTTTCAAGTTGTTTTAATAGCAGTCACATAACAGGGTATGACGTCTCTTAAAGAAATATTTCATATTTCTTTTTTTTTTTTTTTCGATGATTTTGCTTATTATTCCATATTTGAAGGAGCAAAAAAATGCAAAATAACATAATTAAACTCCAACGTTTTCTGCTGCACATCCTAGATTTTAGTAGTATCAGTCTGAGGGTCAGGACTGTACCATCTTTTTGTGGGGATCATATATATAGCGTTTAAAGTTCAGGTGTATGGTGACTGGCTGAGCATCTGGCTTGGCTTCCTCCGATTTGGGGGATTCATTTTTTGCCCCACCCTTCCCCTTCTTCTTAGAGGAAGAGGAGAGAAGCTGCTTGGTTTCTTCTTTCAGTCCCTCTAACAGAAGAGACAGAAAGAACAGCCATTTATGAACACGCAGCATACAAAGTTGCTAGACAGAATCCCTCGTGTTTTGGTCATGCATTCATTGTTTATGTTTTAAATGGGAATTATTAACAATCCATAGAAAAATGATTTAGACTGACATGTCTATTTTTTGTCAACTAGACAAATTTGTTTTGAAAGACATGCAAAGCAACCCTATTCAATGGGCCTGAAGAGAGGTGTATGCTGCTGTATATGTGCATGTACCTACACAAGAGACCCTTGAGGGTCAGGAAAAGGATGTAATTTTGGGGGGGGTGTATATTTAAGATGCAGTATGTTTTTTAGTTGAGTGTAACTTTATATGGGAGTAGCTTTTGTGCATATGCTGCCTTTGAATGAATGAATGAATGAATGAATGAATATAAATATGTAAGTCACCTGACGAAATGTTTGAGGAAGGAAAAAAAGGGGCCAAGAAAAGTAAGGGAGAATACATTAGTGCATTTGTTTTTGCTTACCTGGTATTCGGATTTTGATCTTTCCACTTTGGCCGAATCCACCTTCAATGGACCCCGCTTCCCCCGTTGACAGTGTAACTTTTAAACCCACGAATAGCTGAAGGTTTGTCTCCTTCTTAAACAGGTTTCGACCAATCACAGTATAATCATCTGTCACCTGATCAAAGATTCCAAAAAACTGATGAAAACCAAACTGATGAACTGGAGCTAGAATACATGGTGTAATTATAAATACATAATACAATATAAGATAAACAGATTTGTAAAACTTATATAGCAAACGGTTAAACAATATATGATACCAAACATAGTGCAATAAATTGTACATACACATTCATTCATTTTCCTTTGGTTGCCACAGCAGAATGAACCACAAACTATTCCGGCATATGTTTTATGCAGCAGATGCCCTTCCAGCCGCAACCCAGTACGGGAAACACCCATACACCCTCGCATTCACAAACACTCATACACTACGTCCAATTTAGTTCATCTAATTCACCTATAGCGCAAGTTTTTGGACTGTGGGGGAAACCGGAGCACCCGGAGGAAACCCACACGGACACGGGGAGAACATGCAAACTCCACACAGAAATGCCAACTGACCCAACCGGGACTCGAACCAGCAACCTTCTTGGTGTGAGGCAACAGTGCTAACCACTGAGCCTCCATGCCTCCCTGTACAAATACATTTGTATAATTTGCAAATTACTGCTCCAAGTCTGAATGAATTAAAAAGTTATATTGTAAAATATTTTATATTTTAAGATATTTGGCCAAGCTTAATTTTCAGCAGCCATTACCCTAGACTTCAGAAATTTTATATTCAATTATTAACTATTAATAAAAGTGCTACTAAGTTTTTATGTGTGTCAACCAAGATCAATTTCTTTTAGGAATTTTTGATTAATTCAATTTAAAATAACTATTTTCTAACATTATATATTGCTTTACTGTCACTGTTTAGAGGAACTTAAAGTATTTCAGAAACAAGAATTTTAAAAAAAGGGGCGTCACGGTGGCGCAGTGGGTAGCACGATCGCCTCACAGCAAGAAGGTCGCTGGTTCGAGCCTCGGCTGGGTCAATTGGCATTTCTGTGTGGAGTTTGCATGTTTTCCCCGTGTTCGTGTCAAAAGACATGTGGTACAGGTGAATTGGGTAAGCTAAATTGTCCGTAGTGTTTGTGTGTGAATGAGTGTGTATGAATGTTTTCCAGTGATGGGTTGCAGCTGGAAGGGCATCCGCTGCGTAAAACATATGCTGGATAAGTTGGCGGCTCATTCCGCTGTGGCGACCCCTGATAAGTAAAGGGACTAAGCCGAAAAGAAAATGAATGAATGAATTTTTACAAATACATTCTACTGACTCCTAATACTTGGAACATTACTATATATATATATATATATATATATATATATATATATATATATATATGAACGCATGTACTGTTTATCAATTTATAAACATTAGTAGTCACCCGTTCCACTGCTCCTTCTTTCTGCTTGTCTTTGCTGATTTTGAGCCGAGGCAGTGCTGTCTCCGTGTAGTTTTTGTCCTCAAAGCCTTCCAGAAGCTTTCCGTGAAAAGCGAGCCTGCATGCGTTACCATGAATATCTGAGTCCAGTCGTGATCCAATCACTAAGCAAAGGGGTGGACATGTGACCGGTCGTTCAAACTCCAGCAAAGCCCACTGCTGTGGTTCTCCTTTCCCACCTTCTGCCTGACAAGTCAAATGCATATCCAAGTGGTGAAACTCCCAGTCAAATGAGAAAGAGTTTGCACTTTGCTCTTGAGATGTGGGCTTACAGTCTCCGTTTTCATTGGCTGGAAGCACTCGATTGAAAAAGGAGATGCGCGCCATAACGGTTTCATGTCCAACGGTGATGTGAAACTTTGCACGGCTGTTAAGTGCTCCGCGATAGTATTCAATCTTTTGGACGGATATAATAGCGGCGTAAAGAGTCTGCAATGAAGCTGGTGTGCAAACAACACCTCGTTCTAGCAGTTTTGGGTCAAACTGTGTCACGCACACGCCAACCCGATCCCCCTGTATCGCGCTGGGCACCGGCTTGCGAAACATCTGCACAGATTTGACCTTCCGAGTGACCTGAGGAATCAAGAAAGATCAGAAATAAAGTAGCTGACCATGGCAGTGCAGAATGCTGCTAAATATTTGTTCACATATTATGGTGAAAAATCAGACACAATTTGAATGCATTTTGTGCAGTTTGAATTTGGGGTCTGTAAGATTTTTTGGGAAAGAAATCACTTTGATCATCATAGCTGTGTGTAATGCAATAAAGTAAAAATAAGTGTTTTCTATAGATTGTTAAAAGTAATGTATCCTTGTGATGGCAATGCTAACTTTTTAGCAGTGTTTAATCCAGTCTTCGATGTCACATAAAACTCTTGTGTTTATAAAATATTTGTGTTGCTTAATATCTTCATGAAAAACTGTGATACTATGTATCAAAAGATCATCATATATTCTTTTCTATTATAAATATTTTGTAACATTATAAAAGCCCAAACAGCCACTCCTGTTCAAGTTCAATATTAAATATCCAATGCGGATATTTAATATTGAACTTGAACAGGAGTGGCTGTTTGTCCTTGTAAGTAAATTTCTTTCAAAAGTAAAAAAAAAAATTGTACTAAACCCAAACCTTTGAACCACAGTACATGCATTATAATGTGTAGGTATTTGTCATTACCTTTAACGCTGGTATCTCCACATTATCATTAACACTGAGTGACCCTTGTAGGATTGTGCCAGTAATGACGGTCCCCTGGCCACGGATGGAGAAGCAGTGATCTACAGCCATCAAAAGAGAGCCTGACGGATCTCTATGTGGAAGAAATGACTGGGCCTTCAGTAACTAAAAACAAAGACAGAGACACCCTTAAAGATGCAGCTTACAAAAATTAAAAGCACTGAAAATCATCCACTCAGGCTAGCATAAAACTTGTGCATCCAGCATGATTTGACAAAATTCCAAAAACAAGCATCGGCGGAAAGAAGGAAGTCTTCTGTATTGAGTTAGTATTACAAATTTGTCCAAATTTAATTTAATGTCTGATATATAATTTACATCCTGACTTTTCCATCATATATATTTACATCATAACTTAAGCATTTTTAAATATAAAAAAACCCACACATTTTAAAAGTGGTCTTTGACTTTTGTATGTTAAATCTGTGCTGTTGACAACACATCCACTAACTCACATCTATGAGTTCAGTAATTCCCTGAGGCTCGTCTGTATCCGGGGCCTCTGGACCACCTGGCTTTGCTGCCACAGCAATGATAGGGCAGTCTTTAAATCTGACAAGCAAAAAAGAAGTCAAGTCAATGTTATAACACGATGCACACTGTTTCAAAGCAGCTTTACCTGAAATATTTTATATTTTTCCATGTATATATTACTTTTTTGGGGGGGGGTGTAGCTTATGTTTCTGGGTCAAGCTGGGCTGCAATATTAACCCTCATCATTAAGCATTTGAGTCTGTTTTGCACTAGAACAGATATATCATTCATATCAGATTTGTACAGTTAATGTTTAAGAAATTCAACATCTTAAAAATGTAAAATGTTCTGCATTCAGGTCATTTTGTACTTAGGAATGGAGTACATTACATTAAAATACATTTAGCCTTTTCCCCATAACAAACACACATTTGGGACTATATTTTGTTTTTAAACATGTACATTTTTGTTATGCATATATAAGACATGTATGCATGCCTATTAACAGATCACTGCCACCTAAAAATTGTATAAATCATAAATAATTGTATAAATATCATCTTAGGTAATAACACCGTAAATACAATATAGATCATATTAATACATATAAATATACATAACCACATGCCATTTACATACATGCCATAAAAATCACGCACTGATACAATTCACCAAACAAGAAAACATAATTATACAATAAATAAGTATATAAATAATAAGGTAAAATATCACATATATACACAAAAACATACATACATAACATGAAAATAATAATAATAATAAAACAAAATTATATAAATCTTTTAATAGTAAACAAAGTTTATACAAGTATTTCTATTACGTTTTGTTATAAATAAGTAAAGTTTCATGAATTTGTAGTTTTCAAGCAGTAATGAGTTAATTAGTTCATGATTAAAGGAATTTTATTCAATTGTATTCACTCCAGTGTAATTATTTGCAGATTTCATACAATGATATCTGCAGTAATAACATGGTAAAGACTTGATAAAATTTTAAACCTTATTTTACTTTTTATTTTATTTATTAGTTTTCACATTTACATAATGATAAGGTTGTTGATCAAATACAATATGGTTTTAGTGGAATAATGTATGCAACAACCTAAATGTGAAATTTGTATAGCCTTTGAATGCATTATCAGGGTTAATCGGCTTCATTATTAATTTATTATTAAGTACTAATTAATTATGTCTGAACATGGTGAAATGTACAATATGTAGACCATGAAGTTAAACGTGTTTGACAGTGTCTACCTTGTGTTCTCCAGAGTTTTGTGCATCCTCTTGGTCATTTTGTCAATAGCCGCTTGTCTTTTGTCGCTAGGCAACAGGTCTGTTTTGTTGAGGATGACGACCATGCGAGAGCAGGTGAGCTGACCAATCAAAAGGCACTCTGCTGTTTGTGTTTGCATTCCTTTCACAACGTCAACCACCAACATCATCAGATCAATGATCTGAGCACCTTGGTAAAAGCACACGCATCAGATTAAACATGACACAATCAAGTCACCAAGAAAGCATTACAGAAAAAGACAGAAAATAAGAGGAGAGCAGACTATTGACTTTTCTTTCCTCTTTTTCTCTCCCTCTCTCTGGCACTCATTCTTTCCTGAGAGATCCCCTTTGGGGGGGGGAGAGAGGAAGTCAAGCTGGAGCCCCCTTCCGCCTTAATCAACCACATGTGCCATAAATGCACACATACACACACACATACAGCAATGCCATCAATGCAATTACACCAGACATTCCCACTACAATTGAGTTTGTTTGGTCCCGCAGGTTTCAAAAACCCTCAAGACATTTTTTCTAATTTTCATCCACTTCTTCATACATCCCTCCATGATTATAATACCTATCAGATTGCATACGTAGGAAGGCAAGCCATGTGAGCTACATTTCTTCAGCATAGAGGAATATCACATGCACTTATAGTAAAAAAACTAAAAAGTACCAGAGTTAATTGATACTGAGAAACTGAGTTAGTTAATAATTATTCTGATCATGATGACAAAAATTGTAGTAACTGTACAAGTGTTCTCATTCTTTGTATAATCTATGCAAATATGTTAATGTCTCGCTGTAACATTACAAATCAGATTTGTCTTGTAATTTGAAATCTTCTCCTGTATCACATTAGACACATTTTTGATGCTTCTCAAACATCAAAACTTTGCTACAAACTGCCGTAATACATTATTTTCAATGCCTTTTATTCACTCATCTGTTTAGAAAGTTAAATGCCTTTTGGTATTAAATTACAGTGTTAATATATGTTATTTTAAAATGTAATAGTTCTTTAACCTCTCATTATATTTGTATTCTATTATATGTTTTACCTCTCCCAATTCATTTTTTAAAGTTTTAATCAAAAAATCTATATGCATAAAATATCTTACCAAGACACATTGTTTAAAAGCAAGTGTCAACTTATATTTTATATTAATTTTATGTAAGAGTCTGTTATTCTTTCGGTTAATAAAATCACACTGATTTCTAAACTATCAGAATTTTGTCTAAACTGTAGGCCATATAAGTGACAAAATCTACATTAAATTGCACATTTCAGCACAATGTGGGTCTCTTGTTTGCTTCTCTATTCTCAATTTACTTTAAAAAGTAAAAAAAAAAAAAAAAAGGAACACGTTACACTGTAATCTGCTTAAAGCCAATTCATTTCTGTACATGCTGTATATTTAATTTCAATTTACATCTTTTGCAGCTCAAAAACAACGCAAAAGTTTGATTTGAAATTAGGATTAAAGATTTACAATTGCTTGAGCATCTCTGGTCAAACAGTTTAATAAACTGTTCCATTTCAAAATAATTATTTTTTGATTATGTACTTACATCAAAAATAAAGCACTTACATACATCACTTTCCATTAAAAAATAACATTTATAACTAATTAGGAGGGATACTGTTAATGTCAGGAACAGGTTTAATGTTTGGTAAGGTGTGTGGGGTGAACAGTGTAATTACAGATTTATAAAGAGAATTTTATTTCAGCTGTAGTTCCATGAAGGTGTTTTAGAATACAAGTAAATACACAGTAAGTGTATTAAATTAACTAATAATTATTCAATTAAATTGTAGTACCTCTTAGTTTGCGAAGAGGGTCAGAATTTTTTTTCCTGACAATCTCTTTACAGTGATTAACGTGGCATCTTCAAACGCTGCACACACACCACCTATTGATCAAAAGTGGTACTGTTGCAGATTATAAAATGCCCTGATAGGTTGCTATTCTCTTGGCAATAACTACCTTGGCAATAAGCTAATAAGGCATAGGAATTTAAAACAAGTCAGTAGTCAGTAACTTCTGGTGCTTTGTTTACGTAGAATGCATGAAGTCACACGTCACAGTGGATTTTATTAGTGTAACCGTTGCCATACTAAAATAAATACAAGGACGGTTACCTACTTACCCCCGATTATGGTGCGTATGAGGGAGGCATGTCCTGGACAGTCCACCAATGTGAACTGCAGACTGTCGTATTGTTTTCCCCCGCAGGACTCTCTCAGGTGCTCCGGTAATGGCACCGTGAACGCACTGAAGCCGAGATCCAGCGTTATGCCCCGCTCTTTGGACTGCGGGTTCTTGTCGAAGGCTGCGGTGGATGCGGTGCTGCTCAGCGCCCGGGCGAGAGATGTTTTCCCGCTGTCCACATGGCCGAGGACACCGACGTTAAAGTTCAGTGTTTTGGGAAAATCTGCCATCTCTGGATCAACACCGCGGTTGGGTAACAGAGACTGAATGCGCAGACTTTGAACTGCTGACAGCGACGCTGCTGGTTCAAACCAACCAGCTCAATGTCGTCAGAGAACCAAATTACTGTAATTTGGTGAATTTTGACAATATCAACTTATTAACTTTGATATCAGAAATAAATCTGCATACTAAATTCCTCGGCTCTTACTTCATTCAGCAAACTTTTCAGAAATTTGACAGTTGCTCTTCCTGCGCTGTCAAAAAACCTGACCTGGTAGCATCTCACTTCATTGGTTCCGCTTCACAGGATTTAGTTTGAGAAAAGAAACACACCTCATGAATAAAGTTGTTTATAAATTAGTTTAAAAGTATAAATGGTTTACACCTTGGAAATAATGAGGTTATCTGCACTCTTGAGAGAAATTATTTATGGAACCCACAGCGTACATTCTTGTTCCAGTACAACATTTCAAATGTAACACAAATGGAAAATAGGGGCGGGTTTACAGTGATCAGACAGACAGCAGCAGCGTCCAATGATTATGCAGAGTTTCCACAAGTTGACCAATCGTTACAAAGAACTACTAAAAACCGTTTCACAGGCGGTACTTCCTCAAATCGCCTTGGTTACCCACATGGAAACGCGGGTCTCTTGTGTTTGATTTTAACGGCCTCTCGTGAGACAGGCGTGCGTTTGTTTTATTCACGTACAGCGCGTTTAATTAACTATTAATAAACATGAAGATCGAAGAAGTAAAAAGCACAACCAAGACGCAGCGCATCGCTTCTCACAGCCATGTGAAGGGCCTCGGTCTGGATGAGGCCGGTAATGCTAAACAGTCCGCGTCCGGGCTTGTGGGACAAGAAAGCGGCAGAGAGGTAATGCTAGTGACCAATTTCCGTTTTTATTTTATTAATTAAGAAAAAAACCGTAAATTTGATAACCACGAATGATTTGTATGTAGCTGTATGTATTTGTATGTAGCTGGCTATATGTGAAGAATGGATACAAAACATCTAATTAATTTGCTTGTGTCAGGAGCGACATGCCAATTATTGCAAATATGGCCATTTCATTCATTCGTTTTCTTTTCGGCTTAGTCGCCACAACGGAATGAACCGCCAACTTATCCAGCATATGTTTTACACAGCGGATGCCCTTCCAGCTGCAACCCATCACTGGGAAACATCCATACACGCATACACTACGGACAATTTAGCCTACCCAATTCACCTGTACCGCATGTCTTTGGACTGTGGAGGAAACCCACGTCAACACGGGGAGAACATGCAAACTCCACACAGAAACGCCAACTGAACCAGCCGAGGCTCGAACCAGCGACCTTCTTGCTGTGAGGCGAACGTGCTACCCACTGCGCCACCGTGCAGCCATGGCCATTTCATATTTATATATATAATTTCACATTTAGTAAGAGTGGAATATTGTAGTCACAAATTGTAAACAAAATTTATGTTTTCGTATTTGTGAAATTTTCTGGCCTGTAGTTTAGCCCAGGGATTTTTAAAAACTGATTCTGGGACATAAACATCTACCAAATTCTTGCATATTTGTTAGGCTTGTGGCATCATCACTGAGCTGATTCGTTCCAAAAAGATGGCTGGAAGAGCTATTTTACTAGCCGGACCACCTGGAACAGGCAAGGTAAGGGCCAACAGCTTTTATTTACACAGCACTGTATAATTGAAATGGACATTGAAATACTTTAAGAGCTGTTGTTTACGATAGTGTTTATAGTTTGCGAATATGATTTCTGTAAACCCACAGACTGCTCTAGCACTGGCCATGGCACAGGAATTGGGAAATAAAGTGCCATTCTGTCCTATGGTGGGCAGTGAAGTTTATTCTTCAGAAATCAAGAAGACTGAAGTGCTGATGGAGAACTTCAGAAGAGCCATAGGTGAGCTCTCACAGGAAAAACAGGAAAAAATAAAATGGTGATGGCAGTTTCCTCACTAAGGAGTGATTCCTCACACCATTCAATCAATTTGTTTTTTTTTAATGAGCAACATACTCTATAATGTCAGCTCGTCATTAAACAGCAGGACGATGTGGATATAATTTTATTTTAGATGATATAACACACCCCCCACAATAAAGAGTGTAAAATCTGTAGTTTCCTTTATGTATTCCTATAGATTTAAGCCTGACCTTGTACTTCTAGTCAGTACACAACCCTCAACACACACTGTAGCACAATATTACACTGCCAGTATGACTCTGAAACAATGTAGACTATGTGATCAAATGAGATATGCATGAATGCACACATTATTACTGCGCTGACAGAGAAATATACTGGCATGAACCATTGAAAACACACTCTCTGGTTTTTAATATATAACGAAAAATGGCGTTTTTGTTAATAATGTATTTGTCCAGTTAAAATTAAATACCTATTAGAAGTGTTTATATCATTCTAGTATCTAAAATTTAGTTTAGTTTTGTTTGACCACACAGGTCTGCGTATCAAGGAGACTAAAGAGGTGTATGAAGGAGAGGTCACCGAACTGACTCCTTGTGAGACAGAGAACCCAATGGGAGGCTATGGTAAAACTATCAGTCATGTCATTATTGGTTTGAAGACTGCTAAGGGAACCAAACAGTTGAAGGTAAGGAAGTGCAAGCATGTTGTTGTTGTTTTTTCCTGCATGCTTATATTTCAGAGATAAGCTGGATGGAAGCTGATTATGTGGTTGTTTGAAGTCAAGTCATATCTCATCTCTCCTACAGCTGGATCCCAGTATCTATGAAAGTCTGCAGAAGGAGAGAGTGGAGGTCGGTGATGTTATCTACATCGAGGCAAACAGTGGGGCAGTCAAGGTATGGACAGATTTGCTTAGCTAGTCTCTCTCCTGCGGTTCTATGGTTGGCATGTTGAAGTAATCTTTTGTCAGTGCAGGTGGGCAGGTAGTCTGGCAGTGGAATAAAGGACGAGATTGTCTCTCGTATTTTTAAAAGAAAGTAATACTTTTATTAAGCAAGAATGCATTAAGTGAATTCAAAGTAATGAGACTTTAATAATGCTACAAAAATGTATTTCAAATAAATGCAGTTTGAGTTAATAAAAAATTGTAAAAGAAAAAAAAAGATTAGAAGAAAAATATTAAGCCATAAAATAGTTTTTACCCTTGATAAAATAAATGTTTCTTGAATGCCAAATCAGCATATGAGAATTATTTCTGAAGGATCATGTGACACTGCAGTAATGATGCTGAAAATTCTGGCCATTACAGGAATAACTTATATTTTTGTAGGAAAAAAAAGTTTAAATAAATGTCTTAATAAGTCTTAATAACTGATTTAATGAACCATTTATTGAAATGATATGTTCAGTATGGCCTCTTCAATTAGAAACTACATAATACCTTTGTGAATGGATGACTTTTGCATGGTTATTAGTTACAAAAACAGGTTCAGATTTGCAAAAAATAAAAATCAGGCAGTATTGTTTCTAAAATATAACTGTAAATGCAACCCCTTGTTTGTTAACCTGTTGTATAAATTTAATATAACATTTGTGTGGTAATTGGGAAAATGGCATTCTTGCTTGTGTGATGTTACTGCATCATAACTATATCATATCCTAGTAAAGTCGTAAAAACAAAATAATAATAAAAAATTGTTTTTTTTGTTACCTGAATTATATGCATTTTAATAGGCTCATAATATAGTTATAATATTAATTGTGAATGCTAAATATCTCACAGCACTAGGCCTGTCACGATGTCTATTTTTTGTGTTTTTTTTCCCCTTCATGACGTCAATTGGTGAACTTTGTTTTTTTTTCCTCGCCACTGTCGCCAGTGGCTTGCTTGGATTGGGACTTGTGGAGCTGCGGTTCGGTGGATTTGCTCTACAGTGTTTGAACTTCCAGCAGTGAAATTTAAACCACACTGAACTAAACTGAACTTCAACTCTGTAATCTGGACTCTACTAGAACTATGTTAAGCTGCTTTGACACAATCTATATTGTGAAAAGCGCTATATAAATAAACTTGACTTGACTTGTTATGATATATTGCACCAAAATATATAGCGATAAATGATGTTATTGTAATTTCAAGACCATTTTATGCCATATATAATGCCAAAATGACATCATAATAGCGTCACAATGCAAGTACACTCTTCCAAAGAACACATAATATTTTATTCTTAAGAATATTTCATTTAATTAGTCATTTTAACAATTTAATAATTAGGCATTGGAATCAGAATGTGAAAACGCATATCCTAAATAAATAATAATAAATGTTAACAAAAAAGTGCAAGGTAAAAAGCAACAGAGGCTGCGATATCTGCTACCAGATCTATTTTCAGTTGTCAGACACCCTCAAGAAAATATACTAAAGTAATTTATAGTAAATACTACTGTTTTTTTTAACTATACTGACACCTCCAATAGAGATAGAGAGGTTGCACAATCAGCTAAAATGTTGCCAGAATTGGTTTATATGTATAGGCGATATATATTGCATCACAAAAATTGATTGAGGTCATGTACATGTGTTGTGCGATAAGTTGATATATTGATTATTGTGACAGGCCTATCCAACACTTATCACAATATCTCAATTATGGAATTTATTCATAATCCATCTTTGTTTTTTTTGGTCTGCAGAGACAGGGACGATGTGACACATTTGCAACAGAGTTTGATTTGGAAGCGGAGGAGTATGTACCTCTACCCAAAGGTGACGTACACAAGAAGAAAGAGATTATTCAGGATGTTACACTTCATGACCTGGATGTTGCTAATGCAAGACCACAGGTATGAGCCCACAAACCTCACGTTATTTCTAGTGTATCTCAGTAAATCTAATAATTTGGTGACTGTGTCTTTCAGGGAGGCCAGGACATACTTTCTATGATGGGTCAACTGATGAAACCCAAAAAGACAGAAATCACAGGTAATATACATGAAGCTGATTATCCTAACAGGATTTTGAATCGATCTATGTTTAACTGTCTTTGTGTCTCTGTCTGTATGCAGATAAACTGCGAGGGGAGATCAATAAGGTTGTGAACAAGTACATTGATCAGGGTGTTGCAGAGCTGGTTCCGGGTGTCCTGTTTATTGATGAAGTTCACATGCTGGACATTGAGTGTTTCACTTACCTGCACCGAGCCCTGGAGAGCTCCATCGCCCCCATTGTAGTGTTTGCATCCAATCGAGGAAACTGCCTGATCAGGTATGTTAATCAATGATATTAGCTCAGGTCCATTGATTTTATGAAGTAGAATAGTTAGTTTTAATAATGTATTTGTAATTAATATTAATTATTGAAATTATTAATGAAATGAACAAACTTAAATTTAATTACTTTTCAAAATAGGATTGATTTTATTTATTTTTATAAAATAAAATAAAAAATGCTGTTTCTATTCTTTTAAAATCTGAAGAATTACTTTCAAACTATAATTAATAATAAATATCAATTCTCTTGATTTCTGTTGAAAAATGTCTGTTGAAATCAAACCGTTTTGGCAAATATGGCAGGAATGTGTATTCCTCATTGGTTGTTAACAAATGTTTACAATTGGAACTTTTATTTGACAAATATACTTATGCATGTTCATTATACACTGATCATCTGTAAAGCTTATTCAAAATATTTGTATAAAGGAAAGAAATTATCACTTTGTGGATTTATTTAATTCTGTCACTTTATTTGTTTGAATGAACCAGTACTGGAAAATAATTAGATTTTTAGTTTGTTACATTTAGAATGTTACATTTGATTGAAGTTTATAGTTTCTGCGTGATTCTGTTTTAGGGGGACAGAGGACATCAGCTCTCCTCATGGAATTCCACTGGATCTACTGGACCGAGTTATGATTATCAGAACTATGCTGTACACTCCTCAAGAAATGAAACAGGTGTGCATCAAGGATTTGACAAAACAAGTCCTTAATTGAATAAGCGTTTACATTATAAATAGATAAGGTATATAGATAAGGTATATATTACATTCTGGATTTGCTCTTCAGTGTTTGGACTCTCAGCAGTGGAAATTAAACCACACTGAACTGAACTTAAACTCTAAAAACTGAACGGACACCATTCCAATTCACTATAATCTTCTATGTGAAGCTGCTTTGACACAATCTACATTGTAAAAGCGCTATAGAAATAAAGATGAATTGAATTGAATTTATGTTAATGTGCATGTTGATTTTCTAGATCATAAAGATCCGAGCTCAGACAGAAGGCCTCAACATCAGCGAGGAGGCTTTATCTCACCTTGGAGAGATCGGTACCAAGACAACCCTCAGGTAATATTCATTACTTCCAATCAATCCTTTTTATTCTCTGGTATTTATTATTATGAATTTACACTCACCAGACACTTTATTGGGTACATCTCAAGTACGGCATTGCCTTTAGAAACTTAATTCTTAATTCTCTCTGGCATAGAAGTTGGTGGGATCATTCCTCTGGGATTTTGGTCTTGATGGACATGGATGAGTCACAATTTCTGCAGATTTGTAGGCTGCACATCAGTGATGTGAAACTCCTGTTCCAGAACTTTTCTACTGTGTTGAGATCTGGTGGCTGCAGATGAGATTTAAATGTTGAATGTCATGTTCAAGAAAGCAGTTTGTGATCATTTGAGCTTTGTGACTTGCTGTCATTAAGAGATGGACGAGGTCAGCAACAATAATTAGGAAGGCTGTGGTGTTTAAATGATGTTCAATCGGTAGTAACACATCCAAAGTGTGCTGGGAAATGATATCAACACTATTATAGTAACCGTAGTCTAAACCATTAAAGAATTAGTTCATTCAAAAAGGAAAAATTTGTTATTAATTAGTACTCACCCTTATTTCGTTCCATTCCCCTGAGACCTTCGTTCATCTCATAACACAAATTAAGATATTTTAGATTAAATCTGAGAGCTCTCTGACCCTCCATAGACAGCAAGGATCATAAGATGTTCAAAGTCCAGAAAAGCAACCAAAAACATTGTCAAAACAAGTCATGTTATTTCAGTGATTCAACTGTAATCATACGAAGCTTCAAGAACACTTTTGTACACCAAAAAAACATTGTTCGCCAATGTTTTTTCTTCCTTGTCAGGTTGTGTCTTATATATAGGCAATATGATGTATTGCCATAAGTGTCAGCAGCAGCAGAACACGTAAATGTTGTACTGACCATAGTAAATGTGCTCCCTAAGGTGGATGAGAAAACATTGGCGTAACACATAGTTATTTGGCTTACTGTTGATTATTTTATCATCTTGAACCTGGCCATTCTCCTTTGATGTCTGGCATCAAAAGACATTTTCACCCAAAGGATTTTATCTTTTTTCGGATCATTCATTTTAAATCCTAGAGATAGTTCAATCTTCAATGTCACTTAAATGAACAGATGTACCCAATAAAGTGTGCGGTGAGTATATCATTTCTCCTATTTGTATATATCATTTTGGCAAATGTGTCTTTTTTTATAAATACAGATATGCAGTGCAGCTGTTGACCCCTGCCAGTGTGTTGGCACGAGTTCAGGGGAGGGAAGTGGTCGAAAAAGAACATGTGGAGGAAATTAATGAACTCTTCTATGATGCCAAGTCTTCTGCAAAGATTCTACAAGATCAGCACACAAAGTTTATGAAATAACCACAGCACTTTGCCTCCTCTGTAAACCCCTGCTTTAGTTTGCTTTAATGGTTGTTTAGTTCACATTTGCTGTGACATTCTCAAAATATGACAGCTGTTCTAAGCCAAACAACGCATGGCTACTGCAATTTTGTATCTGTTTCAGTCACAAAAGTCTGGAAGACAAAGAGCAAAGTAAACTTCAGGAATAACATGTCTGCAAACTTATTTCTTTAGTTGTATACCCCATTTTTGTCATTCTTAGGTAGAAAATGTTTTCTGTTGTCCGTTGTTTTTTTTGTTTTGTGTTTTGAAAATAAATCTTTTTTGATATTAATGTGAAATAAATGGCATTGAATTAAGTTTTTATTTATATATTTCAACTAAACCAACAGAATAATTTTCTGTGAGAAACTTTAAATTGCAAATTAGATTTTTTTTAAAGCACATTTAGTTCGCTTTAAAGGTCATACTTTTACAAAAGATCACTCAACTTTTATTATTAATATTATATTATGCTGCTTGTTATTAAGAATATAATTTTTAATACCAATTCATATTTAGATTTGTTTTTCATTATCCTTTTATTCATTCATTTTCCTACAATCTTAATTTCCACATTTGTTTCAGCTGTATGATTCTGTAAAACAGTCGTACAGTGTTACTTCCTCTTGGTGGGTTTGTTAAAGGCAGTCTCTGATCCTGAGCGAACGTTGCTGAAGACGGATGGAGCGGCTTTCCCAGCTCGTTCTAAAAGCAGAGACAGAACAATACTCAAGAATACATTTGATTCCTTGATGATAAGTGCTACATTTACCATAACTAAACATGCTTAAATTAACAGAAACAAATTTGAGTAGTCTTTGTTAATGGCATGACTTGCATACATTAGAATGTTATGTACATATTATATGCATTATTATCCTGATTTAGAAAACCCCCCACTAAAAAGTAATTTAAGTTAACAATAGTTTTATATATCAAATACCTTGTCAGGCATATTTTGAACAAGAATTATCTGACGACAAATTAAAACACTATTTAAGAATCAGTGCAGCCCCCAAAATACTGATTAAGAGCCCTTTTAAATCTTTATACTTTGACACTTTCCTTCAAAACACTAGGTTTCGTCCATTTGCCAACATTAACGTTTTTAAATGATTTAAAATAGGAAATTTATAACATTATTTAATATTTTTTATAAGTCAAAATATTTTTTCGCAAATACAATGCTGGATCCCAGTATCTATGAAAGTCTGCAGAAGATTTGATGGAACCCATTTTACATTATTGTCTAATTTAAAACAGTAGACAACTATTTATTGTTTTCAATGTTCGTAAAACCACATTTGTAAATTCTATTTTACATAAAACCTTTGACCCATATACAATTGAGATAAATTGGTAATACACTGTAAAATTTAACAACTGGGGTCTTAAATTCAAGATAATAAAAGGCTACTACAATGTAAGCACATAAGACGTGATAAACGAGTGTGCTCTCTCGTTTTTCCTGCTATATATGGAGTGGAAACACTACACCAAATACACACACAATTATTCTTTTTCCTCTTGGCGCGAAATCAAAAAAACAAGGACATGAGGACACTTAAAACATCACATAAAACACTGAATTACTGCAGTTTCTGCTGCTGGACTCACCACATTCCTGCATCACCTCAAAAGTCTTGCTCTTCACCTCAGTTCCAGATGCAAGTTTATCTTTGGCTCCAATCAAATCCTCCGTTTTTACCTCAGGCCTCTTCACTTCCTCTTGTTCGCCCTGCTAAAAAGAAAAAAACAATGAATGACAACAAAAATGAGTTTCAGTTCATCTCGGTCTTTCTTCTTTCTCTTACTTGAGACATGGTCCTGCAGTCTTGCTGAAGTTTCTGTTTTATACTCGTCGCGTGTGCGTTTATACTTTATACACACACACACACAAACTCGTCCCTTCCCAAAGTCCAATCCCAAATGGGCCATAATTCCTTTGGCCAAAGTGTGAGTCACACTGTTCCTCCTCCCATTTAATCTCAGTCACTGTTGTTGTTGTAGGATAGACACATGGTTGTTTAAATATGACATCTTCAATTAGTTCCAGCAGCTCAGAAATGAAAACAGTTTACGGTTTGTGTCTGCTTTATTGTTCATGTTGGAGTGCTGCTGATGTTTGTTTGTACACTGACTGTTGTGTTGTTTGTTTTGAGGGTTGCTAAGTGCTTGTGTGTGGACGGTAATTTGTCTCTCTTACGTATTGCGTTGGAAT
The DNA here is from genome assembly GCA_903798115.1 of Danio jaintianensis. Classification (NCBI taxonomy): domain Eukaryota; kingdom Metazoa; phylum Chordata; class Actinopteri; order Cypriniformes; family Danionidae; genus Danio; species Danio jaintianensis. The sequence goes on along the minus strand of CAIGQV010019356.1, from coordinate 11,949,148 downwards.
GACACCATTTTTGTTTGAAGGATGACTCAATATCCTCCCTTTTTTCCATCAAAACAATGTAAGTGTAACGTTAATACAATTAATTCCATGATAGAAAGTATCTGGTTTAATTATTATCTGATTATTATAAATATAAATATTATTTTTTGTCTTTTTTACACACAGAATTACTACTGTTCTGTTCTAAAGCTATTTTGAGGCTTTGGTTTTGTTTGATTGTTTCAAATGTCTGAAAACATTTAACATTTTTATTATTTCACGCAATGTTTAAAAATTAAATCGCTGGCTTAGAGAACAAAACAAAAATGACATTTTAATTAAAACATACCCATTTAACTCATTAAGAGAACATAAAAAAAATTGTCACTTTGATAAAAAAAAAAGAAACACTCACTGACCCCAAGTGTACTGCATGCTAATTAAAGCCTGAAATCAAATAAAGTACTAGTAAGAAAGTTCAACCAGAATAGAAAAGCTTTTATTTGTACCTAAAGAAATTAATAGTAGACAAAGTATCCAGTCTCATCTAAAATATTTTTCAAAAACAATGGTAACCAGTAGCACTCAAATTTATTTTGACCATCTCATACATACCATTTATACAAAGTCACCGCTGATTTGCACAGTACATCTAGTAACATTGAAGCACAATGTTATAAAATATTTGGTCAATGTACACCTTTGGTCTGTCCAATAAATCATTCATGTTTTTTTTAAGAGAATCGAAATGCAATCCTTGTATCAATGGAGGAATGACAGACACAATAGAACAGTTGTTACAATCTGATGGACCCCGTGCTATCTTTGTATAACTTCACAATATGCTATGTGTGTGTTCTGTAATAAAGTCAATACATATTTTTGCATTTTACCATCTTCAAACTGTCAGCATCTTCTTTAGATGTCATAAGCAAAATATGCATATGGAGACACTGTATCATTCAGAGTAAACTTTTTTTTTCTTATAAAAAAAAACAAGACATTACAGAGTATTCAAATCTGCAACATTTGGTCCATGCCATGTTAGTGTCGACCTCAGTTCAGAGAGGTTTCGCTGTCAGCAGCTTTCAAAATAAAAGCTCATGTACGTTTCTTGTTGTATCTGGGTAACAACTGAGTCTTGACAAACTGCATAAGTCTTGTTTCTGTTAGAAATACTGTGATCACCACAGTCAAGAGACAAACCGCCCCAACAGCTACATGGAAAAGTCTCAGCAGCCAGCCGCCATCGCAGCAAAACACGCTCTGAAACACACAAATGCTACAAATCAGAACAGGCTTTTATAGATTATATACATTTAAGCATTTGGTCGTTCATCTGCACAACAACAGTGTGTTGGGGAGCTTGAAAATACAAACTTTGCGGTTTTTTGAAAATGATACCAAAGCTGGACTGAAGGACTGAATGTGCACTGATGCAATATTTTTCTTTACAATGTTACAACATCGCCGACTAAAGGCCTGGAATGCATTTGACAACAATCAGTCGTTTTGAGAATCCATGTGAATAGGGATCGATATCACACACAGTTAAAGTCAGAATTATTAGCACTCCTGTATATTTTCCCCCCTATTTATGTTTAACAGAAAGATTTTTCATCAACACATTTCTAAACATAATAGTTTTAATAACTATTAAGTCATGTTATTGTTTTTGAAAGAAGTCACCTCTTGATCACCAAGGTTGCATTTATTTGATCAATAAATACAATAAAACACTGTTCTTTTTGCATCATTACTCCAGTCTTCAGTGTCACATGAAAAATGATGCATTAGAAATCATAGTAATATGCTGATTTCACACTCTGTTATGATCAGTTATTACTTATGCCCTGTTATTAATAATGGTAATTTATTTTTTTGTGTAAACCATAATACATTTAATATTCTATGATGAACAGAAAAGAGATATTTTACATACATTATACTGAATCGTACATATTTTACATTATATACATTCTAAAATGTCCTTACGGTCACAATTTCTGCATCCTTCATGAATTAAAGTATTGTTTCATTCTTTTTTTTATTATGCTACTTTTGAATGGTGATATATAATGGTGTTCACAAAAAGTTATGCACCACAGTAGAAAATCAGTATGATTTCTGCAGGGTCATGTGACACCGAAGCCTGGAGCTTTAAATCATAGAAATAAATAATATTTTAATGTACATTCATATAGAACATGGTTAATTTATGCTAAAATTACTTTAATGATAATTGATTAATAATTAATTCATTATTAATTAATTAATATTTTTTATACCAAATTTAATGCAGCCTCAGTGAGCAGAAGAGGCTTTGATTAAAAACATTTATAAATCATAATCTCTAAACATTTGACTGGCAGTGTACACTACATTTTAAACTAAATTTGTAATACATTTAATACCATTTTTAATACTTTTTTGTTATGTAAACATACTTTAAACAAGTCACAGTGTATGATACCTCAGAGAAAGCTGTGACGACGGCACTCACTCCAAGTGCTACAATGACAGCAGAATGTGGGCGGAGCCCCCACAGCGGCCTGTGTTCACTTTGCAGGAAGTACTGATGTATGTAAACAATACTGTGTGTGATTCGTAAAGCCATGTTACAGCAGTTTGCCAAAATGAAGCCAACGCCCCCAAAAATCCAGGTTAGCCAATAAGAAAGCAGCAGGAAAGAGGCTGACAGGCCTAGCATCACTAGATTATATCTAGAGAGAAAGAGATACAAAAGGATGTTTAAAGAATTTATTATAAAAACTGTCAGTGCTCAGATACATGACTACTTTCATCTCGAAAAAATATTTATTTTAATTTAATATGCAAGAGTTAATAAAACAATCAACTGATTGATTCACAAAAGTGAATGAAGTGTTTTATTTCTTAAATATTACATCATAGAACCCAGAAAATAACTGCATCCACAATTTAAGCAGCTGTTTTCAACATTACAAGAAATGTTTCAAATCAGTATATTAGATAAGATCATGTGATCTCACAAGAATAAATTATACATTTTTAATTGTAAACATATTATAATATTAATATAAATAATAAAATATTTGTATATATAATAAATGTATTAATTTACTTATAAAATATATAACAAATATTTCTTTAAAAAAGTATATTCAATTCAATTCATCTTTATTTCTATAGCGCTTTTACAATGTAGATTGTGTCAAAGCAGCTTCACATAGAAGATTATAGTGAATTGGAATGATGTCCGTTCAGTTTTTAGAGTTTAAGGTCAGTTCAGTTCAGTGTGGTTTAAATTTTCACTGCTGAGAGTCCAAACACTGAAGAGCAAATCCATCGATGCGCAGCTCTACAGGTCCCGAACCATGCAAGCCAGTGGCGAGTATATTAAAGTATATTAAATACTTTATATAAATATAAAACTATATACTCTTTCTATTGAACGAATTAAGGCCTGGGCGAGCATAAAAGGCTTCTTTTAAAAAATGTATGGTAATTAGATAGTGATCCTAAACTTTGGAACAATACTTTATATATAATCATTTTGTTTTTCACCTGTCAACCTCCTCTTTGCTCATGGCAGCAAAAACGAAACACTCTGTCACACCATTAATGGCTAACAGCAGAACGTAACAACTATAGCACCGTAGGAGAGCTGGCCCTGCAAAACACACAAACAAACCATTTCAACTTTTACGGCACACACAAATACAAATAAAAAAATTATTTCTTTAAATTGTAAGTAGAAGTTCTCCAGTATCTTACCGGCTCCGCTACTCAGAAGCTCCCCGCCGTAGATGTCAAGTGCGAGATGAGAATATGCGTAACCAAAAACTGTGATGATCAGACCAATCAAAAGCACCAGCTTCAAAAGACATTCCAGCACTTCAGCTGCCATGGAAACCTCCTCCTGTGGACCAATCAGCATTTTACAATTATCCAAGCACACATCTGGCCGGTGAAATAAAAGTCAGGCACATAAACGGATACTGACTTGTTTCTGATGTCGTACATCTCGTCCTCGCTCCAGGACTTTAACGAAGAACACGTAGAAACTCTCCTCAATGGGCAAGAAAAGAAATCTTGCCACCATTGAGCCCAGATTATTTATTATATCATATACTCCTGTAAAAATAAAATTAAATAAAAGTAAATGTGCAAAAGTGATTTTTATCTAAATAAAAAAGCATATTTCAAAGTTTCGAATTACTTGTTTGCAAATAAAATGTTACAAAAAAAACAAATGGTGAAATAATGTTCCATTATGACAATAATGGGTTACAGACATATTTATCTAAAAATGAAATGTTATACATTTTCTGGCCTGTAAATTTATTAAATAATTATTGATCATACTAATTTTGATTAGATTTTAAATTGTCTTGATTACAATTGAATAGTATTTTGGGGCAGTGATCTATAAATAGAGTATTTTAATATGTCATTACATGATTCAGTCACATATTACAGTAGGGTTTCATTAGCAAATTTGAGTTAATGTATTTACTGACATGAACTAATAATGAACAATACTTGTACAGCATTTATTAGTCACAGTTCAACATGTACTAATGCAACATGTACAAATTCATGCTTGTTTGCATTAGTTAATGCATTGTGAGTTAACATGAACTACTGTAACAATGAATGACTTGATTTTCAAGAAGTAACATTAAAAAAGAATAAATACTGTAATAAATGTATTGTGAATTGTTTGTTTGTGTTAGTAAACACATTACCTAATACAACTTTATTGTAAAATGTTAACAATAATTCTTGCTCTATATATGCCAAGTAAATGTTTGGGTATTTAAACTATTGTTACATTAAATGACATTTTAGTGGGTGTCTTCTGTAAATCATGGTAAAAATGTATGATAGTTATTCTTTTTTAATAGAAAAAATATAAACAGGACATATTTTTATCCACAGAAAATAACTTAAATCTGTATTACACTTGTATTACTTTGATGTTTGAAAAAACATTTTAAAAATTCACTGTTTGTGTAAATTGATTTAGTGTACAAACTCACCCTGGTCTCCAAAATTAAGCACATTCAAAAAAGTCATCACATAACGCTCGCCTGTAAATTAAAAAGAAATTTTTACTTTTTAAAAAAATGTAACACTTTATTTTGAGTTCTTGTTATGCATTTTTTATATACTTACTGTAGTAATTACAATTAATAATGCACTATTACATGCAACTAAACCTAACCTTCATTCTAACCCAAACCATAAAGCAAGTACATATAGTTAATTCATATTCCTCAGTAGTTAAAATAATAGTTACACAGTAACATTCAGACTAAACAGTTCTGTATAAATGAACACAACAGTCACTTACCTTCAGTGAGTATTTGTTTAAGAAATGACTGTTTGAAAAAGCTCCAGGTTAGTGCGGTCAACTTCCAGTTTAGCAGTGGCTAAAAACAAAACAAAAAGTGTATATATAGGCCTATATAACATATTTGTTTCACTAAAACCATAAGACTCCAAAGTAGAGTAATTTTTTTTTTTTAAAAGTCACCTCATGATCCCCTTTGGATGGCAGAAGATCTGTCATTCGACGAACAGGGAACGACTTCTTCTCCGCTTCCTCTGATCCAAGAAAATGGATGAAGTATAACACATAACAAGTAAGCAAAAACCCTGTATAGACACACTGTCGAACAAAGACACAAAATTATAAACAGAATGGCACTGCAAGCACAATCTGTTCAGTGTGGAAACATACAAACCTGGGCTGCAGAGAAGATAAAGAGCCCCCACTGAGGCGCAGACACCACCAACACTACAGTAACAAGACATTTAGCAATCATGGCTAAACTTTCAGCAATCACCTGTGAATGTGCATCATTTAATCAGAGAGTTTTATCTTATTAATTGAACAATGAGTCCACTAAGTTTGATATAAAGAGTAAAAGGTGGAGTTTGACACCTTCAGCCGGACGAACATGTGTGCGTGTGCAAGAACCCAGAGAGGTTCAGCCAGCAGCTCTGTAAGTGCGGCCAGACAGAACAATCCAACAGCAGGAACGTAATGTGGGATGGAGTCCGGATCTGGAGCCTGGAGAACCCACCACCACACACACACCAACAACACACCCCACACACAACCCAGAGGAAATCTGCAAGGAAGGGAAAGATGATAGAGAAAGAGAATAAAACAACAACACTGAGGTTGAGGTCGGCAGCAAAGACATTGGGGAATAAAATGAGATTTAATACATAAACAATATTAGTTTTAACATATTTAAATATTACATTGCATAATACAATCATTCACTCACTTTCCTTCTGTATATTCCCTATAGTTTACTATATGAAGTGAAGTGAAGTGAAGTGTAGTGTGGCCAAGTATGGTACTTGGAATTGGTCCATACTTGGAATTTGTGCTCTGCATTTAACCCATCCAAGTGCAC
>CAIGQV010019356.1:11833795-11942353 GCA_903798115.1 Danio jaintianensis | reverse complement strand
CACGAGTCCAACACTCTAACCACCAGGCCACGACTGCCCCTGTGTTAATATGGCAAGAACTCTTCACATTTAAACAAAGAAATATCCTGAGATAATCGCTGATATTGCCATTTCAATTTCAACACATCACTTTACTAGTTACTTGGAAAAGTAATCTGATTACTTAACCCATGATATTTATTATGTTACTCTCCATTAGTATGTTACTTAATATGCTACTCTCCATTACTCTTCCCATTGAGTGGAAGTTTATAGCTAATATAAGTTTCCTTCTGACTATGATAATGAATGAGCCTTGACAAAGAGAAATAAAAGAATAATTCATTTAAAAGTAATGTCAAATAAACTGTTACTAACGTGAGCCATAACAGGTTGATGACCTGTCTCCAGTTACGCCCCGCCCCTTCACCGCTTAGACACGCCCGCCGGAACGCCTCTCTCGACAGAAATACCAATGTAGAATAGAGCAACATCAACCTGTATCAAAAGCAAACCTTGCAGTTAGTGGTTCATTCAAGCAATAAATTGAGTTGATGTTGTGTTAACTTAAACCCACCTAACATTAACTACGCCTATCAGTTCCTTAGACACAAACCGCAACGTAAATGCGTTCAAGAGAAAGGTCAACACTCGAAACATCACCTGCAGCATAAAATATACCAGTAAAGATGCTTTGTTATTTATGTCTAAATGTGTATTAAATTCGTGTTCGGTGGTTAACAGTACCTGAAGCAGAACATTATAAGAGGCCAGTGTTGAAGCACTCTTGAGCACATCTTCTGAACCCATTGTGAACTTTTTAACTCAATTTAAACGAACTAACAACAAACTCGCCGTTAACTAAAAGCGCTACCTTCGCTTTATCATATACATATTTTTCTGTGATATTGCACCCCCAACAGTATCTCTCATTTGGTGTTTAACAACTGTAGTGCAATCTGTCAAACAGAATACACTTCCGTCTCAACACTAAAGCGGTTTCATAATAAAAGTCGCTGGTGTTTCTAGCAAACGTTTTGTGGGAAAATGGACCATTCGCGTTATTTTTATAATTATACAAACGGTATACAAACGTCTGCAGTGAGACAAGCCTGTGTTCAATTTGTAATATTTTATAACTGTATTTTGCAACACTTTTGCCTTTATACAACTTTTAACAGGAAGTTTGTCTGAAGCAGAATCGTGACTTACCGGTGATTTGAATCTTTCGGAGTCGAGTTCAACAAAATGATTCATTCAGTAGGCTGTTCTACCCAGTAAGGATTATGAACAACTCAGTAAATCATTCGATTTGATGAAAGGTGTCATTCAATAACACTGCTTTGGACTTTACCGATGCTAAATAAGTGTTTAGTATATATTTTTTAGAACAAATGTGTATGTATTGCTCTCAACAAACATCTCGACTCCAATGACTCACTTGAAAAGCGGCGCAATGGTCGCATCGTCCGAAATGCTGATCTCTGTCGCACAAAAGTGTTTGTGTCCTCGGAAGAAACGTTTATCTCCGTCCTCGTGCCTAGAAGTGACTGCTCAAATAATAGCCGTGGATCTTGCCGTCAAACCTGCGCTGCTGTACGACAGTAACGCAGCATCTCCAGACCAGCTTCAGCTTTACCTCCATTCACTGCATGAGTCTGGAGTTATAAGCAATTCACTGCGAATAATGTCCATCAATGACAACACATTCATCATTAACCCTGACATTATGGAGTCTCACCTGGACGAACTGCTCAAAAGCAAGAGTCTACACCTGATTGATGTGTGTTCTTCCAGAAAACGCCCAGTCGTGTGTGGATTTGAGAGAAGTGCTGAGGAGATGGTCAGACGTTTTTTGGAAGTCTTCATGAATGGGCTGGACTTGATTGTGTTGGATGAGGAGTTGTATAAAGACTGGAACTTGTGCACTTTTTTTGGGATCTTGTTAGGTTATCCTGCGGCCTACTGGTTTGACCAAACTCAGGGATTTGGGAACTGTCTGTGTATGACACCACTGGTAGTGTGCACAGTTTGGGTTGGGTGGCAGATGCATGAGATAAAGCAGCGCTGTTGTCTTTACTCATTCAGTGTCCCAGAAGAGCTGTGGTCAGATGTGCAGAGCCACATACAGAGCTGGACTGAGCATCTGAGAGAGAGATTTAGCAAACAGACAGTTCTGACTGATCTCTGCTTTTCTAGGGACACCGTCACTTTGCCCTCTGTCACTCTTTGAATAAATTTTGTTTTACTAGTATTATTTTGCCAGTGTCACAAATTTTAACAATGTGTTCTCTGAGAAATGTATTACATATGGTTTATTTTGTTTTGTTGTTAATAAAACCTGACTCAGAGACCACTGTTTGTCCAAAACAACATCATGACATGTACACTACCTGACAAAAGTCTTGTCGTCGATCCTAGTTGTGAGAGCAACAAATAATAACTTGACTTCTAGTTGATCATTTGGGAAAGTGGCAGAAGGTAGAATTTTCCGATGAATCCTCTGTTGAACTGCATCCCAATCATCACAAATACTGCAGAAGACCTATTGGAACCCGCATGGACCCAAGATTCTCACAGAAATCAGTCAAGTTTGGTCAAAGAAAAATCATGATTGGGGTTACATTCAGTATGGGGGCGTGCGAGAGAACTGCAGAGTGGATGGCAACATCAACAGCCTGAGGTATCGAGACATTTGTACTGCCCATTACATCACAAACCACAGGAGAGGGCAAATTCTTCAGCAGGATAGCGCTGCTCCTCATACTTCAGCCTCCACATCAAAGTTCCTGAAAGCAAAAGAGATCAAGGTGATCCAGGATTGGCCAGCCCAGTCACCAGACATGAACATTATTGAGCATGTCTGGGGTAAGATGGAGGAGAACGCATTGAAGATGAACTCTGGGAGTCCTGCAAGAACGCTTTCTTTGCTATTCCAGATGACTTTATTAATAAGTTATTTGAGTCATTGCAGAGATGTATGGATGCAGTCCTCCAAGCTCATGGGAGTCATACACAATATTAATTATTTTTCCACTGTACCATGACTTTATATTCTATACTTGGTAAAATAAGCGTAATCTAGAGGCCTTTGCCTTTCATATAAGCCACTTCTGATACCAAATAATCAACTGGAAGTCAAGTTATTATTTGTTGTTCTTAAAACTTGGATAGGCGACAAGACTTTTGTCAGGTAGTGTACTTCTGTTTTAAATGTAGGCCTATGGCATCCTTTTTTATTTATCTGTGAAATTTTATTTATTTATTTATTTGTTTGTTTTTTTGTATTTTTAAAACTTGTTTATGCCTGCTAGAGGGCCCGGGGCCCCTGCTTGAAATGCTTTACTTCTACTAAAATGCAAAATCTGTGAGACTACGTCAGCACAAATACATACATAACAATAATAAGTAAAAAGCAAAAACTGTAAATACATTAATGTCGCTATATGAGTGTAGTATACCCATGTATACACATATCAAGACAAAAAAAAAGTGTTTTTTAAACATTAAAAATATGATGAAAGTGTAATGCATTTTGTACATTAGAATATGTCCTGTATATCCTTTATTCGGAATTTAGAAAAATAAAACAAAACTTAATTTATGTTTAACTGATATTAAAAGTCTCTATTTAAGGATCACAGTGCAGCCCCAAAATACTAAATCTTTATACTTGGCTACAAACATTCAAACCACTAGGTTTTTCATAATCTCTTTATAATACCATCATTGTACCTATTTACATAATAAATATACACAGTGCACACAAAATTATGTAACTTTTAGTTGAATGCGATAAGTCAGGATTAATCATTTAATTTTAAAACATCACTTGCATTTATTATGCTTTCTACATATATGAAATCACTTCAGTCAATTTTATTTAATGCAGACATCAAAATGGGACATCTTGATACATCCCATTTGCTTGTTTTTATATAGTCGCAAAGTGTAAATATGCAAAATATAAAAATATGTAAATGTACATGTAGTTGGAATTGTATTCCAAAATATGTAGTTGGAAAAAGTATTCTCAAGGAGGACAATAGAAACTACATAGCAATTCCGCTTGATTATATGTCACAAAATATAAACTATATTATCATCTGGTTGTAATGCAACATGTTGATATTAACATATTATAACATGACATCAGTTGCTGCTTTGTTTGTATTGTGAAAAGCACTATATCTACACAATTAATTTGACTTGATTTTTATTGTCAGGCACAACAAATGATCAACCGTTTTATTGTGTTCCAGTGCATTTAAAAAACATCCTGGTTCATTCACTAATATATAGAAATATATATTAGTCATTCAACTTTAATGAAACTATCATTATTACATAAAATCAAAACACATCCCCTTCAGATCATTTATAATTTCAACATGATCATCAGTGTTTCCCATATTTATTCTTCAGGAGTTTTGTTTACGTTTCAAAAATATTCTAAATAAGGAAATGGATCTGAACCCACTTCATAAGTAATAAATACATAAAATATTAAACTGAACTCATAGTGCCAATGATGTATTCTGTATCACACTTTAACCTTTAATATCTTTATGTTTTTGAAGAGCTAACTAAAGTAATGGTTTAACTCGAGGTAGAAATCTGCTGTATTATGCAAGCAGCCTAGAACCAAACCAAAAACTGGGCTCCAGTGATCTTGTTGAGGGTTTAATGTTGAGGTTCAGAATGGCTTGAGTTTGTTAGGAGAGTTTGATTGCTGGCAGCACTTCTCCACATCGAGCACTCACCCTAATGTCAGTCAGATGGTCAGCTCGTGTAGCTCCAATATTCACAATGGCTATCGGGAGTTTTCTTTCACTAGCAGCGAGGAGAAAGCGGTACCCAGAAAACACCTGAAAAGTAGAAACCAAATGCTTTTACTTTCCCAAAAGTGAAGGAGGAAAATATCTGCATTATCTAAGTCAGAGATACTCATTAACTAATTAACTCTAGTCAAACACACCTGAATCAACGACTTTGACTGTGTAACATTTGCATTTTTTATTTATTTATTTATTTTTTCATAAAAGGAAATGACTGATGATGATGATATGATGATGATGAGCCTTTATTTGCCACAACACTGTTACATTCAGCGAAATTGGACCCCTCCGACCGTACACAAACATCACACATTTCAGGGGAAGACAAGTCAGTCGAGAGATAGCATAGAAAGAGGAAATAAGATTCATTAGGGAAAAAGGAGGTAAAAAAGCCCCTCCCAGACTGTCCTTAAAGTAGGGCAGTGTGAGATCAGGGGGAAAAAAGCCCCAGCAACAAACACATAAACATAGACATAACATTGCAACAGGAGAGGGAAACACATGTGGAGATAGTACAATGAAGACAACAGCCATCCGGTCCTGCAGCTAGAAAGCGCTGGTCGCAGACCCACCAACCCACACCAAGGGTGATAAACATACGAAAGCTGGATTTAGGATGTAATTCCTCTAACGTCTAATGTAATTTTAGTTTTGATACTTTTGATTAACTAGTCAACTCTAGTCAAACACACCTAAACCAACTACTTTGACTGTGTAACATTTCCATTTTTTTAACTTTTCATTTTAAAATTGCATAAAAGGAAAGGACTGGATTTAGGATGTAATTCGAGTAATTAGAATACATGCTCATGTTCAGTATTTAGCTCCTATTTTTACTAATGTAATTTAAGTTTTGATATTTTATTACATCAAGTTAAATATACAAATTGTGTCTTTGCAACTAGAAAAAAAGAGTATATTAAAAATTGATATAACATTTATTCATTTTTTTATTTATTATTTTTTTAATAATTATTTTTTCGGGGTTTTCACCTTTAATGGACAGGACAGTAGAGAGTATTGACAGGAAAGTGTGGGGAGCAGAGAGAGGGGAAGGATCGGCATAGGACCTCGAGGCGGGAATCGAACTCGAAAAGAAAAGTTAATCGAAAAGTTAATAATCCTGATGATTTTGGTTCATATCCTGTTTATTTATGTTTTAATGCCATATCAGCAGCACTGGCTATATGCATGGCAAAACCTATACTAAATATACAATATATAACATACAATCATATCAGTTTCTTAACAAACATTCATTGTACAGTAAAACATACAAATAGCAACAACACTGAAAAGAGTCATATACAATCTTTTAGTTTGATTAATGATAAATATTCTAAAATTTCATATCCTGTTTGAAAAAGTAGAGATAAATATTAATTTATTCTGTGACACACACGTTACATCATTACACCAGTAGAAGGCAGCCAGCGAACAGCAATGAGTGATCCTGATCAAGGTGAATAGGAAATGTTGTACTGCAAATAATGAAACATTACTAACCTGAAGAGAAGATCCAGCAACAAGCACAGCATCAGACTCAGCCAGCTTGTTATGCACAAAGTGAACTGTAGTCCGGTTGACCACATCCCCAAAGAAGGTGACCTCGGGTTTGAGAACGCCACCACAGGCATCGCATGCAGGCACTCTGAAGTTCAGCACCTGCTCGTCCTCCAGAAACACATCTCCATCTGGAGCCACTGCACATGCAGTCGCTTCCCAGCTGGGGTTCAGGGTTGTGAAACGCTTCTGAAGCTCAGCACGAGGAGTCAGTCCACCACAGTCCAAACACACAACCCTACCAGCAGGAGAAACATCAGAGGACGGACACACAGAGCTCTTCCTTAACTCTATAATCAAATCAATAATGTTGATTAATGTTTCATTTTGCAATATTGACATCTATACAATTTGATGCATTGAATCAAGTGAATTGAATCAATGCTCAGTCAAGCTGAACAACGTTTCATTTGTTAAAATCCCATTTGTGTCAGTTATGAATGTTATTTATTGTTGGCAATTTAAGTCATAAAAATGAAATCTTTGACTTACTTATGCAACATCGACACTGGAAAATATCAACTGAATCAAGGGAACTGAATCAACATTGACTTGAGCTCAATACTGTTTCATTATTGATGAATTTCACAACATGATTTGAATCTAAACTGAATTAGCTTCATCTTGAAAACAAATTTTTACTTTAAACAGTTATTGAACTGAAACAGCACTGCACTAACTTTAAAGGGTTAGTTCAAACAAAAATTTAAATTCTGTTATTAATTACTCACCTTCATGTCGTCTAATCCCGTAAGACCTTTGTTCACCTCACAACACAAATTAAGATATTTTAGATGAAATCTGAGAGCTTTCTGACCCACTATAGATGGCAACAGTCCAGACTTCAAAGATTTTTAAAGTCCAGAAAACAACCAAAAACATTAAAAAACCATATAACTATGCAGTGTTTCCCCTACCATTATATTAGGGTGGCGCCGCCCTCCCAACGGCTTTCCCCTACAATATGACGCTTGGGTGTTGAGCTGCTGACTCTAATGGGTCACCATGACCTGACACGGAAAACACAGGCAAACAAAGTTGTTTTAGTTAGTTTTGACACACAAAAGTATACTTTAAGCTTTGTGTGATTACAGTTGAACCACTGAGGGTTTTGACATTTTGTTTCCTTTTCTCGACTTTGAACGTCTCTGGATTGTTGCTGTTTATGGAGGGTCAGAGAGCTCTAGAATTTCATCTAAAATATCTGGTTTGTGTTATGAGATGAACGAAGGTTTGGGTGAACTAACCCTTTAAGCTTAATAATAGCACTATTCTATTTTATAATTCATTTTATAGATCATATTTATTGAAGCTGCATTCATTACTCTGTCATTTTCTTCTTTATTAAGATGAAGGTATATTTTGAAACAATCAGTATTGCATAAATCTCCATAGAATCAAAGATTGATTGTATCTGTTAACTGTCTTACCTGTGTGTAGATCCATGAAGTTCAGTTAGTCTCTGTTGTCCAGCCTTTAAATGTAAGGCGTCTACATTCTGAGTGACAAGCCAAAGCAGTTTTCCCTTTTCTTCCCAGTCCCGTAATGCGAAGTGCGCCGAGTTAGGCTGGTGTGAAGAAAACTGTGGCCACCCCACATAATTTCGTGCCCAGTATCTTTGCCTGGATTTCTCACTGCGCACAAACTCAGAGTGTTGCATAGGTCGTCTGTTAGTCCGTGCGTACAGTCCCACTCCCTCTGACCTGTAGTCTGGAATACCCGATTCAGTGGAGAGTCCGGCACCACTTATTACAAACAGACGAGAAGATTGTGATATAAAGGCCTGGAGCTGTTCCAAAGCACTGGAGTCAAAGGAGCCACTTGCAGGAACAAACTGTTGTACACCAGCTTGTATCGTAGAAGCACATCTTCCCACTGCCACAGTAGGAGGCAGGAATCTGCATGACAGCATCTACAGACCTGTTCACTCAGCAGCAGATAAAAGCAAACTACAGTATATTAACATCAAATAAATGTCATGTGCAATATTTACATTGCAACAAAATTTAGAAAGTGAATTGTATTGCATATGCCTCTGGGCCTATGGAAACTCTTTTTTTGCTTCATCTGAAAGGACACTTGGTGACTTTTCAGATTAGATATAAGAACAAACAAAAAAATTATGGATGCGATTTGGATATGTTAAAAGGTTCAAAACAAAGTCACATGTGGCAACTTCATTCATTCATTCATTTTCTTTTCGGCTTAGTCCCTTTATTAATCTGGGGTCGCCACAGCGGGATGAACCGCCAACTTATCCAGCATATGTTTTACGCAGCGGATGCCCTTCCAGCTGTAACCCATCACTGGGAAACATTCATACACACTCATTCACACACATACACTACGGACAATTTTAGCTTACCCAATTCACCTATAGCGCATGTCTTTGGACTTGTGGGGGAAACCGGAGCACCCGGAGGAAACCCACGCGAACACGTGGAGAACATGCAAACTCCACGCAGAAATGCCAACTGACCCAGCCGAGGCTCGAACCAGCGACCTTCTTGCTGTGAGACGATTGTGCTACCCACTGCGCCACCGCGTCGCCCCATGTGGCAACTTCAAGGTCAAAAATGATCTGGCAAGACTTATTAAATTGAATAAAAAAAATAATTAATTGCATTCCAAAATGATTTTTATTTTTAAATGGCACCATTTGCAATTAAAATAAATAAATATTTAGGCCTTTACTGCAATATAAAATAAAGCATTTTATATATATATAAAAAAAAAGTCATTTTAATAGAAAATGTTGCAGTAATAACATCTCCACAAAATTCTAAATGATCAAAATTACATAGATTTCTCTGTAGTACTTCAAGGCTTCGGTACCTTTTGAGTGCAAAGAAGCAAATCGTGTCCCCTTCACAGTAAAATATTTTGCATATTTTTAATAAACAATATTTCAATAACACATTATTTGAAGCTTTATGGTGCAAGTATGATATTCACTACATCATTTAAGTTACTTACTGAACAAGACATTTTTTAAGTATTCGAGGATTAAGTCAAATATTTCGTTATAAACATTAAGCTGACTTCGATAACTAGTTCAGAGTAAAACTTTTAAAGTAGGTGTGATGTTACCAAAACTCATTTTATATTAATTAAATTTTTACATTTTACTTTAATTAAATGTCATGCTAGGACAACAACACGCCATTGACATTGTGTCGTGCGAATATATTTATTAACACATACCGCATGTGTTAAACTAATTACGTTAATTTAATAACTTACCTGTTTTAATAAAACCCTCGAAACCAAAAGTCTTTATATCGTAAACATTAGTACAGTAGCTGCAGCAGCGGTCATCATGAAACTTCCGTGTTGTCGTTTCACAGTTGCATGATGGGAAAAGTAGTCTCGTGAACATGCACTCGCTCTGGCAGGTCTCCGAGGAAACTGAAAAAACTCTCAAGTACCGAACTCGCATATATAAAATATATATCATCAAATAATATTTTATTGTATGTCATGAGATATAAAAAAAAACACATGACCCATGCTTCTTTTTAACAATCATACATAGATCATACATCTAGGTTGTTTAGAATATGCTGCACACATCTTGATTGCAGAACTGTAAGATATCTGTCGAGAAATGTAAACAGTAGTCTCAATTAAGAATCCACTAATCATAACATAAAAAAGAAATGCAAATAAATTCCCGGTATGCTGCATGCATATAATAATGTTTCCCTGTGTTCTTACTGGAGTGTGTGCAGTTGAAGATGCTCTCCGCCTGTGAACAGAATTCATTTCCCAGTATGGTCCGGTAGTCCATGTGACTGGTGTGAACGAGACACTTTGTAGCATCTTTAAAAAGCAGGTCACTCTCTCCGTACTGCTGAGACTCAAACAGATGAAACCCAGAATCAGGACGAGCCTCTGTGGTTTCCTATAGTGCAAAACACATCAGTACTGAGATTCAACAAGACTCTGATCAGTTCATTGATTGTCATTTCGATGTGCAGACCTGTGACTTCATTAAGAGGTCATAAATGCGAGAGGTAAGAACAGGACGTGTCATAACGATATTTGGAGGGACAGCGCCTAAATTACAGCTCTTCCATTGCGTCAGAGGAGCCCGGCTGCCATCGGTGCAGAGTAACTCAAAGTCCCAAGTGAGCCAACCTTCTGCCCAGCCACTGGTTTTTAGACCTGTGCATCAAACACATCACACATGTATTACCAATGAGAATCGTACCATTTACATTAACATTCAATCATTTGGCAGATGCTTTTATCAACAGTGAATTCTAAATGAAGACAACAGAAGTAATCAAAGCAACAAAATAACAACAATATGAAAATCAGGGTCCCCACACGTTCATGAACAGCTCATTTAAGGACTTTCAAGGACTATTTTTAAAGCACCATTCATTTTTAATCAAGTACCTTTGTAATTCATATTCCAGCATATGTAGTGCCATAAAAGTCCTTAATGTACTTAACATTTCATTCATTCATTCATTCATTTTCCTTCGGCTTAGTCCCTTTACTCCAACTTATCCAGCATATGTTTTACACAGCGGATGCCCTTCCAGCTGCAAACATCCATACACACTCACTCACACACATACACTATGGCCACTTTAGTTTTATTCAATTCACCTATAGTGCATGTCTTTGGACTGTGGGGGAAACCGGAGCACCTGGAGGAAACCCACGCCAACACGGGGAGAACATGCAAACTCCACACAGAAATGCCAACTGACCCAGCCGGGACTCGAACCAGCGACCTTCTTGCTGTGAGGCGACAGTGCTAACCACTGAGCCACTGTGTCGCCCTACTTAACATTTCACTTACACTTAATATTTACATTAAAATTTTTTTTTTTTTTTACCATTTTAAAAGGTCATGTTCAAAGAACTTTAATAAAAATTTACAAGATTTAAATTTAATATTTTTAATTTAACAAATTCTCAGTTTCTTTCTTCTGTTTTTGACAATCGAACACAATTGTTTAAATAAAACCATAAACAAATTTAATTTCAAATTTAATTCAGCACTTTCAAGGACCTATGTTTGTTTTTAAGTACTTTCCAGGCCTTGAATCCATCTGTTTGAAATCCAAGTACTTTTAAGTATTTTCAAAAAGAGTGGGAACCCTGGTAAATATGTAAATTCCCAGTTAGTTTAATGAAGTATACAATGTTTTTGTGTTATGCATTTCCTAAAATCACTGCTTTTGTCTTATTCAAAGTTATGCTAGAAGGAGAGCCCTTTTTAAAGCATATTTAATGAGTTACATATATTCTCAATCACAGTTTAAACAACTCAAATGAGATATTTGGAAAAGAAACACTAACAACAATTTAGGAAACTTTCAGAATCCTCCCAGTAATTGATGTTGAGAGAGAGAGAGAGAGGGATAAAGAGAGAGAGATTTGATAGATTTTTTTTTACAAATATTAATATATTATCTAAATAATTAATTAAAAAAAGAGAAGAATATGTACACAAGTGGAAAAAATC
Organism: Danio jaintianensis; assembly: GCA_903798115.1. NCBI lineage: Eukaryota > Metazoa > Chordata > Actinopteri > Cypriniformes > Danionidae > Danio > Danio jaintianensis. Next base: position 11,930,488 of record CAIGQV010019356.1, on the reverse strand, counting down.
TACAAAAATTGGAACAAAAAACTAATTATTTTCCTGAACCTTACACAAAACACCACATCAAGTCAAAAGATGGAAGATCATCCATAGCTTCGGAATAACGAAAATCAAGATGAATTCTTTATTTAACAGAATTAAAGGAAACTAACTGTAACTCGTATTCCGATCAAATTGTCTTTTCTAGTACTACAGACTGCCATTTTAGCTTGGCCTATTAAATAATAAAAAATGAAGGAGTTGACATTTAAAACATTTTCTCTGAACATATTTAAACCCACAAAAAAAAGAAAGAGAGAGAGAGATTATATCTATATCTTACGTTCAATGTTGCTTTCTAGATTGTGGTGCTCCATAAAGGCCACATCTCCAAAACTTTTCCCAGTTGGGTCTCCAACCAAGCACCTGGAGTAAAAGACAATATAAGTCCCGAAAAGCTGTTTGGTTTATGCAATATGTTTTTTCAATAAGAAATATTGCTAAATATTGCTATAAATAATTTTTGGCAAAGGGACTACCAGTGAAAACTAGCTTTTGGGCTAATTTGGGTACATTAACTTTCTTGAGAAATGTTGACGTGCACTATTCCTGTGAAATAAAATCAGTCAAGTATATGTAGTACAATATTTTATTTGATCTGCGTGGAGCTCAAATTCTCACCTTAATACACCCATGTTGCCGTAATAGCGCTCATTATGGTTGTCAGCACATCGTTTGGTGGCAGCTTCCTCAGTTCCACCCATACATACCTTACACAGATTACCCTGACCTCCTGGCAAACAGCCTTTCCAAAACACCTCAGAGTACACTGAGAACAGTGTTGACGTCCAAATGTATTGAAAAGAGACAAAAAATCATTTCTAAAACTCACAACATGTTTTTATGTACCGAAATATTCTGCTTCAGTCCTTTAATCAACACTCCTGCATGCTGTGGATAAAGCTAGGTGCAAACCTTTTGTGACAGTAGCTCTTACACGATTAAATACTGCAAAGAAATATTCAAAGACACTCAAAGCTTCATTCCAAAACTTCATTATCAATAGAAGCTTCAAATTACATTGGTACAGTCTAGAATGAATGGCCAGAATGTCTGCTATGGCCATTCTAGTAGTTATGTAATTCTAGTGTCAAAAATGCAAGAGGGAAGTAGCATGCAGTACCTTTATTGGGCTCACAGGGGGCACTGCTGTTGTGTTCTGTGCTGAGTCTGTGTCTTACAGGTAAAACCCAGCCTGCAGGACTGTACATGTGACCCTGGCAGGAGCGTCTGCCAGCCAGACTTCCAAAAAATAAACTCCTGCTTGACCGACGCACAACTGCCACACCATACACTGACGGCAATTCTGCAGCGAGACAAGTATGTACTGTAGTGACATGGTAATAGAGATGTGATTACCACCAAGATCATTTTATAATGATTTTCCTTATTACCATCACTTTCAAAATGGCCTCCAGCTCCAGCAGAAATCTCACATTTCTCTCCTAAATGAACAAGAAAAGACAAAAGCAACTCAGAGTGAGGTGAGCTTGAAGACACGAGTGAATATGACACTGGATGTTTTACATACCATAATATTCAGTCACAACAGGGACGAGGCCACATTTCCCAGCTATGAACGCATGAGTGGCATCCAGAGACACGGCATCCACTTCATCCCTCTGTGAAAATCAACAACTGATTCTGTTCTAGGCACCGACACCGAGACAAACACCAGTGCTGGTGTTGTTAATTAAAAAGTAAAAAATACTCATAAAAATATAATAGTAAAATATAAATACTAGGTGAAATACAGAAGGAAACAAAAATGACTTGACAATTAACTGAAATAAAACAAGTACAAGCTTTGAAATGTCTATTAATAATAGTAAAATAATAATAATGATGATTGTACATTGATCTATAAATAAAATATTTGTTTAAACCTAAATCACAATTGTGAGAAAATTGTCTTACTAGACCTTGATCTTCTCAATGCAGTCACTCATAGATGAGGCTTTTACACACACCAGAGGGTCTGATTTTATACTAAGAGCCCACTGCTCACATTTCTTCTGTTCGGCGTGACTTATACAGCACCACCTCACCACACTGTCCTCCAGCGAACTACCTAACCACACACACACGCACGCACGCACACAGAAGTAATGATTTTTAAACTGTACAGACTGTATATTCTGCCCTCTCTAAACCAAACCTACCCCTAAACCAACCCTCACAGAAAACAATAATACATGGCTTTTAAAAAAAATTGCATTTCGCAAAAAAAAAAAAAAAAATATATTTATTTGTCCAATACCGTGGCAGATTTATTTATTACTAAGGGATATAACAGGACAGAATGCTTAGATATCACCTTCTATGTTTTATTCATGGTTTACTTGTGGCACTATGGGTTGGAGGATTGGGGCATGTATAGGGGAGTGTATTTGGTGATAATAGTTCTACTGTACTTTGTTGTATGTTGTAAAAATCCAATAAACAATGTTAAAAAAAAAGATGTATGCTTTGTGTGCTGTTTTCATCATGGAGACCAAAAAAATGTTCCCACAAGGTATAAAAACCCCCTGGTATTTCTATACTCATGGGGACATGTAAACCCAACATGATGAATGGCAGGGCAGACACACACACGCACAAATTAAAGTCTGAGCTTATCATTTACAAGATTAGTCGTTACAGATGTGAAGCAGTCTTTAACCTTCATGTCCAAGGCCCTTGAGCAAGGCCACATAGTCGAGTCCCAGAACCTGGCTCATATCCATATCCTCCATTAGAACAGATAATTTTTCCGTCACATCTCTGAAGAGAAGGTCACTCCCACCATAGGATGCAGATTCAAACAGCTGGAAACGCCGACGCTCCCTTCCCTTCCAACCAAAAGACATCTTTAAAAAAACAAACAGAAAAAAACAAATAAGTGCTTTACTCATGAGATAGTAAAATCTAATCAATATTCCAAGCCACGACACCGGTAAGATTATTAAAGAACATCTGCAGGAGCTTGAGGTCAAGTCTAGACTGACAGAGCCAGCAATATATTGATTAAAGGAACAGTTCGTCCAAAAATAAAAAAAAGTTCTGATAGTTGTTATTCCGACTTTATTTCTTCTTCAGAACACAAAAGAAGATAAACTTAACCTTGCTCTATAACAGCTGTGGCTTTGTGTGACTGATAACCAGGGCGCAGTGATAGAAGGGAGAAGTTAAATTCTGAGAAAGATGTTTCTTTCAGTGTATTTGTTTTTTTTTTTCCAACTAGCAGAAATGTAGGAGTAGAAACACCTAATGCGAGGGGTGGAGGTTCACGCTATTGTGGGCTCTGTTATGTGTGTGTGTAACTTTTTCTGTGCAGAGTAGTTGTTCTACCTGACATCTGGTGATAAGTGGCCTACCATTGGTTGAGAAAACAGATGAAGCACCCCCGGCTGTGTGTGTGGAATGTGTGTGCGCAGCTGACACAGACCACCTGTGCTGCTGTTCTCTGCCACCCAGGGCCCTGTATGCTTTATCCATTTGATTCATTAAATTGATTTGAACTTATTTGAAGCCTCTGACCAATCTTTGAACCTGGGGGACTAGGGGAAAGTCCAACAACGACAATAATTATACCTACAGCAATAATAACTTTATTAGGATCCACAAAAAAAGTAATTGAAATGATATTGTTTCTCTGTGCCATTATCATTATAGTTTGATGTGGACTCTGCTGTTTATACTTAGAAAGATTTATAAAACAATATTTACTTTATAGTTATATTCATCATGCTAGATGTGAGTGGGTCTTAAGACTTTGGGTTTGTGTCAGGCTTGAGGGGGTAATAAATTAATAATTGTGAATTTTAACACTCACTATAAATCATACCTGGGCAGCAACCAAGAACTTGCGAGCGATTTTCCTTATGTTCATCCGTGTGACCACACCACCTCCAGGACCTCGTCCAAGATTACACGTCCTAAAGCTGCTGAGCGGAGCCAGAGACCCATCTGTACACAGCAGGCACAACTCATCCTTCTCACTCTCTGATGAGGGAAACAAACAAAAAGTCATATAGGATTTAATCATTAGCAAAAATGCTAGCAAGTGCAAATGCTGTTGTTTGTAGAGCCTGCATGTACAATTTAGTAAAAAGAAAAAAATGAGTTTTGTTTAACCATCAATGCCGTCCAGAGCTGTGTGATCCACAAAAGCAATATCTCCAGCTCCTGACTGCAAACATCTAAGAAAAACAGAATCATACTGTAAGGTGCTCAAGGCAATTTGGCAGTGACTCACTGATGCGTGTGTGTGTGCGTGTGCGTGCGTGTGTGTGTTATAACCTGAGTGCTCCTTGGTTGTGGTAGAAGGGTTCGCTGTGAGACGTCTCACAGTGGAAGTTTTTCTGACGAATGTAAGACCTTTGGCCTTTGCATAAGGAACAAAGGTTGGCTGCCATTGTAGTTGCTCCAGGAACACAGCTGGCATTGAAGAAAGCACTGACCGCTGACAACACAGTCATATACATATTTTTTAACTCTTTGTTAGTTTAGATTGAGAGAACGTGACAAAATATTTGGTAGGTTGTGATCCAAATTACCAAGTAAGTGGATATAAATAAACAACAGCAAACAAATCTGAGAAATCCCTTTAAACTGACTCCATTCTAGAGCTGCATGTGATCTTAATTGACATTTATATGTTAAATCATATGTTTATTAGGATGTTTATTATTAACTGCTTCAGAAGAGTTATGAGCAATATCTGGTGGAATAACACTAATGTAATTGTATTTTTCTGCAAAATTCAAAAAACAGCAAAAATTATATTTTTCCATAGCTATGTGTGTATGTATATATGTATACACACACACTTTATTTTTATTTATTTTTCATTTTATTTTCATTTTTTCAGTACTTCCACTTATTGTATTCCAATTAGTTGCCAAGGTAACATTCATTCATTCATTAATTTTCCTTCGGCTTAGTCCCTTTATTTATGAGGGGTCGCCACAGCGGAATGAACCGCCAACTTATCCACCAAATGTTTTACACAGCGGAGGCCCTTCCAGCTGTAACCCAGTACCGGGAAACATCCATACACACTCATTCACACACATACACTACGGTCAATTTAGTTGATTCAATTCACCTATAGCGCATGTCTTTGGACTGTGGGGGAAACCGGAGCACCCGGAGGAAACCCACGCGAACACGGGGAGAACATGCAAACTCCACACAGTAATGCCAACAAGCCCAGCAGGGACTCGAATCCGCGACCTTCTTGCTGTGAGGCGACAGTGCTATCCACTGAGCCACTGTGTTGCATCAAGGTAACATTTCTAATAAAACTTTTCATGTTATATTTCTATTTTTTTTTTATCTTATAGCAGCTGTATATTAATTGACAAAAATTTTTTTGGTTAATACTAGCACTAGTACATTATATGTGATTGGTTGTCTTACCCTGACTGAGGGGCTCATCCTCAGCCCAGGGCAGGAGGTTTCGAGACAGTAAGTGTCCCAAAGGGAGACTCCAGCCTGCAGTCCAGCGAGCGCCACTGTGACAGCTCCTACTGCCCTGCAAAGAGCGCATGTCTAAAGAACTGCTGTTCCTGACCACAGCAACTGCAAGAATACAGCCACCTGACAGATGGAGGAGACGAAGATCTTCATGTTAGTGCTCGCTAAAGCGTATGGTCTCAGCATATGGATGATGCCATAAGTTTTGTTATATATAATTTTACTAATTCAGTGATTGCCAAACACAAGTTACTTCCTTTTTTTAACTTTTATGAAAAAAATGATCAATTATTAACAATTATCAACAATGATAAAATAATTGACATCTTTACACTTTTTAACCAAACAAATCCAACTTGCTAAGATAAATTAAGAACACATGGCACTTATGAAATTATGATCGTAATATTTTAAACAACCCATTGTCTGGTCAGTGATAAAGTCTGTGCTCCTTATGAAATTGTGCTGTTCTGATGTTTTAAATTAATAGCTCATTAGAACAAAATCTTTTTTTAGAGAAAGCACACATGCCTTTTAGTGCTTCAAATGTTATCAGAAAGGCAAAATGACTTAATTTCCTGTATCTTACATAGTTGTGGGAGATTATTACACCAATCTAAAGGCAAACTATACTATGGTACAGTAATAGAATTGATGTAAGATTTATGGACACTTTAATTGAATAAGATTTATTTTAATTTCATTTTGTAAAATTAGAAAAATGGCCTTTTTACAACAAAAGAAACGTTAAATCAAATATCTTGATTACGCTATAATATATAATATGCACTATTATATAATACACTATAATATAATATATGACCATAACAAGAAATCATAAGACACTTTTTGAAGGTAATAATATTATGTAACAATTTGTGATCTGTGACAACGAGTGACAAATATTTAAAACTACAAAACTGAAAGAAATAATGACCTTGGACACCAAATGAACCTGCAATTAGAAAATCACCCACACATACACAGAGAACAAGATTTTCAATGATACCATCTCTGTAGATTTCCTTTGCAACTACTGTGAGCCCAAACTGTTTAACAGCAGAATAAACCTCTCCGGCATCCAGGGTCACCAGGTCAGCTTTATTATCCTGATGAGAAGGGAAATAGCACACTGTAAAAAAATGCTGGGTTCCGCACAATTCCTTTATGTTGTCCCAACAATAGTTACGTTAATTGTTTTTACAAATTTAAGTGGATTGAACATAAATCAATTAAGTTATCCTCTAAATAAACCTCAAGAATTGTGTTAATTCATCTAATTTTAAATAAGTAGTTTAAACAAGCAGCAAAAATATTTTTTTGAGTGAATGTAAAGCATCCACTTTTATACTGCAGGGGTTAATTTGAATCAACAGATTTGTTTTTAGTGTAATCAGTGTCACATGTAACCCACCCGTATCTTATTAATACAGTCTGCAGTGCTGTAAGCTTTCACACACGACAAACGAGCGAAGGCAGCAACGGCTGCGGGTGGAAGGACAGCAACCAGAGCTTTGGCCAGTTCTGCACACTTCTTCTGCTCCGCCTCTGATACTGCACACCAGCGCATCTTCTTTCCTGGATGCAGATACACAGGCAGATACTTGCAGAAATGTGGTTTTCACAAATTAAACTTTTATAAGGTTTCAAAGGCCTTAATGGTGGCTTTTTTCCTCAACTATACTTCAAATATATATTTTTTTGCATTTCATTAATGCATCTGGCAGACGCTTTTATCAAAAGTGACTTACATTGCATTGAAGTTAGATTTTATCAGGGTTTCTATAGGAAAGGACTTAGTCCCACAAAAATAAAAGAAACAAACTAAACAATGTAAAAGAAAAAAGAAAATTGAGTAAATTCATATAAAATTGTACAAATAAATAAATTGTGATCCACAAATAAACAAAAAAATTCACAAAAATTAAATATAATTAACAAATACACATAGTATAATCCACCAAATTTGAAAACATCAATTAAAATAAACAGACTACAAACAAATGGATTCACAAAACTGGAAATAAAACACATAAAATTTACATCACTTTGTATTTTATATTTGTGGATAATAGCCATTTCCTTTGGAATACTTTCCATTATATTCAACCACAAAAATTGCAGCAAACAGAAAAAGCTTATAATTAGCCTATTACCTAATTCTTGATTTACACGTCACACTTTCATCATTAAGGTAATACGTAAATAAAACCTCTTTGAATAAGGCGTGTCATTATAATACAAATAATGTAAATTCATTTAAAAATGTGCAAATAAATAAATTGATCCACAAATAAATAAAGATTAGCCTACCGAAGTTTAAAAAAAAAGTAACAAATAAATACGCTACAACAGGACCATGTTTGGCGGTGGTTAAATGAATTTACAAAATAAATTAAAATAAAAATAAAAAGATGATGCACAAACAGATTAACAAAAATTAAATCCACAAATAAAATGCACTTTGCAAATAAGAACAATCTCAAAAACATCCCTTTGCATTTTAGATTTGTGGACAAATCATTTTTCATTTGGAATACTTTATAATGCATTTACACGGACCTTGATTACACGTCACAAATAAATAAAAACAAAACGTATACCCCTCTTTAGATTATATTGTCACGCCAGAATACAGATATTTTAGTTTGTAGTGTCATCAAGCAACGTTCTGGCAAAGTCTAACAACTTTATCTCCTTTAATAACTCCCAAATATGTGTGAAATGAGGAGTATTATTAAAGGCATGTAAAGAAAAGCGTTCAGCTATTTTTCTTAACTGCTTCAGCAAACGCGCACTTACCCCAGCTGGTGATGGAGAACAACAGCAGCAATAGCACAACAATAACACTCACGAGCTTCATCACAGTCATGGTCTGTCAGAAATCTCTACAGGGAACAATAAAGCGGTCTACATCGAGTCGTGAACAGAAGTTTCAGCTGGACAAGCATGCCGCCTTCTGAAGATCTCACCGTCTAGATTTGCGCCAGTGTGAAAACCTGTATTGGGCAAGCGGGTGTTTTCCAAGCGAATAGTTCTTATTATAAATGCGCACATATGGAAAATATTACAGTGGAACTCTTATGTCACGTGGACCATTCTCGTCCAGGCATCTTTCCTTGCTTAGCGTTTTATGGCATTTTTAGAAAGCGCCATTTGTTTGTATTTTGCTTAGCCTATATTAAAAGCTGCCTGACCTACCTGAACGACAAAAATAAAGATTACAAGATTTGGCGGTAAACCACCTTCCAACGTCACGCGGACCCAACCAAACTATTTCTTTGATATTCTGATTATTACACAATTTTTAGGGTATCAAGTTAAGCAAACAAATCCAAAACATCGACATATGTGATTTAATGCTTTATTAAAAATGACATAGGCTACATATTTACAACAATGTCTTTAAATAAATAACAAGTGCAATAAAGTCACAATTTTGGCTTTTCCCATTGAAACCAAAACAGGATACGAGTTATAGTTGTTTGTGGGATTATAAACTTCAGATGATATGTTGCACAATAGTCTTGGTTTATATTCCATACTCCGTAGATAGGTTTGTGGTGACCTCAGATGGTAGTAGTTGGCTCTGGATAGTGTTAACTCTGGCAGCATGGCGAATCATGGAGGGTTTCTGCTTTTTTAATCTCACAGATAGAGAAGATATCCGACTCTCTAGCTGCAAAAAAAAAAAAAAAGCATTAAATTAAAACTAATAGCTACCGTCTCTCTAGAGATTCGATTTTTGGGTAAAGACCACACACACAAAACACGTTAGACATCTATAAGGGTGCAATGACAAGCAAAACGATAGAAAATAAATCCATATACTCAAATAAACCCAAATACTCACCCTCATGCCATTCAAGAATCAAGACGACAATAGATTTTAGTTGTTTCACACACACAAAAAATTCAATATTCACCCATGTCTAATATATTTCATACAGTATTATAATATTTCAACATCTGCACATCTTAAATGTACACATAAAGCAAGGGTTTGCGCAATCTGTAACATTTATCAAGTGGCACTCCTCACAGCTGGTTTTGAGCATCTTAGATTTATGCTGAAGTCAGTTCCTTATAAACTACATGTGTTAAATCTAAACCACAAGTGTCCTTAGTTCAATGCCGGAAGAACCAAGATTGTGGTCTCATCCTTTTATTTTTTAAAGGTCCCCTGAAGTGCCTTGAAACATACAGCGTTATTCAATTTGTTTGTGTAATATCCACTGAAACAGGCATGCAGGGTGGAACATACCAAATCAAAATCTCATACCAAAGAAAATCTGATGGTAAACTGAAGTGAAAAATTATGTTGATCTTCATTGGCAGAACTGGGACACTATATGTTCTGAATGCATCCATTTTCTAAATGTGAATTGTGTCATTATTTTGGAAAATACTAGCTTATAGATAAACTTAACATGAAAGCACACCTAAAACTGAAAATCGTCATCATTTGCTCATCTTTCACTATTTCAGGTCTCTGAGTTTCTTTCTTCTGTTGAACACAAAAGAAAACTTTTAGCCACCGACTTCCATAGTATTTGTTTCCTGCTCTACCAGTTTCCAACATTCTTCAAAATATCTTCTTTTGTGTTTAACAGAATAGGGAGGAAACCTTTATTTTTGGGTCAACTATCCCTTTAAGGTTAACACATTCATATCAAAAGACAAAATTGTTCACTTTGACTTCATCTTGTGTGCAAGAGAGAAAAAGAAAGACACACACATACCTCAGTTAACTCCTTTAAGATGCTTTCTCTTTCTTCAGTCTCTTCCTCAGTGCCTGTTGTTTCAAGCCAGTTACTCAAGACCTTTTGAAGCTTGCGCCATGTCCTAAACACAAACACAGGCTGGATTCATTATATCTGTGAAGGTATCTCATTATTAGGCCCAATGTTTTCAAATGGAAATGACACTTGTAAAACCTCATAAAAATGGAAGTTTAAAACCTTCCTTTCTCTCTAATTTAACATGTAGAATCTAAATTTCTTTCACTTCATTGGTCTTCCAAACTTAGCAGAAACAACTATTCACACCAAAAGCCAAGTTTGCTTTGTTTTTGTTTTAAATAAATATCCGGTTCACTATAATTATCCCATCAAAAAACTACAGCTGGAAAGTCAATTTACATTTTCAAAAAAGAAAAACAGCTTCATTGTTACAATGCCTTTTCCAAGTAATGGTTTCAGTTTTAGGGAATCTGAAATTTATATGGCAGAATTACTTTAACACAAACAATCCAATAAACAAAAGCTCAGCAAAGCAGGGCTCGATTTTCTTTTTACACACATTAGTTAATACTGGATTATTTTTAAATCTAACTGATTGCTAGACAAACAACAATTATATTGATTCATTTTAGAATTTTAAAAGCTATACTGTCCAGCTGAATGGGAGATTTACATACTGTAGCCGTTTTCTGTCTTGCTGGTATCGTTGCATCTCCAGTCTAATATCTAACAGTTCCTTGGTGAGATTTTCAGTTTGCTCCACATTCACAGTCTCCTCTTCTTCATCCTCCTCTTCCTGCTCTGGTAATCTCTCATGCAAACCTACAGCCCAGACAAACGATAAGTGTAAGTGTTGCTTATGAAAAATTCAGTTCATATTATGCAAGACTATATGTTTTTTACCTTGTGTTGGGAAAGAGTGGGAGGTGAAATAACTGGAATGCAGTAGTGGCTCACGATCTCTCAAGTATTTTTGCTGAAAGAAAGAAAAATGCTACATTTGTTCAAAAGGAACTAGGTCTTTAAAGGGGCCCTATTATACAAAAATCACCTTTATAAGAGGTTTAAACAATCTGTGAATATACCCAACCTCTAATGGTAAAAATGTATTAATTCTATTTTCTTATAAAAATCACACAATAGTCTGTAAAAACACTTTGATTGACATTCTCCCTTTGTACATGTCATCAGGGGGAAAGCTCCGCCCATTAAGGCCAATCTCTCCCTCATTAGCATAAACAGCCCTGAGTGAGAAGCAGCCATCCGCCATTAGAGTTTTGAATCTGCCACTATAGTGACACATAGGTGTTTATAACTCCACCCCCATTTGAAAAGAGGACTGGAAGCACAATCTCATTTGAATTTAAAGCGACAGTCACCAAAACGACACAATTTGGATCAAAACCTAAAAGGGGCAGTTTCCAAGAGTTATAAAACATTATTTGTGGGTTACTTTGAGCTGAAACTTCACATACACACTCTAGGGACATCAGAGACATATTTTACATGTTGTAAAAAGGGGCATAATAGGTCCCTTTTAAAAATTATTACCTTATTAAAATAAGTTATGCAATATTAAAGGTTCCAAAATGCTGTTTTTGATGTCTCCTACAACAGATTTACATCCATTCAAAGTCAAAATTCTCTTTAAATGTCTCATAAATTTGATTATCTCCTTTTTCCTCACACTGATCATTACAGGATCTCTAAACCCCTCCTTTCTGAAAATAAAATCTGCTCTGATTGGTCAGAAGGTCCGATCTGTTGTAATTGGTTTACTATATCTGAATTTCAGCTCTGGAGCACTTCTCAGCATTTGCAAACACAGTGATATAAACAGGAATGATGATGTTAATTTTGCTGTATGAATTATAACCAGAGTTTTTATCTCAGCATATGCTTGCAAGGTGGATTTAATTTGTCAGTGCAGAAAACAGCATCTTCTCGACATGTTGGCAACATGACCCAAACTCTTTCTGGTGTCAGCAACAACAACAGTGTTTGAAGGTCAAAGAAGACTTTGTTTTGCGGACAGCCAATGAATACCGTAGGTGGGCATTATGTAGATTTATTACAGATGTGTGTAGGTTTAAAACTGTAATTACTGACAAATCATTCTAAGTAGTTCAAAATCAAATCGACTGATCAAAAATTTACTGATTCTTTTTTAAAATGTATTTTTTTTAAACAAACAGTTACACTACATGAAACATAATACACCATAATAGGCGCACTTTAAAGCAAGAAAAAGAAGTAAACTCTAAAATGGTTAATAATAGCAGTCATCTTTGTCCTATAGCTTAAGAATAAACAAGTTGACTACCTTGCCATGCGCTATTGAGACAGTGAATGAGGATGGAGGAAGCAGTATGTCCTGGCTGGTAGTGGCATTATATCCTGAAGAGTCAGGTTTGTGGGGGAGCATTTTAGGCTGTAGCACCATTGCAGGTGATTCCAGAGGTTTGTGGGTCAAAGGCACTGAGGGCAGCGGTGAAGGAAAGGTGGAAGAGACTGAGGGAAGTGTGGTCTCTGAAACAGACACCCTCTGACCCCTAGATCACCACATATAGCAAGATATTATGTGTATGTTAACAGTTAGTATGTGCACAGCTGTAGAAACATAGTATTGGAATATGACATTAGTTTTGTGAGTGTACCAGACCTGCTGATCTTGAGGTCACACGACAGATGTTTGGCTGGGGACTCCAGAAGGTCATCTGGTCTCCGTGGTTGCAGTCTAGATGCTCGAACTGACCACCTGTTGACACAAAAGGTGGATCCGATTTACTCCAGACACGTCAGTTTTTATTATAATTTAAAAAATCTTTATGGCCAAAATACAAGAAGCTTTGTATTGTGGCTAAATAAATGTTGACCAGTATATTAAAATATAAATTAACTGGTAACATTTCAGTATTCTCACTTTTAACTTATTAGTACTCAAAGACAGGGTGCAAATTATACATTGACAATTAGGGGAGTCAACTTTTTCGACAATTTTAGTTTGCGTAATACATGCTCCATTCAACCAAATTTATACATTTACTTCAATTACATCTAATTTATTAATCAAAAATTCAGTGTTTTGAGGGATAATGAGTCTATTCTGGTCTATAGGAACATCCGATTGGCTATTTCAGCAGCTCAACATAATTGAGTACCCAAACTTTAAAAATGAATATTTATTTCCATTTCTCAGTGAATATAGGTAAAATATTTGGGAGCATTGTGAACAAAACAGATTTATTAAATGAACATATTTATTAAAATAATATTTTAGTCACAGAACACAAGATTTGGCTTCAGTACTGACTAATCTAATGTATATGCACAAATATAATATTGTAAAGCTTCCTATAGAAAATACTAATTTAAATGAGAGATTTTTGAGGGGTGTACTCATATATGTTGAGCACTGTATGGGATTCTCAAAGTCGACTTATTTTTGATATAAAACAAAGGGTGACCAGTTTGCATTCCTGCATCAATAAATGGATAACTATGAAAGATTGCACTTATTATTTTACTGTTTAACTTCCATGTGCGGGCAGGTGTCGATTAAAATACAAACTATGCATCTAATTTTACTTTACTTTTAGCTTATATTTGGATACAAACAACACTTTTAATATACAAGAAAAGTGTCTTGTAAACATGTTGTCTGTTGGTGCTCTAGATCTGCCAGTTTTAGACTGCTGAATGAAAATTCTCTCATTGAATGATCAGTGTGATTACACATTCACAATGGTATGAACCGTTCATTCTTTAATCTTATCCCATACTTAAACTACATTTAACAACTAACAGGTTTAACACCTAACTATTTTTTAAATTAGTTAATTACTATTTTAAATACTAACTAGTGTAAGAACACACAAAAATAGATTTTCACTCACATCTGATGGATGACAGAACCTTTTTGCCTCTGCTCTGGTGATTGGATCCTGACTGGACAGGGGGTGGGGATGGAGGTGTGGTCTTCTGGCAGACAAAAAGACACACTTTTCTTGGCTTGACCATCATTAGACGGTGTTGATTTATCCTTGACAGGCTTGCATAGCACCCGCTGCTTCCACCGAAGGGCGCACCGCCTCACCACGTCCTGAAGCTGACGGCAGCTCTGTACAGGATGCAGATTTCTTTATATTAATGCAAAAACATGCATTTACTCTATAGGCTGTAGATTGAACTGCATAAATATAAAATAATCAACTAGGTAAACAGCACCTGTTCATAGCTGTGCTGGGCAATATTAGTGGAGAAAGCACTCATGTGCGCTGTGTGTGTGAGGATGTGTGTGACGCCCTCTCGCAACAGTTCATCTCTATAAAACTGAGCTGCCTCAGTCAAACGCTTCTGTTTCCTCTGACACTCTGCAATCCAGATCCGCCACATGCAAAACACCTGAAAACATACAGATCGAACTTTTTATGCCGTTGCAGGAGAGCTGAACTAACAATGATAAGCAGTGTACGATCTGGCATTACCTTGGCCTGTAGGTTGAGGGACCAGTGCCAAAGGGCAGTCTCAGTTTGCTCCGCCTCTCTTCTTCTGTTCTGCAGCTGTGCATCATAAAGATTCAAACTCAAAAAATACAATACAAAAACTTCAAAGAGACAGGGAATATCAATCAGAAGTGGCTGCCGTTTATAAAAACAATAAGATTATGATGCATTTTGAACCTGTAGAATAATTGAAGCTATAATATCCACAAAATTAAACTCTTAACAACACAAAATTATAGCTCAAGTTTTTAAAGAAACATGTGCCATCAAGATAAGGTAAATTGCTTCATGTCATATGACTAATTTTAGTATGCACTTGTCAAAACTGGAATACTGTCCTGACTGGGTCTGCATTTTAGTTTCAAATTCTAGAACTGTTTTTTTAAATAATAACCTTAAATGACTAAACACTAAATGTAAGCTCACCTGTGTCCTCCAGCAGATAAAAAAGTGCTGACAAATCCTTAATTTGTGAAGTTCAAAGCTTTTTTTCTTCATCACCTTCAAATACAAAAAAATATTTAAACTATGTAAATATATTAACTATTAAATATACACACACACACACACAATTTAAATTGTAATTCGATATATATATATATATATATATAAAACACTAATTAGTAAATGAGGAATTAAATGATGATATAGAGACTTGGACAGGCACCTGATATGTTTTATGATGGTGAATAAAGCTGATCCAATTGCTGAGAGTTTTTCCCTCCAGTGTTCTGTTGTAATGTCTGTTGGCCCTCTCGCTTGCCAATCTCTCATCCTTTACTTCAATGCTTCGCTCCTTCCATTTTCTTAAAGCCACTTGTATGCGTACTAACAGCAGAAAACCAACCCTGAATCATTTCATTATTACACAGACTACAGGCATTGCTATTTAGAAAACCAAATTACATTTATCCAGTTGTGTTTGGGCTTGATTGAGGGCTTCATTCTTTTGGTGACGGTGAAGGTGTGCAGATACAGTTCTCTGTCGCCATGCAAGAAACACCTAGCAATCAATGAAAATATAACAGTTTATAAACTACAAAAATCTAATAACATATAATGTATAATAGTATATATAATGTATAACAGGGCTGTGCAGTATGACAATATATACTGTATGGACAAAATAAAAATCTATCATTTCATATTATGCTCTATCATTCATATCGTAGTGTCACAAAATAAATTTGCAGTAATATTTTTTCATAATTTAAATGAGCGCTATATTACACACCATTATGGCAAACCAGACAGAAATATAAATAACAGCAGCGTGTGAAAGTTCTTAAAAGTTTACATTTTTGTTGGACCTGTAATCATCAGTTTTTTAAAAAGTGTTATACATTTCATTAATTATATTTATTTTATAATTCTACATTCTAAATCAAACTTTATTTTGAACTTTAGGATAAAAATGAGCAGTACGATCACATATGAATGAGTAGATTTATGTTTACATACTTCAAAATGTTAAAAAAAAGAAAAGAAATGGTTCTTTCCATGTGGGCAATATATATATATATATATATATATATATATATATATAAACTACTAATTGATCGAAGGGTCGACACGGTGGCTCAGTGGTTAGCACTGTCGCCTTACAGCAAGAAGGTCGCTGGTTCGAGTCCCGGCTGGGTCAGTTGGCATTTCTGTGTGGAGTTTGCATGCTCTCCCCGTGTTGGCGTGGGTTTCCTCCAGGTGCTCCGGTTTTCCCCACAGTCCAAAGACGTGGTATAAATGAATTGAATAAACTAAATTGGCCATAGTGTGTGTGCATGTGAGAGTGTATGGGTTGCAGCTGGAAGGGCATCCGCTGGGTAAAACATATGCTGGATAAGTTGGCGGTTCATTCCACTGTGGCGACCCCTGATGAATAAAGGGACTAAGCCGAAGGAAAATGAATGAATGAATAATTGATTGAATTTACAGAAATGGAACTATATCATGATATATATCATTACCAGGATATGAAATTACTTGTATCGTGATTTGAGATTTGTCATATTGCCCAATCCTAATGTATAACTCATTTTAAAAGTATAATCACCTGAGATACAAGGTGCTTTTGAGAAAAACATTTCGCTCTGTTTTCCTTCTCTCTCTCTTCCACCAACTGTGACACGTTTATCCTCCATAAACAGAACATTCTCCTGCAAAAACATAAAACATTAAATATACTTAATCAATGTGTTTAAATAAATGAAATGTGTAAAAAATATATCTTAATAATACCTGACCAGATGCTGCTCATGCTCCTGGTAACTGAACTCCACAAGTTGGCTGATTGACTGTGTCTGCAAATGGTATGACTACGTATGCATGAAAAAAAAAGAAAGTTTCTGAACTATAATCATTGTATATTCAGAAAATAAAATATAATGGTATATTACAACACTATTATATACTGCAAATTGTTCAATACCTTCCAAGCATCAAGAGCATGTTTGAGCAATTTGCTGTGGTAATGTTTCTCCATTTCTGCAATCTTCTCTTTCTTCAGTCTTCGGTGATCTACATACTGTTAAGCAATCCTATATTTACATATCTTACACCCACATCATTTCAAACCAGTTATAACACATGCATCATTTTAACATTTTTGAGATAAACATATGAGCCTGAAATAAATAATGAATTCAACTGATGATTTAAGAACCATTGTCTGTTTTTTTCCTGAGTGAACATTGTATACCTGATGCCAGTTTCTCATGGCTCTTTTCAGACATCTCTGTTCATGATGACCCTCTGCCTGCTCAAAATGCCTCTGACTGACCAACAAAACAAAACACACACAAAAAAGCTGAAACTTAATGCAAAATATATTTGGATGTTCTACTTGAGGCCAGATCCATACCTGGTCTGTATGTTTATGATACGATTTCTCCAGTGGTTCAGGTTCTTTTGTAGCAGAGTGTGTTTGTACAGTGAGTCGGCTGCTGAATGTTTCAATCTCTCCTCTCTGCGCTGAACAGCACCACTATACCACTTAGACCAGACATGAACATAACACAAGTGCTCAGCATGCAACACCGCCTATGAGAAATACATTGATTACTTAGTGAGAGAGACAATGTACGAATATCCTGAGAAACACGTACAGTTGAAGTCAGAATTAACAGCCCTCCTGGGGATTTTTTTTTTTCTTTTTAAAATATTTCCCAAATTATGTTTAACAGAGCAAGAAATTTTTCACAGTATTTCCTATAATATTTTTTTCTTCTGGAGAAAGTCTTATTTGTTTTATTTCGGCTAGAAAAAAAAAAACAGTTTAAATTTTTTTTTAGAACCATCACAATATTATTAGCCCCCTTAAGCAATATTAAATATTAAGCGAATTCTGTAATGAAAATGAGTTATTAAAACTATTATATTTAGAAATGTGTTGAAAAAAAACTTATTTCCGTTAAACAGAAATTGGGGGAAAGTATACAGGGGGGGGGGCTAATAATTCAGGAGGGCTAATAATTCTGACTTCAACTGTATATACACTACACATATACACAGTACCCATTCAAAAGCATCAGTACATTATTAATATTATGCTCACCAAGGCTACACTTATTACATTTTATTTAATCAAAAATACGGTAACATTGTGAAATATCATTACAATTATATATACAGCGCTCAGCATATAAGTACACCCCTCACAAATCTATACATCTTTTAAATTTATATTTTTTATCCGAAGCTATACAATATTATATTTGTGCATATACATTAGTCAGTACTGAAGCCAAATCTGGAGCGTATCTAACTAAATAACTTACGATAACGGTCCAAAAACTAGTACACCCAAATTTGTATGTTATAGAAAAATATTAAATACAAATTTTAAAAAGAGGAAAAAAATCAAGAGAAGCAAAAAAATTGAAAAATGTAGTTGAAATTTTGTAGGTTGTAATTTTTTTTTGCAATATTTTGCTTGAATTTAATTGTATTATCTTTCAATTTCTAAATATGTTTGGTGACTAAAACATTATTTTAATAAATATATCTGTTTAATAAATCTGTTTCGTTTAAATGCACCAAAATACATTGCCTATATTCACTGAGAAATGGATAAAAATATTCATTTTCAAAATGGGGTGTACTCAATTATGCTGAGCACTGTATATCCATGTTCTATCTTATTACATTTCTAAAATGTCATTTTGTCCTGTGATAGCTGAATTTTCCGTTTTCGGAGACACTTGATCCTTCAGAAATCATTACAATATGCAGATCTACAATATTTTTGAAAATTATTGTAGTGCTTAATACATTTGTGGATAAAGAACAGCATGTATTTAAATAGGATGTTTATAATGTTATGTTTCTAACATTAGAAATGTCTTTACTGCTCATTTGTAACAGTTACATTCATCCTTGCTACCCAAAGGGTTAATTTCATTACAAAAAAAAAAAAAAAACATAATGACCCTTAACCTTTGAAAAGCAATGTATATTAATGAATGTCAGCTTACAGTTCTTTCAGCAAGTCTCTGATCTCTCTGTGCCTCCAGGTTTCTCCACCAAGTATAAAATGCCCTACTACAAGTCTGCTGCCTATATAGAGAACAAAAACATGCACATTTTCAGTACAACCCATCACACTTGATTATCTACCTGCATATACCATGCGATCACAGAAACTAACTTATATTGTTGTTCAGCTCGCTCTTTCTGCTCTCGTTTCTCTGTGCGTTGTGCTGTAAACTCCATCCAAGTGTTTACACATTGTGGGAAGATACGCTGGGCAAAGCAGGCATCAGCACGTACTTCCAGTTCCTATGCATATGTAAATAGATACACCGATTGTGTGATAACATTTACATTTAATTTAGCATTTAATGCTTGTATCCAAAGTAAGGATAAATGAAGCAATTCAAATCAGAGTTACAGTATATAAATGCTACGACAAGTCTAATTTATTTAATATTTATTTATTTATTTTTTGATAAAATATTATTTTAACAAATAATATAAAATAAAAGCATGACCATTTTGGGGATAAAACATTATTTGAAAAATAAATATAGTATAATATAATATAATATTCATTCATTCATTTTCTTTTCGGCTTAGTCTCTTTATTAATCTGGGGTCGCCACAGTGGAATGAACTGCCAACTTATCCAGCATATGTTTTGCGCAGGGGATGCCCTTCCAGCCGCAACCCATCACTGGGAAACATCCATACACACTCATTCAAACACATACATATGGACAATTTAGCCTACCTAATTCACCTATACCACATGTCTTTGGACTTGTGGGGGAAACTGGAGCACCCAGAGAAAACCCACGCCAACACGGGGAGAACATGCAAACTCCACACAGAAACGCCAACTGACCCAGCCGAGGCTTGAACCAGCGACCTTCTTGCTGTGAGGCGAATGTGCTATCCACTGCGCCACCGTGCAGCCATAATATAATATAATATAATATAATATAATATAATATAATATATTTTGATAAAGTGCAGTCACAAAATGCAAGCAACATATGAAACAATAAGACAATAAGAATGTCAGGAAGTGTGCTGGCTACCTGACATTTTTTGTGCTCTGCAAGATGTTTTTTCCAACGATGAAGGCCAAATCTCAGCACAGAAAATCTGTTGATTAACAAAAGACATTTAAAAGTCTCATAGAGTAACTTGTGTTTATTAATGACCTAATGCACAAATAAATACACCATATATGGTTATTATATAGTGATTTTTTTTTTGCCAACAGTGCACATATTAAACTAATTTATGTGACTAACTTGTGATGGGTTTGTGCAACACTCATCTGGGGCTGCAGACGTCCATCCTCTTCCTGATCCAAACGCAACTGCCAGACATTCCAACACCTTGCCAGCAACTGCAAAATGTCAATATCCATCTGACTATTCAACTCAGCACAACCGCAAGATGAAACATTATTATTATTATTAATCATTATTATTAACATAAATGGTTAAGTAGGTGTCAATAATTAATTATTTTAAAGAATGAGGATGTTTCCATTACTGAAATACATAGTACAATGCAGATTTGGAATATTAGTTTTCCACTAGTTTAAGTTTTATTTAACTACTATTGCAGATTTAATTAATAGAATTTGTTTTATTTTCATTTTCTTTCTTTTTACCAATGTTGTTGCTTTGTCTTTTTAAAAATATTTACACATACATTTTTTAAATAATCCTATATTACATAAAATATATAATGTATTTTTAGTTTACTATAATAAACCATGGTTCAAGCAGAGTCTGTCATGTGTTGTGTTTATGTTGTGCATTAGTGTTGCTCTTACAGTATGATGATGATGCTGGACACTAATGTTCTTGTTGAGTCGATGAGTCTTACTTTGAGTGACATTTAGGGCAAAGCCTTTGAATCCCAAATGCTGTGAAGAAATAAAAGACCACCATGATAAAAACAAGAAAGAAATCCACTTTTTTAACCAGCTCAGGTCATTTGTAAATTGAATGTGCAAAGACTTCTAGTGTCATTGACTTACAGTTATTTTCCCTGTAAACGTATAGACTATCATACTGCTTTATGATGCAGGCTGGCATTTACTATCATAAACATAACCACACTTGTTTAATAGCACAAAATAGTACTACAATTTACTAATACAGATCTAGATATTTGCGGTTCATTCCCCTGTGGCGACCCCTGACAAATAAGGGACGAAGGAAAATGAATGAATGAGTTCTAGATATTGTAGCAGCTAATGAATCAGAAATTGTGAACAATCCAAAAAACAAAACAAAAAACAAACAAACATATTAATCACAAAACATGTTAAAATTTCAACGTATACCACTAACCAGAAGATACCGTTGTCTGTGATGCATGGCACTCTTTTCCCTCTTAGCCTTCTGTGAGCACATACTGACATCTACATGAAAGCTCAGAAAAACCACTCATGCTTTCATTGTTTTCATATTACATTTCTTCTTGAAGTTTTAAAGCACATGCAAAGTGTGTGTTTAACAGTGTAAGCAAAGATACAGTGTCTCCAGTGGGAGAAGGCCAGCCGCTGGGAGCCGTGCTGGGCCAGTTTGTCTGCTCTCTGCCCTCGGTCTTTCTCAACACGTCTGGATTGCAGAACTTCAAACCACTGCCACCAAAACTTCTCCAGCACAGAAAAACGCCACACGTCCTGAGCAAAAGCTGAAACACGGAAGACAAATGAATGCATGGTTGCAAAAAGGTAATAATAATAATAATAATAATAATAATAATAATAATAAAACATATTTTTGATTGGTCAGTTTGCCACCGTTGCTCAAGTTTTAAAACAACATAAAACTCTATAAAATAAATATTTAGGGTCAGTGAGATTTTTGTAATATAGGCTTTGTGAGCATTAGAGACTTTTAAAAATAATACAATTTAAAAAGTATAAACTGTTACATTTTTTTTTATTTACAATTCTTTGATTAATAGATAATTTTTTAACATTTTAATGTCTTTTCTGCCACTTTTGTTCAACTTAATGAGCTTTAGGTACATAAAAGTATTATTTCATTCATTCATTCATTCATTGAAGTTATAGTTTTTAAAAACATTTACTCAATATTTACTCTCTCTCAAGTGGTTCCAAACCTTTCTTTCTTCTGTTGAACACCAAAGAAGATATTCGTTTTGGTATTTATCGAAGGTATTTGTTTTTCCTACTATGGAAGTCAAGGGTTGCAGGTTTTCAGCTTTCTTCAAAAAAATGTATTTTTGGGTTTCTATCCTTTTATCCTTTTACAAACAACTTTTGAACAGTACCATATATCAAATAAAAAACGAACATCACCTATTTTCTTGTTCTTAGCCTGTCTGATTTCTGTATGTCTGATCCAACCATGCAGAGTTTGCCTTAACAGCTCAAGACAATAGTGATGATGAGCTTTGGACTCTTTTTCTTTCAGAACACAGGCATGTTTCATCCGGTCTCTCCAGTGCAGCCATGCCTGGGTGTGGACAGCCATATTAGAGATGAAACTGAAACTAGACATCACAGTCTGTTTCCTTCACACACGCTCATACTCACTCTGCTCTGTACACTGTGTGCCCAGTGTTGCAAGCCAAGATCTTCTTGGTGGTACTCCACATTTCTGCACTGTAGTGCCATGTTCCACACAGTCCAACCCCATCTTTAATAAACCATGCAATTAAAAAATAATAATAATCACATTAGTATTTTACTTACTAATTACTATGAATGGACATTATACTAAATGCATCTTTACTTACTTACTTACTCCCAGGGCCATTTATATCGAAGTTGATATTTAGCCGCACCATATTGGTGTTTCGTAACATCTAGTTTTTATGAGGTGGGTTGTTGACCCAACGCTCAACCCCCAACCTGGAGGACCAGGACATACACTACAGACAATTTAGCTTACCCAATTCACCTACAGCACATGTCTTTGGACTGTGGGGAAACCGGAGCACCCGAAGGAAACCCACGCGAACATGCAAACCCCACACAGAAATACCAACTGACCCAGCCAGGGCTCGAACCAGCGACCTTCTTAAATGCATCTTTATACATTTATATTATATACAGTATTTATTTATATTATTTATATTATATACAGTATTTATATTATATACAGTACTATTTAAAAGTTTGGAGCTCAGTGAGGGGTTTTTTTTGGAAATAATTGATACTTTTATTCAGCAAATATGCTTTAAATTATTTCAAATTCACAGTTAAGTGTTAAGCTTCTATTTCAAAAAATACTGTTTCATTTGAAATTTCCAATCCATCACAGTTTCTACACAAAAAATAAGCAGCACTGTGGTTTTCAACTTTAATAATGAAAATAATTGTCTCCTGAGCAGCAATTCAGCATTTTAGAATGATTTCTAAGAGATCATGTGTTGTGACGACATCAGGAGATTTTCATCAAATACAGCAACATAACAGACTTCTAAGATTTGTTCTTCCTTTATGTTCTTCCTTTTACCAACCCCAAATGTTTTATTTGGTAGTGTAGATACGAGTACACCCCGTTTTGAAAATGAATATTTTTATCCATTTCTCAGTGAATATAGGTAATATATTTTGGTGCATTTGAACAAAACAGATTTATTAAATGGATTTATTTGTTAAAATAATATTTTACTCACCAAACATCAACTACAAAATTTCGACAACATTTTATACATTTTCTGCTTCTCTTGAATTTTGCTCTTTTTAAATGTTTTATTTAATATTTTCCCAAACATATACACTTTGGTGTACTCATTTTGGACCGTTATCGTAAGTTATTTTGTTAGATTAGCTCCAATACTGACAAATCTAATGTATATGCACAAACATAATATTGTAAAGCATCCTATAGAAAATATGAATTTAAATGACAGATTTGTGGGGGTGTACTTATATACTGTATGTTGAGCACTGTATTATGTATTGTTAATATATTGTTGTATGCATATTATCGTTGTCAACAATCTGACTGATTGTTGTTTGTCAAAAATATACAGTGAAGTTGTCATATTCAAGGCTGTCATTTGTGTTACACCAGAACTATAACTATTTGTCTAGCTGATTGACACATACATTTTGCATTGTTAGTCTAAAAGTGTACACTGACTTTTGCACAGCGAGTTTCTTGTGCTGTACTGCCGCCTCTTGCATCCTGCGTTTCATGCGACACATGTCCAGGTAAAGCTCCCAGCCATTCCACACACAGCGCAGCTTGTGCTCCGTCTCTGCAGAACAAATATTCACTTACAGAGATGTTCAACTTCATAAGCTAAAAATGGCACAATAAGTCTCTATACCAAAAGTGATCGCAAGTTGAAGTTTCTTCTTTTCTTCCCGCTGGACAGCAACATATTCCTGCAAGGCTTGAAATGTTTTGCTGTACACCGTATACCTATAATGTAAGCAGAAAATGATCATGGTTTTCACAAAATATTAAGCAACCATTTTTTGAACACCGAATCAGCTTATTGAATGACTTATGAAGGATCAAGTCACCCTAAAGACTGAAGTAATGGTTGCTAAATTTTCAGGTTTGCGATCACATAAAAATAGTATGTTTTAGTTACATTTTAAATTGTAATAACATTTTACAATATTATTGCTTTTCTGATTAACCTTTGTGGGAGGAGTAGCAGACTTAACTTACGCATAATGGCAGTCGGCCCTTATATTAAGGGTCCATTCCTTTCTTGAATGCCACCATTCATCTTTCCAAGACCTGAAAACCTTCTTCAGGACGACCTTACAATAATGAGATCTGAAAGAAAGTACAAATTTTATAAAACAAATAAATAGAATCATAAATCACATTAGTAACGTTACTTTTCCACTGCAGTATAGCTTTCTGTACTTGTAAAGCATTAATTAAACTCATCAGACCTGGCTTGTGACGTGGTTTTTCGTCCAAATGTCCTCCTAATCCACAAGTAAAGGAACTTCCGAGCAAGGTGCCTAAAACAATGCAACAAATGTCATTTCTCGTGACATTCTCAGGAATGATAAAGCCCATGATTTCTTACCGTATCCTCAGCTCTTTAAGTCTACCACCTCGGTTCCAAGTATATCCGACCCGGTAAGTGATTTTGCGTGTTACTGTCTTTCGTACCCGGTGCTTTTCAACACTACACGACAGCTGTTTCCCAGCTTGCGGTCTTGTAGTTTGCATTTTCAGCGCTTTACTCCAGGATATATAACTTTCAGTCCATCAGCGCGCAATCTGGCAGCAAGTAACGTTACCTGAACTATAATTGAAGTAAAGATAAATTAATTTAAGTTTTCACTTAACGGCCAAGAGATGTTGCAGCTCATTAAATAGTTGTCATCAAAGTGTCATCGTTCTGACAACTAGTACCAACAACAAAACATAACTGCCGCTCTTCTGGGTTAAAAGAACATTCTTCCGGTGGACAATGTCATAATAAAAGTCTCTTCAAAGGCCTCATAAAAATAAAATACTTTTCATGGGTTATTTTTAAGTAACTTAGTTTAATAAGGTCTGCTAAATTATTAAATATGTATGTAATAATGCTGTTGCATTACAATGTATTAATGCAATTTTACGTTTTAATATTTTTATTTTAATATAATTTATTATTAATAATATTATTACTATTATTACTATTTCTGATGCAAACGTATTATTTAGAGTAATGACTCTTTTACACATGTACATATTAATTTACTACATAGACAAATGAAGGATCGCATATGGGCTATCTTGTTTTCACATGGACAGTCTGACGACTGTGATCATTTTATATATATTTTCCCCTAAACTGTTAAACAAGTAGACTAAATGAATAAATAAACTACATTAAAAAAATTAAGGTCTCAAATTTTAAGATCCCACATTGGTGAAGACCACAAATGAAAAAATTATTAATAAAATTTTTCTAATCCAGTTTCCTACTGTAATTTATCTATTTATTTCTTAGATTAGTTACCTTAGTAATAACAACATTAAGTTGTTAGTCGAGTTGGATTGGAAAACGTCATGCCTTTGAACATGTTTAAAACGCTTTCACGTTAGATATAATCTCTTAATAAAAAGCTCTTAACTTTGCTCAAAATCATGTAAACTAGCAAACAAACAAAAACAAACTCAACCTGTATTAAAAACTCAACTGAGCGTGTTAAATCCTGTCACGTGACTACAATTTATGAAAGGTGGCCTTGTTGAATGCCTGAAACATATTCGTGCTCGAAATTCTTTAACGCCTCTTGTAAACACCGTTGTATAAAATACACACTTCTAACCTCATACTTTCACGTTCTGTGTTGTAAAATTTAAAATCTTCATCAAAAATAAGAGCTGGTTTCACAAAACTTTGGAGAAGGCGTGATTAGAAGCTATATAATCCTTGATTGGGGCCTTTTTCAGAACCAGTCAGAGATCTGAAGAAATTCGCCGCTCTGCGACTGAACAGAGACGAAAGAGAGAGCTCAGAGAAAGTACCCCGAGGTACATTGATTGTTAAAGCCGGACTACAAGCTTTAATTAAATCGTGGAACCAAATTTTTTGCCGGATTTGGTCCTAATATACGTGAGCTTTAATTTACTGGCGCGCTTTAGACCTGCGCTGTTCAGATTTATGAGTGTGGATAAGTTTCCTAGCCTGCTAACCTGACTCACTAGCCTATAAATAAACAAACAAACACGGCGTTTTTTCATGTTTATCGCTTCCACGAAAAAACCCCAAAGGAGAAATAAACCAAAGGTACAATTGAAGACTACATATGGTGCACAAATAGTCGTTCGTCTGTAAGAACCGAAGTAAATCCTCGGCGTCGGCTTGATAAGTTTAGCCAGTTTGCTAATGAAATGCTTCTCTCTGTCAATTAACGATTCCACCTGGAGTGACAAGCGATATCCGAATTCCCCTTCAAGACTGTCGATAGAGAAACTTTATTTTTATGCAGGGAACTTCATCCGCGTCCTTTCTGAAATCTGGACTGATTGCGGCATCTCTTGTAGTTTGGTATAGGACAGGTAGCCAGAAGCTAGCTAACTGAGGTAACCCGGCGGGGACAGAGAAGGTGCTGTGACACCGTTTCAAATATCAGGTGAGTTGGTAAATAAGCTGTAGTACTTGGTTTATCAGAATATATGAGTTATTCATGCAAGAGCGTGTAGATTCATGCATCAGCATCTGGCTGGTTAGGATTTTTTGTAGTTTGTTTGCAGCCTGCCTCGTCATTTGCTAACACAACAGCTTCTCATATTACACATGAGCCAGGCATTTACATCATATTAAATCCCCACTACTTCAATCCGTCTTAATGGATTCAAGTTAAATTTAATTTGAAGTCTTTGACTGAGGAATTTATATACTTGTTAAAATGAGTGCAGCCTGTTTGTATAGTCACACTCACTGTTACTCACTGATTTTGATCTGGATAGTATAATAAGGATAGTTCACCCAGAAATCGAAATTTGCTTTTAATGTCATCTAAAATGTAGGAGATTGATTTATGCTGTTGAACGTTAATTTATAAAGTTATCCCTGGTGATTCATAAAATGCATGTTAGCTATTTCGAGCAATTTGAGAGGTAAAAAGCATACACAGGCAAAATAAATGTAATACCAGTGGCTCCTCAGGATCGTGAGTGCTCATGAAAAGCGAAATGATTGGTCTGTTAAAAAAACCCCCTGAACTTTTACAGCATTATTTCTTTTTAACCCACAGCCCCTCAAACAATCCTTGTCATTTTATGAAAAAAAAATGAATCTCCAATGACTTAGAAAATATTCTTTAATGTTCTACTGGTTTAAGTCATTTACATCTGGTCATCATTTTGGGGTAAATTATTCCTTGATATGAATTTGTAGTCTGAGATCTATCCAAATAAAGTTTGACACAGCAGATAAACTAATGCTATAGAATCTGACAGGTGCCCAGAGCGTCTGGTATTGGGGCTTCACTTCAGTTTGACCACCCACCACAGTCATGGAGAAGGACGAAAATGGTGAAAACATGGTGGACCCAATTAAGGACTCAGTAATGACCTCCGCCTATAGGTATACCAAGGTGAGAACAGTCCCTGAAAGCGAATACATCACATGAGGAACAAATTTGCCCTGGTGTTTTGATGATCTAGTGCAATTTACTTTGAGCACCATTTACTTTTGTAACATTTTATAGTTTAAAATTTACTACAGAATTGAAGACTATGTAATGATGCATGGCTTTGAAGTTGGCTTTAATTAAACCAAATTAGAAACATATTTTCTTTCATAATATCATGTACATGCAAGTGAAAAAGATGTGATACTGATACAAGAAAAGAACAAAATGCACTGTGGTTGCTTGCTTCTCTGCGTTCATTATTTATTGGATGTTGAGGTGTGGGCATTGCCCTAAAAACTGGAGGCTTTGATTGTAAGATTTCAAAAGCAGCCTGATGATTTGAGTCCTACATGCATCCTACAAAACTGTTTGTCAATTTCATTGGCATATACATTTATGACTCCTATTACAATGTCAAAAAAAGAAATGGGTGTTTAATTGCGATTTTACAAGGGTACACTGTCAGCCGGCTTGCATCACTTCAGAGTTTCTTGACTATGCAAAAGCAACCAAGAAAATAAGGGAGTAAATTAGTTCTTGTGGAACCAGTCTTGTTGGAGTTCCTGTATATACCAGTGTGAAAGCCCCTTTGAAGTTTGTTTTGTCCCCCTGCCCCCATTAGACTGTTAATACTGTATTTTTGGGTCAACAAGACAGCAGCTGTTTAGCCCTGTTTAATAGATTTTTTTTTTCAGCCACTTTTCCTAACTTCATTATTTCTTTCTACTGTTTTTACTTTCTTCAAATGCTGTTATTGGAATTTTTGTTTCTTTCTTTTTTTTTTGTGTGTGTGTGTGACAATGCTCAAGAAAGCTGTGCTGCTTACAAACTACGGGTGGTAAACATAACACAGTTTCTTGACCGCCATGTTTAATTAAATGAGGATGAA
Source organism: Danio jaintianensis (assembly GCA_903798115.1). Taxonomy (NCBI): domain Eukaryota; kingdom Metazoa; phylum Chordata; class Actinopteri; order Cypriniformes; family Danionidae; genus Danio; species Danio jaintianensis. The sequence continues at coordinate 11,901,313 of CAIGQV010019356.1, read as the reverse complement.
ATTAAATGTACAATACCTCCAATTAAAAAAAAAAAATCCTGTCATGTCACTACAGTTCATAATGGGTGGGTTGGCATTGCCTAGATTGGTATAGATTTAGTGAAAATACAATTTGGTAGCAACTGTAGTTATCAGATTTTCCCTTTTGCATCGAAAAGCATAGTTGCACTTTCCTCCTCCTGTTTCGATCTACTTTACATTTTATTGAAAATGCAGTGGGATACTGTATCTTCTGAAGGAAAGCAGAAAAGATGTAAGCCTTCTCTGTGTGAGAATCCACAGGTTTAGAGAATCATGGGGCTATAGTGGCTCGCTCCCACAGTTGAGTGAGATTGCTTTCATATTTTTCACAAACCATACAGCCTTTCACATGAAGCATACACAAGTTTGGGAAATTTATGGCAAGCATCTATTTTAACTAAACTTCAGATGAATCTTGGTGCACACCAAACAAGCTACTGTGAAAGCGCGCTAAATGTTTCAGTTTTGAAATGTTTTCAGTTTGTTTTCTTGATCCGCTGTCTGTTTTTGCAGGAAGAGCTTATGGAAATCAAAGAATTGCCAATTTCCAATGAGAGGCCAGAGTGTCTTTCAGAGAAATATGACAGGTGAACTTTTTATTCAGTGTTGATTTTTAATTATTCTTCCTCCATGTGTGGGACCATCTCTTGGATACTGATTGTAATAAAAAAGGACATCAGTTGAATCCACCTATAGACCATTTTGACGAATGTAAACAATAACAATGGTCCTTACATATTTCCTGCTTTACAAGTTTAATTTCCATAGCTTCCGAGAATGCAAAAAGGTCCACATATTGATAAATAATGTTATGATAGCTGTTTTAACATGAAGGTATGATTGAATTGCCTCTTGTTACAGTTATGAAATAGTTTGACAACAAGCAGGAAATGTTCATGGACCAATGACATCACCACATTGAAATGGTCTATATACTGAAACCATCTTTTCATGGGCTTATTTTAGCCATTGACACCTAGTGTTGTGTCGGTGTCCTAATTTTACCAATAGTTTAGCACATAACACAGCTGCTCAATTATTTGATAAGAATTCACTTACTGCAGTCATTTGTCTTTGACATTAATAAGTGTTGTTATAAGGTAGCTTATATGTTGATTTTATGCATTAACTGTACTGTCTCCTTCATAGCGATGGCGTCTGGGACCCCGAAAAATGGCATGCTTCACTATATCCCTCTTCAGAAACCAGCTGTCCAGCAGAAGGATACAAGAAAGATTATGTAGACGATAGAGTGCCACTTAAACGAAGAATTGCAGGTAATTGGAAAAAGAGCTTAATAAAAAAACTAAGACGCCATTAAAACCCTGTTGCTGGAGGAAGTTTATCTTAAATTATCTGTCTCTTCCCCAGATCCCCGGGAACGTGTAAAAGATGATGATCTAGAGGTGGTTCTAAGTCCGCAACGTCGTAGTTTTGGTGGTGGCTGTCAAGTTGCACAAACCGCCCTCCCTCGTCGACCCACCAGCCCTCTGGAGAACAAAGAAAATGAGTCACTCCGTTTGGGGGGAGCACGTCGCATCGGCAGTGGCCGCATCATGGCATCACGCGTTTTTGAGAGGGATGCACGGGTTGACAAAGAGAGAGAGCGAGACCGAGAGCGTGACTTCAAGGACAAGCGATTTAGGGTATTGTGCTAAAAATTGATGCAAGTTTCCTATAGTGTGTCTTTTTCCTATAGTGTTCAGAGATTGAATGTTGTTTGCCTTCTGCTACAGAGAGATTTTGGGGACAAAAGAGTGTTCAGTGAGAGAAGAAGAAATGACTCCTATGCAGAAGAGGAGCCAGAGTGGTTCTCTGGTGGACCCACCAGTCAGTCTGAGACCATTGAGCTCATTGGCTTTGATGACAAAATCCTGGAGGATGACAAACGGAGGACCAAACGTTCCAAGAAGAGGCCAGAGTCTGTTAAAGAAGGCATGTGCTGTAAAAATGTAATCGCAAACAAAAGTACAGTTCTCAGTGGGCTTATTTTTATTTATTTACTTTTTTCTCTACAGTTGAATGCAATGGTGGGCTTTCAGAGGGCCCTGAAGGAGTTCGGGAGTCAGGAGCTGATCAAGAGGTTCCACATGCTGAGCTTCTTCCTGAGCAAACCCCTGGAGATTTTGACTTCAATGAGTTCTTCAATCTTGAAAAGACCATGCCTGGTCTGGCTTCGGTAAGATATGGGGAGCACTGCATGTTTTTAAGGGTGATTGGCACAGAATATCTGGGTTGTCATAAAGGGGGAAGCAGTACACAACAAATCACACCAAGGGTTGAGAGACTTGTTTGGTCTGTTGGTTCATGTGGTTATTAGGTGCTTTCTGGCGACTTTTTATCACTCTTCTCAGTCTGTCCTATTACATGGCTCTTTACAATTCAGGGTTCTCTTATTTTTATATCTCTTTTGTAGTTTTCTTTTTCTAATGTCTCCTAATGTGATTATCTGTAATAGATTATGAATCTTTCCTCATTTGTCACCAACATAGGATAAGCGCCCACTAAATGAATTAATGTAACATTTAGTGGTTTATGTACTGGTGATTTGCAGAGTGGTTCAAATGTTGCTGTTGTTGACACTGGTGTTAGAAATGTGAAACTGTTAATTTTATGGTTGTATGACATCGAACTATTTGTTGGTTTTAAGCTTTGTTCTACAGAGAGCTCAATTAAATGCAAATTTATGCCCATCTGACTTATAAGGATTGTAACATTTGGGATAGGGATGCACATCTTGATTGTGCAAAATTAGTCTGTCTTTTTGGAGTTAAGTGGGATTCTTGTAAATGAAACAATTCTCCACAATGCCAATTTTTCACCCCATTGTGCTAAGCAGTCTGCAGACACACTTCACGTAAGTGTCATTTGCTCCCCATGGCCGTTTCCTGCTTCTATGCTGTAACCGTTTAAACAATGGGTTTCTTTTTATTCACCTCCAGATGATTGAAGATGTTCTTGCTGATGGTCCAGTCATGGCCAGCCGTTTTAGCCGCTGGTTCTCCAGTAACAGAAGTCCCTCTGGCAGCCGCTCCAGCAGTCTGCGGTCCACACCACATGAGGAGTTGGAGAGACTAGCAGGTAAATCTTTCCTATTCTAATCTCTTCACCTTGCACTGATTGTAGGTTTTGACTGATATTGAGCTTAACTGTTAAGGATATCCTCAATTTTCCTATTTGAACTCATCAGATCATTCAGCATTTTAACAAAATATTTTTGTTTAATGTTAATAATTGCTTAGTATTTTTAACCAACTGTTCTACCTAGTCATACAAAATGCCCGTCTGTGACAAGAGACCCAACCATGGTCTAAGTTGGTCTAACCATGGCCCCCCCCCCCCCCCCCCCCCCCCCCCCCCCCCCCTCCCCCCACAATTGTCAATGGTAGACAAATTTTAATCTCCAAATTTTTTCTTCTTTTTTGTTAAAGCAACAGACTTCACTATTACTTGGTACTTGCTAATCCACTACAGACGAATGTTTGAGGAGGCAAGTTATGTCAAAAGAAAAAAAAAATAGGAGGAGTTGACTTCACTGAAATTGAACCCAAGTTGTTGTTTCTGGCACACCTTTTTTTTTAATTTTTTTTATTTTATTCAAGGTTTATAATTTTGTATTTTAAGTTAATAAGCAGTGTTAAAGGTGGCATCGGATGCCTGTTTTACATGTTTAAAGTTGATATTATTCTTTAGGTTCCTGATTAAAATCTGTAACTAACTTTGGATAAATTTGTCAAAGGACGTGTTAATTAACACCTTTTTACCCTGTCAAGTATACCTCAGGTCACATTGAGACATTTTGCTTCATATCTCTTTAAATGCTAGTGAGCTGCTCCCCTACCTCTCTCTGAGGGTGCAGGATCAGGAATAGCTAATGTGAAGACCTAGCTGGTTATGTATAAATGGGCACAACTCAAATGGGACAATTATGGCACAAGTTCACTCCGACAGTTTATAAGAAAAACAAGCTGCATATTTTCTTTTCAACTTGTCTGAGCTGGCAGAAGCGTAACCAAACAAATGAAAAATATCATCAGTAATCAAATGTCAATAAGGGTATAATGATACCCTTAAGATTCAGTATGTCTTGATACTGAAACAAGCTCAATATCGCAATTCATATCGTTTGCATCTGTGCATTTTTCTTGTGTGTTTTTATTTAAATTTATTTAAAAATAAAAATATAATTTTAAATTATGATATATTGATACACCCCTAGATGACACCTTTTTAAAATTTGGTAAATTTAATCTGTTTCCTTTGGCTGTTGTAAGTCAAGGGCCAGTTTTCATTTCTAGTCTGTGCCTGGTTTAAATGCCACCTCTGAGAATAAATGAACGTTAATATAAATGTAGTAGTGTATCTGTGGATCACTCTACTGTGATTTTTAGTGTTTACTGTGATCTGTGTCAGGTCTCGATCCACATACTGGATCTCTGAATCAGGGTACGTCTTTGTACTTCACCCCCATCTCTTCAGCGGAACACAAGGAGAAGGTGGACATACTAGAGCTGCTGCATAAAGCCAATATTGACCTGAAACCTCTCCTGTCCAGCCTGAATGTTAACAAGGCTCACCTAAAGGAGAGCAGTGAGTACTGTCCTGTGTGTATAAATAATGTTTTTATAATAATATATTTTATAAAAGGTGCATATATTTTAAGTATAATCAAACTGAATCCTCTATAGACTGCATCTATGACCTGCTAATCAATGCGGATTGTCAAATTGCACTAAATGAATTATTTAAAATTTGTTTATCTCCCGCCTTTTAGCAAGTTCAGGCGTGGTGTTGTCTCTAGAGGAGGTGGAGGTGGGTCTGAAAGGATTGAAGGTGCAGCCTGAACCAGCTCCATCATTACCTCAAAGACAGTCCAGCGGAGGTGGTGGGACTCCTTTCATGGCGGAACACCTGGAGGAGGCTCTGACAGGCGGAACCAAGACTGCAGCACGACCACGAGACTCTGATATGTCTGCATTTAATAAATTAGTGAACACCATGAAGGCAAGTGGAACTCTGCCCACCCTCCCAAAAGCCAGCGGGACCAATGTAAGTATGCAGCCGTCAGTTGTGTTTGCATGTTGTTGTTTTTGTGGCTTGCTGCATGCCGACCAGCCTCAGGTAAAGCTGCTTGTGAGAGTCCAACCGTAATCTGGGAGTTTCACTCAGATAATACCCACCTCAAAGTACGTATCATGCAATGTAAGCTAGTGCTGTTTGCTTGCTAGTTTGGGGTAGTAAATAAGTGTTGTGGACTAGTGATGGGCATAAATTTGTATTTGGCAATTGTGGCTGACTTTTGCATGCATGGCTTGGCATATCGGTGATGATTTGTAACATTTCATTCAAGCAGTCTCTGGTACGATCAATGTTTGTGATGTTAACTAACAAGTCTTAATGGACAAATGGCGTACATGCTGTCTTATGTGTTTTTTTTTTTGTCTGAAATGTAGAGTAATCGTAATAATGTGTGGTTTTTTTTTTTTTTTTTTTTTCTCTCTGCTCTTGTGTTCGGCCACAGCAGCAGTCAGTGGATCCTGTTCTTGTGTCCTTGACAGAGGCGCAGGTACCTGCATCTCAGCAGAAAAACATCTTTCAGGTGACCTGTCAAAGTCTTACTGATTTCATTGACAGACGATATTCAATATATGTTAACTTTAATTAATGCTTGTCAGGAAATCTGTAAAACTAATATATATATATATATATATATAATCAATTTCTTTTTCAGTAACTAACACTGTGTGTGTGTATTAAACTGCTTCATTTTGCGTTAACACTGGAGGATAGATATCTAATATAGCCATACCTTCAGACTCACAGCAGAAATTCTGGACACTGTCATTGGCCACAGGCTGCCCATAGGCCATCTGGCTGACATGTAAAAAAAAAAAAAAAAAGAAAAGTTTTTGTTCTGTGTAATGTTTGCGGCGCAGAAATATAACATTGCTGTGACATTACAATAACCAGTCTGTAAAGCTATTGAAGTCTATGCCATGACCTACGTATGTCTTTGAAAATCCAGTGTTTAGTTGATTTATATACACTCATTGCTTGGTTGCTGCCTCTACTGCTGTTACATCATCATAAAGGCAACAAACAAATGACACAAACCAAGCAACAACACCCAGGCGATGGATGCTATAGATGAAATTGTATTCTTTGAGCAGTGGCTGCTGCTGACTATTTAAACTTTGCGGGTTTGGTGTCATGTCGCAAATCCAATGACACTTCTCTCTGACCAATCGGTGATTAGAAGTGTGCGTATCTCATATTTTGGTAAAGGTATGGGTCACTTGCAACCTCACATGAGGTGTTACTAAAAAAATTTACTAGGTACGAAACTAAGTGGATAAGACCCTTAAGGTGAGCTTAATTGTACCATGCATGTTTTGATTTCAGGATTGTTGAAATTTGAGATGCATCTCACAGATATCCAGTAAAATGTATTCATTCAGAGAAGTACTTTGAAACTTATTTACTTGTTTTATATGCATCCAATGTTCATCCAGCAGTCAGTGGGTGAAGGTGAAACTACTAGCAGTGTAGTTAAAATGCGGTTTTATTTAAAAAATATAATAATAATAAATTCTTATCTTGACATTTATATTCTAATGCTGTGCTTGTATTTTTTTTGTGTGTGTTTAAGGAGTTGTTGGTTACCCCCCATGGCCCTGTTCCTGTTCCAGCCCTCATACACCACCGGGCTTCACCCCCACTCTTCCCACAGAGAGCACCGATGCAGGACTTTTTCCCAGGCATGTCACCTGCAACAGGTAAGTTAGATGTAATTGACTGTATTCCAATAGAAGGATGTTGCATGTGAAAAATAACTTGCAAAAATTTAAATGTACTGCCATGGCATTTTTGCCCCTTCCAATCTCAGGGTTCCATGGTGGTCCGCAAACAGTGTTGGATCAAATTCCAGACTTGCACCGGGCCAGGAATGCACAACCGGTAATATGAATAAGTTATTTAAAAAAAAAAAATGTAGGTGTTTTTTTTTTAAATTAGAAGTAGCATGATGTGCTATGCGCTTTTCTCTCAATAAAACAAACATTGAAGAGAAATGGTTCCACATGCTGAGCATTGAAGAGAAATGACAGCATTGAGAGGTTCTTGGTTTTAGATTAACTAGAAATTAATTAATTTTCTTTTTTTTAAAGATGAGAGCTTTGCCAATGGGAGTGGACCAGACCAGTCTGGAAGCTTTGTTTCAGCAGGATTTGGCAGTTCTTAATCGCCCACAGTACCAACAAGCCTACAACAAGCAGGCTCATGATAAGATGTTTCGCAACAGGTAATTTTGATTATCTGAGACTATTGCAGGTCACTGGTGTTATAATGGTTCAACTTGATGAACAGATCTATTTTTAGTACAGTTTTGTTTTTATACATCTATATTGTAAGATGTTCTATGTAAGAAGCATATATTGAAAAAGTTAAACTTTTTATGAGTTCTACTTTTATACATTTCTAAAGAAGTAAATAACTCTATGCTGTTCATTTTAGATGAAGTAAATATAGGGGCAGATAATTGTGTGTACAGTGTAAAATCAGTTTTATTGAGCTCTGCATCTCCTATTTTGTAGACCAACTCGGATGAACCGTTCACCTGTTCCTCACCTGCCTGGCCGGACATCACCTGGCAGTACAGTTACAAGTGTCGTAAGTCAAATCTTAAGGATTGTAACTAATACAGCCATCTGAACGTGCATCATTTCTATATTTATATTACAGAGCCAGTTAATCATTTAAAGTAACTTTAAATGTCAATCTGTGGACCAACCATGAAAAAGCAAGTGCCATTTTTCCGAAAAAAAAAAATTCTTCTATCTCCAGTTGTCTCCATCCTTCACTCCCACCTCTGTGATCAAAAAAATGTACGAGTCAAAAGAGAAAAGTCGAGATGATCTTGGGAGTAGACCAGGAAGCAAAGAGGAGACTGTGAACTCTCATAACTCACAGGAGGGTATGAAACCATGCTCAAGTGCCCACCCCTTTTTTTTTTTTTTTTTTTTTTTTCCTCCCCCCCCCTTGTCTAAACTCTCTCTTCTATCATTTATAGATGGACCTCCGTCTCCCAGTTCCTTCCTGGAAGACGTGGACACCAGTGGTCCTCAAACTGGTGGGGTAAAAGCCTGCTCCACCCCTGTCCCCATTCAAAACCGCCATAGCAAAGACCCAGAGCGACCCAGGCCTCCATCAGCAACGGGCCTCCACACTCCAACCATGCTGTCTCCAGGGCCATCGTCTCCTTTCCCCAGACCCCAGATGTATCCGGTCCCTCTGCTTACCCATGTCCCCTTGGTCAGACCTCCACCCCAGCTTCACCCCGGTGTGATGCAGAGGATGCTGGCTCAGGGAATCCAGCCTCAACAGCTCGGACCCACAATATTACAAACAGGTTGGTTTTAGGCCCAATCCCGGTTTTACCCCTTAGCTCTTCCCCTTAACCCTACCCTTTGTTTTGCACATTCACGTGAAGGGGTAGGAGTGTCCCAATTCTCTTTAGCTTGAAGGCATAGGGCTAAGGGGTAGTGCTAGATAGCCCTTGAAACTGAAGATTTCCATGACCACACTAGAAATTAAGGGGTATGAAAATTTCCCAAAATACACCAGCTACAACAGTAACAAGGCTGCACACGCGAGTCAGGATATGAACAAATTTAAGTGTTGCCATGCTTTAAAAACAAAACAAAAAAAACGATAAACCCCATGCTAAATTTCTCTATCTATAATCCATAAGTCCTGTATAGTAGTCGCACAACATACTTTCACATCTGACACTCGAAAACCCTGTCAGAAAAGTCTAGTGGCTGGGAATGACCTTTTTACAGTGTCTGGTGTAACGTTAATGATGTTTTCTTGGGTTTACATAGATGGCACAGTAGCTAGTAAATACACAATAGCTACAGTTACAAGCTTGCCACATTTATATCGTTATGATAACATGATATCGTTGCCTTCAGTGATTTCCTGAAGATAAATACCAAAAAATAATGCAACTGGAATAACTACAGCAGTCGCCATCAATCTCATATGAAGAGCTTGCGACGACATGATGATTTGTGCAGGTGTTGCAGTGCTCTCCCATTTCTTCGTGTGAAGGGCAAAGGGCTTCATATTTACCACTATGTTTTAAGGGCATGGGGGTAAAAAAAAAAAAAACCAATTGGAATTGGGTCTTGGTCTCTGAAAAGATTAGAAAATCAAGGCTCTTTGCTTGATTCGTTTCTGTTGCAAACTGAGAAGAGTAAATGGTTTTTGTTTTTGTTTTCTCTCTCCCCTAGGCATGTTTCCTCAGGCTGTAGACCTGTCTCAGCTTCAGGGTTTGCCCCCAGCACTTTTAGGACAGCCTCTGTATCCACTTAGTCCTGCAGGACATCCGCTCATGGCCCCCAGAGCTGCAGGAACACATGTGCAGTTAGCAGTCATGCAACAACAGCTACAACAGCAGCAGAGACCCAGTATGTACTACGCCAACATTTGATAAAGCTGCCATTTCGAAAAATTTCAGTTTGTTAAAAAAAGTCCTGAAAAACACTCATGCTTCAAAAATGACTGCACTGCAAATGAATGATAAACTAATTTCATCTAGTGGAAACTTTTAGTACTGCTGTGCGAATTAAAAGCTGCATTTATTCCAAAACATATTGTAATATTTGAAATATTACATTGTAAATTGGTTTTAACTTTATATTAAGTAATGAATTGCTATGAATCATTGTTCCAGTCTGCAGTGTCACATGAAACAACTTATTCTGATATGCCTCTTGACTTTTTTGAAGTGTACAAAACCTTTGTGAAACCTAAAAGTGCCAATCAGTCAAAGTGTAACAGTCATTCATACAATTTTTAAAAAGTACTAGTTAGAAACATTCATATTTTTTATGTATGCTGTGTGGCCATTGACTGAATGTTTGATTTTAAAAAGACTAATCATTACAAAAGCACTTTAAACAGTTCAAGGTTTTCTGTTGTTGAAGCTGAAGAGAGAAACTTTCCACATATCATTTTGTACGTTGTTTCAATGCCTATTTTCTCTCCAGATATCCATCTGGCTCCCTCAGGAGGCCCCCAGAGCCACGGTCCCCATCGGACAAACCAGCGGAGAGGTGCAAGTCCTCCTCTGGGCCTGGCCAAGTGGTTTGGTTCAGACATGCTGCAGCAGCCTCTCCCTTCCATGCCTTCCACTAAAGTGATCAGTGTTGACGAGCTCGAGTTCCGCCAGTGATGACAATCCTCTCACCAATCAGCAGGAGTGAAGCGACACAAACCTTCCCTTCACCATGATCCTCTAGTTGGAGATATGTGAACTTTGATTTCTACCATTATGTACAGATGTCAGAGCCCCGTCTCTTTTTTTTTTTTTTTCTTTTCTGTGCTCTGTCGGAATCCCTTGCAGTTGCTGTTTTGTTTTTCTTTAAAAAGGCCTGAAGTTGAGAGGGAAAAAGTGTTATTTTCCTGCCGCTTTGTCACAAAGTAATGTAGGCTTTTTTTTTTCTTTTTTTTTTGAAGATTTCAGATTTTGCAGTAAAGTAAATAATGTATAGGCCTGAATTGTACAGATTATGGGAATTGATTTTCTTTTTCCATCTTGTACATAGAAGTGACTTTTTTTTTTTGGTTTTCCTTCTGTGCTTGTGGCGAAGGTTCTCCTGCTGTTGGGAAACAAAAAAACATGCTCTTTCTTTGTCCAGTCACAATGTCTGCACAATGTTTTCCATGTAAGGTTGATTATGAATGGGCGGCACTGCTGGTTTGTTGGAAAGGAGATGTTCCCATTTGTAGCAGTTTAATGCATCCCGGATCCACAGATACATGCCCTTGAAACTTTTGCTGGAATATTGAAGCCAGAATGTTCTCAAAGAGGGGACACTCTTCCACCCCAAGAAGCAAATGCTAGTTGTGCCTTTGTTTCCTTTTGTTAATTTTTTTTTTTCTTATTTTTTAAAGAGGAAAAAACCCTCCCATCCTCCTCTAGCCAGTCTTCTTAGTCACTGTATGAGAAGCACTGCTCTGAATCACATTTGTTTTAGGGTGGCAGGGGTTCGCAATTAAGTAATGTGCTATTAATTTAAGAAGCACAAATAGTTAATAAATATAAAAAAATTAAATAAAAAAAATCATTCACATAGTTGCATTTCTGACTCATTAATTTCAAGGTTTTAATTTGTCTGAATGGAGAAAAAGCACTTCAGATAGCTGAGGAAAAAATGTATGGTTTGTTGCAACATTCTTTGCCTTTTATATACATATTCATTCATCTTTCATTTAAACAAAATGCTCAGAATCCTCTGTTCTTGCCTAGAATATTAGAAAATGGCTAATGTTACGATTTTTATGGTGCAATTTTGTGTCCTTGGTGCTTTAACGTGAGCGCATATTAGTGTTATCCATGCATGTCCAAGCTATACTCCCTCCCTTTGCCCTTCTTCTGTAGCCAGTCTCATGGCCACTTGGGCTGGGTGTTGTTTTCCTTTTCAGTGAAGTATTGCTTTGTATTGTATACCGCTTTTCACAAACCCAAGGACGACGGATAATGCATTAACTACGAAAAAAGCTACCAAATTTGAAAAGAATAGTAAGAAAATACAAAAACAGGGACCTAGATTGATAAATTTTATTTTTTTTGTCATTTTTCCAAATTGGCCATTTTTGACTTAACAGCACTGGCTGAATGTCTAAATTTGTTTTAGCAAGTTTGAAAAAACTAAATTAAAATGGTTCAAAATGACTAAACACCAAAGGGTTAAAACAATTTAAATTTGTGAATTTAAAATATATATATATATATATATATATATATATTTATTATTATTTATTTAAGAAGTTTGTTTTATTTTAGTTCCCATTTTAAGAAGCCATTTGTGTCCAAACAGGAAATAATTGATTTAAAACAATAAGATTTCAAAATCTTATCTTTGTAAATATAGGATTATATTAAAGGCATTTACACATTTCTGTACAAGAAATGTACACCAAATTTAAATATAATGTCTCTCTTAAAGGCATAGTACACACATGAAAACTCATTTAGTGACCCTTGTGTTTTTTTGCGGTTAAACCAATATCTTTTGAAGAATGTTGGAAACCGGTAGCCATTGACTTCCATAGTATTTATTTTTCCTACTATGGGTGTCAATGGTTACAGGTTTCAAACATAATTTTTAAAATATTTTATTTTGTGTTCAACAGGAAAAAAAAATTATGTTTCACTTCAGTGTGAATAAACAGTGATTTTTCCATTTTTGGGTTAACTGTCTTTATAAGTATTTGCATCTGATTGTCAAAACAGCAGCTAGTCACGCACAGAGCCAGTGTACAATCACACCAATTACCTTTCTCCATTGTGTGTCTTTGTGCTTGATCTGTTCCCTAGCAGTTCAAGATAGCAGCTGCCTGACTGACTGTCCAGGATACAGCGTCCTACGAAAAGACTTTCCCTGTTTACTTCCATTTCATTCACGTGTATCGTACATTTTTCAAGCGATTACATTGTCAGAAAAAGGAAAAAGAGAGACAGTCTGCTGTCATGCATTCAGTGTCTGGCGTACATTTGGGGGAGGGGGCTCACTAAAAAACAAGGATGTGAATTCACAGCAGCGCCGCAAACCAGGAAGCCGAACAACATGCGACCAGCAAACTTCAATATCGCAGGGTGAATAACATCTCCGCGTCCTTTATAAACTTGGAAACCTGATTAAACTGCGTAAAAAACCTGAAGATATTAAACGCGGACGACACCCCCTCCCGTTAAGCAAAGGTCAAAGTTCACAGGAAGCTGGGGGGCTGCCATTTTTCCCCCTGCTAACATGTTAGATGCTAAAAAGGCAAGGAGTGGTGGTCGCTGCTGAGCGTTTGTGTTTATTAGGTGTTTGTCATCGGTTTGCGCTCGTCTTTCTCTTCTGTCGTATGCGTTAGGCTCGGTTGTTGAATGAAGGCGGCATGGAGAGGACAGAGCAGCCGTGGAATTCCTCCTACACGTACCAGGTGAGCAAACACAGCGCCGAGATGCTACACAACCTCAACGGCCAGAGAAAAGATGGAGGCAGGTTTTGTGATGTTATCTTGCGCGTCGGAGAGGAGAGCTTCCCCGCGCACAAGGCGGTGCTGGCGGCGTGCAGCGAGTATTTCGAGTCGGTGTTCAGCTGTCAGACGGAAGACGACGGCCAGGGCAAGGAGCTGGAGATGCACACGATCAGTCCTAAAGTTTTCCGAGACATCCTGGACTTCGCGTACACCTCCAAGATCGTGGTGCGCCTGGAGTGCTTCCCGGAGCTGATGACCGCGGCGAAGTTTCTGCTAATGCGGTCCGTCATCGAGATCTGTCAGGAGGTCATCAAGCAGTCCAACGTGCAGATCCTCGTGCCTCCGTCCCGCGGAGGCGAGCACAGCCTGTTCAGGGCCGCGGAGCAGCTGTCATACCCCCTGCCCGTGGACATGTCAAACGGGAGCATGTCCAACGGCGCCGTGTTTACCGACAACAATGACAGCGACGGTGCCGATCCGAGCAACATCTCTCAGCCGGCCGCGCCCGGGGCTCCAGCGGCCGATCGCTTAGCGGTTTCCCCGTTGGAGTTTTCCAGCGGCCACCTAAACATCGACGGCTTTAAACGAGGCAAAAGCAGACCCAAAAAGGAGCCCATAGCGGAGCCGATCACTTACAACAATAGCGCTGGTCAAAACGAAGGGGGCCTTTTCTCCTGTGGGATTTGTGGGAAGATGTTTCCTGACGACGTCCAATTGAGAAACCACGAGGCGCAGCACGGGACATTCACCGGTGGCATGAGCACCGGAGTGGAGCTGGTCGCTGTGGACGGCCCGACGATGATCTCGCATCCTGGCCAACCGAGATTTCAGGGAAACGGTCTACCTACGGACACCCGTAAACGCGAGAGGACGAGACGACACGTTGCGTGCGATTTGTGCGGGAAGGTCTTCCGAGACGTCTACCACCTCAACCGGCACAAGCTGTCGCACTCCGGCGAGAAACCGTACGCGTGTCCGGTGTGCGGGCTGCGCTTCAAACGCAAAGATAGGATGTCTTACCATGTGCGGTCTCACGACGGCTCCGTGGGTAAGCCCTATGTCTGTCAAAGCTGCGGGAAAGGTTTCTCCAGGTGAGCTTCAGTCAACTATGGAAACAATGGTCAAAATCACAGCATTAATTTATGTTTTTGGTGTTATCGCTAATGGTTTTCGTTGTTTTTGTAGGCCAGACCATCTGAATGGGCATATAAAACAGGTGCACACCACAGAGAGACCTCACAAGTGTCAGGTGAGAGATGTTGACATTTGCAAATTCTCATGCTAGGTTTCATTCTTTTAACACAAAAGGTGAATTTGTGAATCATATTAGAGACTATTTCCCAAGGACACAAGCTACCATACATCAAAATGACAAAAAACAACATTAAAACTAAAACATAAGCAACAAAGTCATAAACACTACACAACACGAAAGTGATGGTTTGGTAAACACCTTGGCTTTAATGTTTGATTCTTGTTGAACTTGCTCATAGTCACGCCACACCACAGGGTGGATTTCCTGATGAAGTGGACAGAATTTCAACGACGAGACTTTATTATTGAAATCTACAAAACACAAAGCTCTTTATTATTGAACATCTATCTATCTATACTATTGAACATAAGATGTAATATTGACTCAATCAATATTAAAACAACAAGTTTCAAATTGTAGGTCTACTCATGCTGTGGTTAAGACTGTATTTGTAAAGTACACATGCATACCTAACCAAAAGACCCGTAACAAAATGTACTTGTCAGAATATACTTAAATGGTTATTGGCTAAAAACCTAATTTTGCCATTTCTTATTTTGGCACACAAGGCAAACACTGTTCAGTAAATCTAATCTTTTTAATCAGTCGATCCATTTTGTTTAATGTTGTTTTGATGCATCCTAGTTTGCTTACTATCCATCTTCAGTTATTTTCACATTTAAATGTCTCACATAGTAGTGTTTTAGCATGAGCCCATAGAAGGAAAATATTATTGACAGGTTGGGTTATGGTGTGTTTGTAAATAAACATGCATTACTATGCAATTAAATGGCCTTTTAAAGACACAACTGTGATGAGAGTACATACTTTGGAAAGGCCACTTTTGCCATGGAACGGTCAAATTTAAAAAAATAAAAGTTATTTTTTTTTTAACATTTTTTAATTTTTAATTTTTTTGGATGTTTTGAGCTTGACAGCTCAGTTTGTCATTAGAAACAGTTTGTCACATTGTTATGTGAGCTAGAGTTGCTGTGGTTCTTTAAAAAATGCTAATTTGTATTCAGTGATATTCACAAATTTACATTTTTGAGTGTACTCCTCTAAATCTACCTTCTGTTTGCAATAACATTCTCCTTCAAATGATCTCTCAGAAAAGGCTTATAACCCCTATTGTGAAATTTCTCAGATTTGCAACGCATCCTTCGCAACACGAGATCGCCTGAGGTCGCACCTGGCGTGCCATGAAGATAAGATACCCTGTCAAGTGTGTGGGAAATACCTCCGGGCTGCCTACATGACTGACCACTTGAAAAAACACAGTGAAGGACCTCATAACTACTGTGGAATATGCAACAAAGGTATTGGTTAAATATGCATGGAATATAATTTTGTAAACGCACACAGCAGAACTTGCCTACAGCCAATGATTCATGTTTTTATTTACACCGACACCATTCTTAGCAAGTAAGTTCAGGCTATCAGAAACGTATTGGCTTGTATATAAAAGCAGAAAAATGGACAAAAGGCTCAGGTTAGTCAAGTTTGTAATGAAAAGGTTAGTGGCTTGTACTTGACTTTTAAGCCATTGTATTTCTTGTTACTATTAAGACTGAGTGTTGTTCTGTTTTATTTGTTTTCCCTACCTGTTGTTCCGATGGTCTCAGGTTTTTCTACTGCGTCCTACTTAAAGGTGCACGTAAAAACGCACCACAGCTCGTCCATGCTCCCTTCCTCTGCAGCACATCAGTTCCCTGAACCGCGCACCAACAGACCACAGACGCACAACGGCGCCCCCTACCACTCAGGACGCCAGTGCGCAGTGGAAGGCAAGCAAGCCTCTCCCCACAGCGTCAAACTGTTGCTCGCTCACTTGCTGTCTTTTTCACTGCTGCTTATCAGATGCTGCATCTGCTTGCAAAAAAACTCACCCGCAAACCCAGATTGTAGCGCTGCGCATCAATCATTTATTGCAACATTACTTTGCAGGGAATCAGCGATTATGTATGTTGCTCAAAATTTGGCCTTTCTCATCTATGTTTCACCCTCTTTCAGGACTTTTCTTTCGGTGGATGAGAAAGCATAGTTTTTTTTGCTGAAAGTATGGGTGGTAATTCGTGTTAGAGATAGAGTTTTGTAAAGCGACTACTAAATTGTCCAAATGTAGTGATACCCTTTATATGATTGGTGGTGTATTGCATATGTAGAAAGTCCTTGTAGTTTTGCAAGCTTACTTTCTTTTTTTCTTTTTCTTTTTTTTTTCTGACTATTATGGCACCTCCTAGATGTTAATTCAAATCATTTAAGTTTCTTCTTAAAGGCCTAATTTAAATTCATTCTATGAATTTAATGAAATGAAAACTTAAAGTTTGAAAAGGAAACTTAAAAACAGTTTAAATAAACTGTATTTCGAGAAGTAGTTGCAGCCCTATCAATCAGCTTTGTCTGCTAGTCACTTACATTTCTGCTGACCAATTTAGCATGGCCACGAGTCCCATTCTGTGTGTTGCTTACTATCATCTCCATCAAGTGCTGGCATAATGACAGTGTTATCTGATCCTTCATTCATGCATGTCCACATATAAGTGCACATGAACACACTGTGCATAGTCTCTGTGGATTTAATGGACCTTTTTCAAACAATTATTGCCATAAAATCCAGCAGCTTGTGATTGGGAATGTCCTCATTGGACATGATGGGGAACAATATGGTGTCAGCGTTTTAAAGGACTAAGCCATCTACGATTCTTTAGTGAAGGATTAGTGATTGCTAGAATTAAGAAAATTCTTCTTTATTTCTTCCGTTTTATGAAGCGCTTTATTGATCTTAACTGTTATGTGGATGCACTGGATTAGAGAGGAAGTCAATTTATTTCAAGTTTATTTTAGGTTTTGGCAATTATGCAAAAAAAAAAACAATCAATGCAGAAATACATCAGTAAGGCATCATTAACTTTACATCAGTACAGAATTGTTATTACAGTATCACTGAGCTTCAACTGTATCATTGAGCTGCTGGCTTGGCATGTAATGAAAGAAAAAGATTCATTCATTTATTTAAAATGTACTTTTGTCATTTTGGCTTCAAACAAGCAGTCTTCCTAATTTCTGATGGTTTCTGAACTGATGTGAAGCTAATGGTCCTCTGACTGTATTGACTGCGAATTATCCCCCTTGGCCTCTCTGTCTTTTCCTCTATCTACATCCCTTCTTGGGGCGGTTACTGGCGGTGTAGACCTTTGCACCAGTCGCCGACTCCTGGTTACCTTTCCTGAGACAGAGGGGTCTTTTCGGGGGCTAACTGGGCCAGTTCTACCCCAGCCTGTCCCTCCGGGCATGGGCCTTCAGCCTGAGTTGCTCATGGGCAAGCCAGGTCCGACTCCCTATTTCTGGGAGTGCCGCTCTTCTGGAGCACCAGGGTTTCCCCTTCATGGACCTCTTCCAGGTCAGTACGGCTGTTTGGAGTGTGAGCCAGAGAATTGAGGATGTCTCAGTGCTTTAAGTGATAAGCCTGGTGCAAGTATCTCTAAAGTTTCTTTTTGTAAGTAAAATATTGATCTGATTTTAGTTGGTGCTCATTCTTATTATTCGGCTCAACTGTATTTTGCTTATGCTGTTTGTCTGGTGGTTCTTTGGGCAGCTTGTTTTTCATCTGTTTGCCTTAACAGCAGTTCTGAACTTTTTTGTCTTTAATAGTTCATACCTTGGAAGAACTACACTGTTTGATATTTAGGGTCTGAAAATGCCTTTTGAACAAAGTGTTTAAATACAGTTGTATTTATATTGTACAAAATAGTTAGAGTTAGAGACTGGAAATTTAGAGCTTTGATATTAAACATCGGTATTCTCATTTTACCCCAAATATGTTTGTTTTTTTCTCAGCCAATCAGAAAGTTTTAGGGCCTAACGTTAGAAATACCTGAACGATATGTAAATGTGTGTTCTGTATTTTTCTTTTCAATAACAAAGTAAACACAACTAATATAACAGTTTTTTAATAGCATTGTTTGTACACACTCTACAGTTGGCCCTCTGGTCAAGTAAAGACGCATTGCATTCATTTTTTTAACAGACATTTATTTAATAGATTGCATTAAAGCAAGCAGTTTTAAAGTGTTAAAAACTGATGATGTCAGTGTTGCCTTCAATTGGAATTACATTTCAATTTCTACTATAAAACAGCTTTTTAGTGTTTTTATTTTTACAGACCTCGACGGACTAAACAAATATTTATGAGGCTTCCATGTCAAAGAAAGCAGAGCCCCCGAGCCACACCTGACTATTACATAATCACTACAAACCAATGGTATAATATAATATAATGAATTGGTGTTTACCTAATGTTTTTGGAAAATTTGCTTTGGTAAGGGGTTTGGAACTCCGTTTTGACATGATTTTGTTAAAAATTGTCACCCAGTTTGTTCTTTAATTTTGTTGGACGTATATCAGGGCCTTTATGCCACATGCTCCGACGCATCACTTTGTAGGTTGTATCATGGAGAGCTTCTTTTCTAGTTCAGGGTAAATTGCATCAATGTGCATGTGGAAAAAGGTGTACATGGATAATTCAAACCGAGTCGAGACAGCATTTCATTGTTGGTTATTGGTATGGGGAAAGTGTATATGCTTTGTCATCACATCCTCATCATCATGTTATTTTAGAGCGTTTTTTTTTTTGTTTTTTTTTTAGAAGTATTTTGTCTGAAATAATGGAAGTCGTAGGAGTCGAGAGATGTTTGAGTTTTTCAAATATTTTTTGTATACAGGTTTGAAAAGACACGAGTGAGTAAATAATGACTGGTATTTTTGCTTGAACGATCCTTGAACCGTGCAGTATGAAATTCTGTATGTGTTCAGGTGTTTGTTTTTAACATTTGGATCTTGAAAACAAAAGGAAATTGGGTTAAGTGCCACTGCTTTAGAGGCTACACGCACTCAGTGGACAGACTAAGTTAATTATTAAGAAATTATTTTTTTTACTGTAAGATATTGTATGCAATAGGATGAAATATCCCTTTATAACAGTATTAAATAAAACAGGAAATTAGACAATGTGCAATATAATGAACAATAATTCCCAACAAATAGCCAATCTGTTTTTGATATCAAACAAGCTCACACAAGTAGAAGTAATTTTAATTATTTTAGATGTCACTTAACGTGAGGTTCCTTCTCTCTTCCTGTATTTCTCTCTGCCCCCCTCCTTCCCTGACGTCCCCTTCCCCACTCTGTGTTTAACTCAGACGGGCAGGAGAATGCTGGGAAATGTCCTCATCAGGATTCTGACGGGTCAGATGCAGTTTTCGGTGACCTTTCCAACGGAATGGATCTCAAGGCTGAACATAAAGTTGAGGGAGAAGAAATGGAGGTGACATCCTTCATCTTCAACGGCCAACCTGATGACGTAGTGACCTCACCAGAGGGCTCCAAAAACATCCCAAAAACAGACCAGGAAAAGAAGTTTGCCTGTGGCGAATGCGGTCAGGCTTTCCGCACAAAGTCTTACCTCAACAAGCACCATCACCGGGTTCATAAGAAACGTGCTGCGGCTGCCTCCACTCTCGGAGATCTCGCATCACCCTTTTCCCCCCAACAGAATATGTCACTTCTTGAATCCTTTGGCTTTCAGATCGTCCAGTCAGCCTTTGCCTCCTCCCTTGTGGACTCTGAGATGGGCAGCAGTGGAATGGGTTTAGGGGAGAAATGACCCTATTGAGATGCATAACCAAACTTTTGATAACTGCGAGTTTACTGTGTTTTCTCATACTCCTTGACGCCATATGTAGACTACTTTTTGTTTCGTTTGCTGTTTTTTTATTAGTAATGATGTTTGTTAATGTTTTGACTTTGCCATCATGAGCTGTGTTTCCATCCAAAGATGTGAATAAATCTTATGCGCAAAACTGGAATATGGGCATAAAATGTTAGCGAATAAAGTGCTGTTTCCATCAAATGAGTCAAAGAGAACAAAATCGTTAATTCTTGATAAATCGATGCCAAATATCAAAAAGAAAAATGGAATTTGCTGCAGTTGGAGAAGCCACTGTGAGATTTTTTTTTTCTTCTATAATAAATTACTTGCACCTCAGAAGCCAACACACAATGAAGGTGAGAGGTGCGAGACTAAGGGATGTTTTACAATGTGGGTCAGTCCATAGGTTTGTCTAATTAATGCTGTCCCATCGCACCCATTTTTATCATCACATGATCTCTTATAACAAAGTCATTTGACTTTTTTTGATGGACATACTGGAATTTATTAAGTAACTGTGTTTCCGTTGTAGTTTATGCAATTTATTTTCAGGTAAATTTATTCATTCTACTCTGTTATGCGCGTAAGTTTGTGCACATTTTCAGATAGTATGCACATTTTGACATTTCTATCAAGCGTTTTTTTAATGCAGTGTTTTAAAATGTGCATAAAAACCGGTGGATGGAAACATAGCGGTTTTGATTCCATTGTGGTGTGAAGCAGCTAATTAGTTTATTCCACATTTGACAAGTCCTCCACCTCTGACATGGTTCATGGGTTGAGGATGATGTTTGATTTAAAAGACAAACCAATGCCCTAAATATGTTTCGAATGTACCTCTTGGTTATTTTTGTCCAGGCTGTGTCCATGTCCACACATCGAGTACCTCACAGTGAACCGTAACAATAATGAGCATTTCAATTTTAATGCTAAAAACAAGTTTTCACCATTAGAAAACAGCTGGAGTCATTACGACTATTTTTGTAGTCCAATGACTACTGAAGCTGTAGACTACTGACATAAATGAAGGTCGTTTTATCTCACAATTTTCATTTTTATCTCACAGCTGTGGGTTTATATAGCGCAATTCTGTTTTCTCATCATAACACAGAGAAAAAAACTCTGAATTCTGAAAAAAAAGTGCTAATTGTGAGGAATTTTAAGTACATATCTGATTAATTCTCTCAGTTGCAAGTTAATAGATTTTTTTGGGATTATATCACAATTGCATTGTTTTTTTTTCAAGATTAAAAGATGTGTTAAAAGTCCAGAAATTCAATATATAAAGTTCTGAGGGCAAAGGAGCTGTTGTTAGTTTTAAATTCAGAATTTTCAAGAGAAATATCTAAACTTGCAGCTTCAAGAAAAAAGTATGAATTGTGAGGGAAAAAAATTGCAATTACTTTTCTCATTTTTGTTACTCTGAAAAAACAAGCTTCCATATATGACACAAAACCTACAGCAACTAGTTCAACTTGAACGTTTTAGTCGTTTCCTGTATGAACTGCTTTTGACAGATATTTAAATGAAATCCTTCAAAACTTCAGGCCAAATGATGGCTGTGATCTCAGTAATATTTTGTGCTTTGTTTGTCTTGGATAGTACTGAAACAGATTGCTTTTGGTCACGAGATGTGTGTCTGTTTTTAACGTCCAACAGGGACCAACTTCAGGTTTCACTGTAAGATATAGCAAGAAGCAAAGAATATATTTTATTAACTTATTGATACCAGTGTCCAAGTCTCCTTTACGAAAAGGTATATATATATATATATATATTGAGTTTTGTTGCAACATGCTTTTTTCTTTTTCTTTTTGAATCATGCAGCTGAGAGGAGGAGAGCGTGAGTGTGATGACGTGTGTGTGTGTGTGTGTGTGTGTGTGTAACTCGAGTGTATGCTGCGATCTCTCTGATGTCTTTTATCTCTAGAATGTAATATAAACAGAGGGCTTTGTAATCTTTTTTTTTTTTTTCTTAAATATACCAGAGTTTTTCTAAGTGGTTCAATACATTCCTGCTTAACTTAAATTCTTGTCACTATACATGACGTATACCATTCATATATATATATATATAAAGAAAATATGTATATATGTATGGCCAATTATGTTAGTTTATGTGAACGGAATCCTTGTAAATAGATATTTTTCTGGGCCTTGAATGAACGAATGGTCTTTTTTTATGTTTTAAAGAATTATTTTAAGTGGATGATGACAAATCCACACTTCTGTTGTGTCTTGATTATTATTATTATTATTATTATTATTATGCAAGTAATTGAGTGTGTGTTTGGTGTTAGCCTGTTCCTCTGAATGCAGTGTTAATGCTGGTTATCTTTCCCTTTACTTTACCCTGCAGGTTATTTGTATAGTGTCCCATCAACTTGTATGTATTTGGAAGGGCAGTTTGTCATTCATGATGGAAGCTATCAGTGAATTGTTTATTATTATTATTATTATTATTTTCAACATGCGTAACTATAAAATCTAAAGCAGACTGATCTGAGCAGTGAAAAAAAAAGGCTTATACTCACTTATTTGACTAATCATTGCTAAAATCACATTATTTGGTTGAAATAGTATGCTTTTAATAGTAACAATCATCGTCTGCCTGTCATGATAGTAAATGTGATCTGAATATTTGCAGCCCTTATTTATTTACCAATTTTAAATGGTTTGAATTTGTTTCTATTATTATTAATGTTATTATATGTTTGTCTAGTAAGGTGTTCTGGCTTATTACATCACTGGAAAATTTTTTTTTTTTCGTTCACTTGTTTTCTAGCTTATATATTTGATTACTTGTATGTTGCAAAGTGCCTTCCCAGTACTGATTGTGAACAGCGATGGGTAGGAAAAATCTGTCATTTAAAGGACCTATCTTTAAAAAGAATCCATATACAAACAGAGTTGCATTGACACTTTTGTATAAAGACATGCACATAGAAAAGTGTACATTTGTACATGTTTGGTATTCTACCTTTTTTTTGTTTGTTTGTTTGTTTTCTGACAAAATGTTGTTTCTCTGCAATTTATGTCACGGCGTTGATCAATTTTTTGACATTTGGATATAAGCATACTTTTCTATTGATGTTTGTTTTTGTACACTGTTTTTTGTCTCTCTGTCTATTTGGTACAGAGATGGGTATAAAATAAAATTGTATTTGAGAATTTTCTTTCTTGCAGTCATCACTTCAGAAAACACAATATGTATAATATACACAATATGTGTTATTCCAGGGTGTTTTGTGGTAAAAACAGCTGGTAATACTTTTATTTCATTCATGCTGTTAACTACTGACATATTGCCTGCATATTATTGCAATATTAACAGTTTTTTTGTAGTTATAAAGTATGATTTTATTCTACATGCCTAATCCTACCCAAAACCTATACCCGACTTCCACTTTACTAACTATTAATAAGCAGTGTAAACCCCAACTTTCACCTTACTAACTATTAATAAGCAGTTTGAGCTAATAGTATTAGTCAATGGTTTGTTAATAACATGAATTGTGAGTGTGATTTAAAATAAAGTGTTACCAAACAGCTTGAATTTGACAGCTAAACAATAGTTTTTTATTATTTCATGCATTAATTATCATGACTGGTGAATTATTATAGGAAATGTTGCACATAAAACCCTTATGTGCAACATTTCCTATAATAATTAATAAAACCAAACATGAGTGAGTGTTTTTGACAACATTATCAACCTAAAACCATGTTTCATTAACAAAGAAGCATTATTAAATTGACAGCTGCCTGTTTCATCTATTATCTGAGGTGTTTTTACAGTCAAATGGTATATATATATATATATATATATGTATATGTATATGTATAAATATATAAATAACTGTCTGAATTGCATTATAGAGTGTAGCACTCCTTATCTTACATTAACCTGTGTATTGATTAACTGGTCAGATCATAGTAAATATGTGCTTAGGGTCATACTTGCAGAAAGACAAATTTAGTTAGATTGAAAATAGTGGAAATTAACTAGTAAGAGCTGCAGTGTACACCAGGGTTGAAGTCGACCATACAGTAATCTTAAGGAATAAATAAACATACAAAACAGAAATGATGTGTGAACTAAGCACTTGAATGAATATGAATTGTTATTAAATGAATTGTATGTGATTCAACAAGAGCCAAAAGGACATCTGAAACACACTGAAAAAAATGATTTCGGCAAAATTGTTGCAAACAATTTATATGGGTTGAATTTAAACAAACTAATTCAATTTAGTAATGTTCAACTTAATTTGTTTGTTTAAATTCAGCCCAAATAAATTGTTTACAACCACTTACCTTATAAAAATGTAGTAAATCCAAGGAATCATCTTTGAATCATTTTGTTCAGTGCACTTATGATTTAATCTCTAAACATCTCTTGAAGTAAACATTAGAAGTGAGTATGCAGAGTAGTACTTGCTTATCAATCCAAAATAATGGGCACAGAAGTACTTTGGCTAGATTAACTCAAATTAACATCTCAGTTTGTTATATTTTGACAAAAATTGTATTGTATTTATTTCTAAATTCTTTAGCTCATTGAGGCCCTCTTTAGAAATGATGGTGTCATTACAACAATCTTTTATGTATATAAATTATATTGATAACAGGAACATTTAAAGTACAAGCCACATTGGTGACAAATGACATGACATCAGATTTGTAAAGCATTTCCTATTCCAAAAAAATAGATGGAGTTAATTTCCATATGAGAAATAAATTGACTTTGGCACCATTATGTTTAGGCACTCTAAAATTATACACTTCAATGTCCATTATTCTTAGGTTAAGCAAAATAGGACTAATAGGCTTTTGTGTCTGTAAAAATGTGGCCATTATAATTGGGATTGTAATATGTAATAATAAACAATTGTTATCGCTCAAATTCAGATTCAAGCACAGAGAAAGATTAAACAAGTTAGGCCAGTGCTCTCACATTATGAAAGGCAGTCAGGGCCAAACGTTATTTAACATTGTTAGCTCACATTACTTATCATGAGATCAAAAATCAATTCTTGTAAATTAATCCACAGAATAAAAAAAAATATTGCTTTGGTAATCAAAAAATGAGAATTTGCTTCAGTTTATAGTTGGATTCCTTCTTTATGTCAGTTTGACAGCTTGGGCACTTTACCCATATTCACTCCTCTAAAAACCATTAGTTTGCTGCAAGCTCAAATAAACATCTGTCTTTTATTCTGTTTCAGCTGAAAAACATCACGATACAAAAGTTGGTAGGAACTTGATAGGAACACATGAAAGTCTGATGGTGTCAACATGCACATCTTGATCATGCCTATCTGTCTAAAAACACAACAGCCAATGAAATTGTTGTATTAGAGACTATATTTGTATTGTGGATATATGTTCATTTCAATTGTCAGCTTCTATAAAGACTGCTGCCTCAACATTGTCAAACTGAGCAACTCTGCGCACACTAAAGAAACATGTTCAAATTTGCTGCCGTAACAGTCCAACTGACTGGATGGATTTTCTGATGGATGTCCGCTCCAGGATGGAGTAACACGTATAATTTCTTACGTCTTTATGATTATTATTAAAGGTAACTG
Organism: Danio jaintianensis; assembly: GCA_903798115.1. Classification (NCBI taxonomy): domain Eukaryota; kingdom Metazoa; phylum Chordata; class Actinopteri; order Cypriniformes; family Danionidae; genus Danio; species Danio jaintianensis. The sequence goes on along the minus strand of CAIGQV010019356.1, from coordinate 11,875,701 downwards.
TTTAAGGGCCTAGATTATATTATGACCTTAGTCTCATCCCTCTTCAGAGTAAAACTGGAATGATATGTGTGTCATTGCTTTTTCTGTATGCCAAATGATTTGTTTCCTCAGGATCTACCAAGCCAGGTCAGAGGTCATGGAGACCTTTGAGTGGAACTGAACGTTTGATGCTACTTGAATTTGGATTTTACTGTGTGAAAGAATTATTCATTCATTCATTTTCCTTCGGCTTAGTTCCTTATTTATCAGGGGTCGCCACAGCGGAATGAACCGCCAACTATTCCAGCATATGTTTACACAGCAGATGCCCTTCCAGCCGCAACCCAGTACTGGAAAACAGCCATACACTTACACACACACACACACACACACACTACAGCCAATTTGATTCATCCAATTCACCTATAGCACATGTCTTTGGACTGTGGGGGAAACCCACGCGACATGGGAAGAACATGCAAACTCCACACAGAAATGCCAACTGACCCAGCCGGGACTCGAACCAGCGACCTTCTTGCTGTGAGGTGACAGTGCTAACTACTGAGCCACTGTGCCACCCCATGTGAAAGAACTAATAATTTTGAATGATTCTGTTACAAGAGAAGCTGTCTCTGTATTAGTCTGCTATCTTTACTTTACTATTCTGATAAGGTGCCTGCTAGAGAGCAGGACAGCCTTGAAGTAGATAAGTATTCTTTGTGTGTGTGTGTGAGACATGAAGACGAGCTGAATTTCACTTCTGATCATCCTGACCACAGAAATATCTTCCTGTTATGTCTGACCTTTGTATGCTTGACGCCTAAAGTAATCATTGGAAGATGTGGTTCGGAATTATGCACACACACATGGAAATTTTCTAAATCTGTGTTTTAACCAATCAGATTAAAACACCTATATGTATGACGCAGTTCGTGATGCATATTACAGTATAATTGTTGTTGTTTTGAGATTGTAAGCAGAGCGGCCTACGAACTCTATGTGTGTTGAAGGTGGCTTCTGCTGATGAAACTGCAAACTATCTTCAGTAAACTTTCTTTGACTGAATCTCTGACTCCGGCTCTTCTTCATCTGACCAACTGGTCATTTTTGGGTTAAAACTGTCAGTTTCCCGACATCTGACACAATCAGATTTTATGTTTTGTTTAAACACTTTTGGCCCTGATTGCCTTCCATATTACAGTTTGGTAAAATTAGCCAATAAAGCTAGTTTCTTTGCTTTATATATAAAAAAAATAAATCGCATTTTGTGATTATTGCAATTTAATTGGCTACACTCATAAAATGATACTTGCTGTTTGTTCAAACTACTTATTTAAAATGAGCTGAAACAACACAATTCTTCAATTTTTTAGGGGACAACTTACTTGTCTTTTGTTCAATCCACTTAAATTTGTAAAAAACAAACTAATAATTTGAATTAATTCCTTCTTGTTGACCCAACACAAATAGATTGTGTGGAACCCAGCAAAAGATGAAATAAAGATTAACACATTGTTGAATATGTATGGGGCTGCACGGTGGCGCAGTGGGTAGCACGTTCGCCTCACAGCAAGAAGGTCGCTGGTTCGAGCCTCGGCTGGGTCAGTTGGCATTTCTGTGTGGAGTTTGCATGTTCTCCCCGTGTTTGCGTGGGTTTCTTCCGGGTGCTCCGGTTTCCCCCACAAGTCCAAAGACATGTGGTATAGGTGAATTGGGTAGGCTAAATTGTCCATAGTGTATGTGTGTGAATGAGTGTGTATGGATGTTTCCCAGTGATGGTTTGCAGCTGGAAGGGCATCCGCTGCGTAAAACATATGCTGGATAAGTTGGCGGTTCATTCTGCTGTGGTGACCCCAGATTAATAAAGGGACTAAGCCGAAAAGAAAATGAATGAATGAATATGTATGTGTGTTTGCACGAGATAGCATAAACACTAAAACATGCACTCATAATATATGCACAAATAGAAGCATGTTACAAACACACAAAAAAGTAAATGGTTCAGATAAAAACACACAAACACGCTCATCATAATGTGATGTGTAACTGCACTTCTATTGAAGTGTTTTAATCCTCTAACTGTTTGTACTTCCATTGAAGTGTTTACTGGCTTACTTTTGTACTTCTGTTAAAGCGTTTAATTATTTAAAGACTCAATTGTTGCATTAACAACCAGTAGCACAGTCCACCAGTTTCATCTTTTGTGTTTTGGAAAAACATATTAAAAAGAATTCAACAATGTCCTATTGTAAGCCATTGTGTTTGGGCTTAAAATTACAAACCAGTTGAAAATTTGTTCCACAACTCCATAGTTGAAATCATTTCTGAAGTCATTTCTGAATCTTAGTTTTTTTTTTTATTCCTGTAACAATACAGTTGGAGATACAAGTATTCATTTGTTTAAAACATTATTAGTATAGCCACAATGTGTGTGTGTTTGTTTGTGTGTGCGCATGTGTGTGTGTATAATGATATGGTACACAGGTATTACAAGTAGATGGTGAATTATAAGCTTAAAATTCATTCATTTTCTTTTCGGCTTAGTCCCTTTATTAATCAGGGGTCGCCACAGCGGAATGCACCGCCATCTTATCCAGCATATGTTTTACACAGCGGATGCCCTTCCAGCTGCAACCCAACACCGGGAAACACCCATACACTCTTACATTCACACACATACACTACGGCCAATTTAGCTTACCCAATTTATCTATAGCGCATGTCTTTGGACTTGTGGGGGAAACCGGAGCACCCGGAGGAAACCTACGCGAAAATGGGGAGAACATGCAAACTCCACACAGAAATGCCAACTAACCCAGCCGGAGCTCGAACCAGCGACCTTCTTGCTATGAGGCGATCGTGCTACCCCAAGCTTAAAATTATAATAAATTAATTATATGAATTATAAATCTTATAAATGACACAGAAGGAATTTTTTTCTTTTTCAGACTTTTAAACTGTACACAGTTTCCTTTGAGGGTTGGGTTTAGGGATATGGTACAGGGAGAGCAATAGAAAATACTATTTGTACAGTATAAAAATGATGGAAACCTAAAGAATGTGTGTGTGTGTGTGCGTGTGTGTGTGTGTCAACAAACCTTTCAGGAGTCTGGCATTACCTTTTATAGGCCACTCATTAAAATACCCAAAGGTTGGAGTGTCATTAGGGGTAATTACAAGACTTTTGCACTGTTATGACTTAAAAAATATATATATATTGTAATCAATGTCAGTGAAGTTACCTGATAAAGGGTTAAAGGTTCTGTTATATTTTATGACAACTTCAATAAAACATAATGTTCTGGAAGTAAAGGTTAATCTAGAATATATGTATGCCCCTTCAAGACAGAGCAGACTTCAAGTAGACTTGCCAATTTGTGCAACTAATCTTGCAGAATTAAGCGACAAAAGATTTAGTTCTGTTAATCTGTTCCAAACACTAGCCAGACTCACGTGTTTTCTGTAAACTACAGCTCTCTGTTACCATAGAAAAGCATCAGGGGCTTAGTTGCTGAGTCACACTGACCTTTAGCAGAAACATTCAGCTGAAATCTAATAACTGCACACCCTCAAAGACAACTTACCTAAGCGTTGTCTAAACTCATCTCCTGTATCAGATGTGCTAACAAAACTGCAGAGATTTTGTTTTTCTTCCCCGATGGCAATCATGATAAACGGAACCTCTTTTCTCTTGCACTGTAAAAAACAATCGATTTGTGTTGGGACAACATGAAGGAATTAAGTTATTGTATTAGTTTTTTACAAATTTAAGTGGATTAAACATAAAAAAATTAAGTTGTCTCAAAAAATGTAGTTTCAGCTAATTGTACACAAGTAGTTTGAACAAAAAGCAAACATCTTTTTTTTGAGTGCGAGTTCTATGCTATGGTTCGCAGTCTTAGAATAGAAGTGGATGAAAATGGATGGATTGAACAAAATGTGTAAAAGATTAATATGTGATGAACCAAACGTTTTCCCAGTACTGTGTTGCAGCTGGAAAGGCATCCGCTGCATAAAAAACATATGCTGGAATAGTTGGCAGTTCATTCCGCTGTCACGACCTCTGATAAATCAGAGACTAAGCCGAAGGAGAATGAATGAATGAATGAATGAACTTTAATCAACAAGACAAAGGAGCATGACATGTGGTTCATCCAAATTTACACAGGGTCGGTTCTACATTTTAATTTGACCTCATTTAAATCAGTACAATTAGAAAATGTTTTATATACAGTATCATCAGTATAGGTAGAATCCATGAATGAAATTTGGATGTAATTTGGATGGTTGTCATTATCACATGACCTATCAGTGTTAGTTGAGTTGGTTCACTTCCATTTGCCCCATGGAGTCTGTTGAATGCACACTTCAGAATATCAGCAGAAGTAGCATGTCATTTTGATACTTTTATAGTTTTTTAAATACTGTGAATTCATACTTGGCTCACTTTGTTCACATACTGTGTAGTAGGGAAGTATGCAATTCCAGACACAGCAAAGATGTAAACTGTGGGATGAAGAACAATTAAGGCGTCAAGTGTTTAAAAAGATATTTACTACTAAAATATATATATTTAGTTGATGAGAGTATTTAGCAGTCTATAAGGCAGTGGAGTGAAGGATTTCCCCTAGTTTATACTGAGCTTGTGAAACTTCTGGATCCATTTTCCTGTGTCCACGATAGTTGAGATTGTAAAACTCTTTAGTGATCATGGGTAGGGTCTTTCCCTTGGTTTCAGGTAGAACCATGTGAATATATGTAGCAGTCAGGAGGCACACACTCCCAAACGGCACAAAGCAGTACTGTCCTAAACCGCTCTGCAAAAACAAATGCAGGGAAGATTCATTAGAAGAAAATCAAATATCCAAAAATCCATCAAGTATCAATAGTTTACTTAGTAACTAGATATGAAGGTGCCCCTATTATGTTTTTTAAAAAATATTACTTTACATGTAGTGTGTAATGTAGCTGTTTATAATGTAAAAGGTCTGTAAAGTTTTAAAGATCTAAGAGCACAATAACTGGACTTATTGCCTCGCGAATGAAAGAATCACTTCACTGCCTGAAACAAATCGTCTATAATAATATACCACAAATAGAACTCAAAGGAGCATATATTGTCTAAAAGACATAATGCAATTTATGCTTTCATCTATGAAGCAAATCAGGTTTTGTATAGCTTGATTAATAGACAATTGACAGTTTTCTTGTGTCGTCAGTACGTTTGTGTGCTTTTTATACAGTTTCTATTCTAATTTGCAGGTTAAGTGCAATTATCAATTGAAATGCAAAGTCAAAGTCAAAGTATAAATAGTAGAAGTGAACAAATAGATTTTTTCCCTGTCAGCAAATATTAATCTTAGCAAAGAAGAAAAAAAAAATTGGCACCAAATATAAAAGCAGACACTTACAAGCTATAACGCCGTCACTAGTGACTAAATTGCTGAGGAATATCCAAAAAATTGATGTAAACATTGCCGAATTGGAGCTCTGACAGGGACATGAGAGTTTTAAATGACTGAAAAATGGTATATATTGATCGCAAGTGCCAACAATTTACAGTTTGTGATCATATCTCCTATTTGTTCTGTTGATATGTGATGCAAATTTTTTGTAGCTCGAAACTGATGTAAATATGACCGGTTTGGGCTGCGTTTCTATGGAGATCTCAGTGTAGCTGCCATTACGGCCCATTGTTTTTTTGCCAGATCTCCACACAGGTCACATTACTGAAAACTATCAATTGATTATAGTAGTTCAACAATCATGGGTTCCATCACAGGAAGCACATTGGTAAATGGAGTACTTTGAATAGGCTTCAAATCGCATTCAGTAGCCTCTACCAAATGTATACATGTTAATTTTGTCAGTTGGAAAGAGAAAGAATAGTGACTATAAGATGGACACTATTGAGACACTCAAAAGAGTTTCAAAGAGCCTGCATTTTGACAGCAGCCATTTGTAATTTCATGATAACACATGACACTACCATTATTATTACAGCAGATAGAGAGCGAACTAGAACTTTAAAACGTGAACATTGAGCACTCTGCATTTTTAAACGCTCTGACAGTGCTCACAGATTTTTTGGAAATTTTTTTGGAAGATCGCTAGTGTTTTCAGCTGCGCAAAAATGTTTCGTTGCACAAACGTCCTAAAGGTCGTAATAAGCAGATTGCACAAAAAATATTGTAGCGATTGTTTTTTTGGAAGAAAAATCTCTGGTAATTCCTGTCGTGGCGGTTCATTCCGCTGTGGCGACCCCAGATTAATAAAGGGACTAAGCCGAAAAGAAAATGAATGAATGAATTCCTGTCGTACTTCCTGCATGAAGCGACACAGTTTGCAACAGCCTCGCTACCAAACAGTTAGTATGTTAGAGCCAACAGAGGACTTACACATACACTGTAAAAAAAATCCGTAAATTAGCCGTTTTCCATGTTTTGTGATTCATGTTTTTATTTTTTATTTTCCCCATTTATTTATGCTTTTGAATTGCATTATGAGACCTTGATCTATCTTCCATCAACTTTTAACCTTGAAAAGTTTGTTTGTTGACATTTTTTATAGTTTAAAGTGATATATTGTCTGGGTTGGTGTTGTACAAAAACCTTGTGGTAATGAACTGCCAGTACATTTTCTGTTATTTTACAAACTTATTTCTCTCTATATGATTTCTTATACATTATTATTTCAAACTACTAAAATGTCAATAAAAGTTAAGTCACTTTGTTAAACTGTAGAGTTGAATTTTCAACATCAAAAGTCAACAGAGCAGAGATCAAGCTCCCATAATGCAATTCACAACTGTAAATAAATGGCAAAAACTTGTAAATCACAAAATACGGAAACTGTTAATTAACAGATATTTTTTACAGTGCATAACATCTCATCTAAAATGGAGAGGGGTCTGGATGCAGACCTGGTGCAGTGCAATCTGAGCTGCATCCAATGCTTTTTAATGCACTCACCTAACTCCACCCTTAACCCTATCCTTCACAGTGACGTCACTAGCTCCATTAAGTGCATGTGTCTGACATTGCATCACTGAGATATGCAGTCTCAGCTTGTGTCATCAAGGCTGCATCCAGATACTATTGCTAAAATGTGCAACAAACTTTAAAAATTAAAATCACATGCTTATGAAGGTGGTTCAGGTTAATCAGCTACTTCTTCCAGTGTATCACTATTAAACTAGACTGATAGGGTGTATACAATTATTGAGCTAAAATTCAGATTTGCCAATAGATGTTTCATTTATCATGCGTTGAGTGTGGTAGACCAATCAGAGCAGAGCACACTCTCAGAAAGGTGGGTTTAGAAGGGTTGGATCCTTATATGAACATTTTTAGACACTAAAGAAAAAAGAGCTGATGCTGCAGTGTTTATTATAAGAAAATTATTAACTTTGGATAGATGTGAACCTATTGTTGAGATAAGGGTCTAGCTGCAGACTGGGTGTAGATGCAAGCTGAGCTCCATGTATCGCTTTTAATGCGCACACCTAACCCCGCCCCTTACCCTACCCCTCACTGTGACGTCACTAGCTGGTGCATTGTGTCTGAGACTGCTTGTCTGCAGTAAGATACTATTGATTGTTGGAGACCTCCAAAACAAAATAAGGAAGCACAATAGGGGCACTTGTTTTGAGAGATGTTGTCATATTTTGGTGTACTGCACAGTTTTTTTCCACTTATTTTTGAAATTGTAGTTAAAACAAGTGTAGCTGGTTTTGTAGTGTGCTCACCACAAGGAAAGGGAAGATCATGCCGATGATGAAGAGGTTTAGCCACATTAGAAATCCAGCCGTCATGTAGGCAGCAGGTCGTGCTGTCTGGTTAAAAATCTCCGTCGGGAGGATTACTGTCACCCCAGCTACCATATGAAGAAAATGAGCACATTGTTGACAATTCTGGCAAAAAGCACAGTGTGACATGACACTGTGGAATTGGTTAGATTAACATCACAACATGCTGACATACAGTATGATTTACCTGGACCCATGCCAAAGCTGAGAATGTAAGTGAAGATGCAGGTCATGCTCAGGTAAGGCATCCAGGTAACAATATCCTGTTGGGAAGAGGGAACAAAAGTGGAAATATCACAGCTGTTTGTTTTATGATCACATTTATCCTTTATTATCATTTTAATTCTTTTTAGCAAGGTTGCATTTGGTTGTTTAAAACTGAAAGTAAAAGCTTAAACAAACTTATGTTAAAAACAAATTCATAAAAAAAAGCTCTATTTCAAACCAACACTGCTCTATTAATAAAAACATGTTGAGAAAAATGTATCAGTTTCCTTTAAAGTGTAAATCTCAACATTGTTTTCAGCACTAATAATATTACATTCTTATTGAGCACCAAATCAGCATGTTATGATGATTCCTGTATTATTATATAAACTAAAAAGTAACTTGGTAATGACTGCTGAAAAAGTATCATAAACTTTTTTTAAATTATTATATACTGGATTAATAATTATGAAAATTATGAGAGAAAATAATTTATTTGCAGAACTATATGTACATACACAAATTATACATATGCACGTATATACATGTACATACAGTATACTTCTTTATCGCCCGATATTTGACCAATATTTGACCAATTCTGCAAGTATTTCCTCTATTTTTTTTTATTTGAATTTGAGGTGAATTATGATTTATAAAATAAACCCAAATTAACATTTAACTCAAAACACATTCCAAATCTATTGACTTGAGGTTGTCTCTTAATTGTTTTTCAAGAGCAGTATATTATTACATTGTATACGATTTTACATGATCTTTTTAAGAATATTAAAATGGTAAATAAAATTAAAATGTATATAAAATGTAATAATAAAAAAAATTATAAAAATAAAATAAAATTTTATATATATATATATATATATATATATATATACATATATATATATATATATATATATATATACATATATATATATATATATATACATATATATATATATATATACATATATATATATAAATAACTTTTACAATATTACATATTTGTTGTAATTTTCATCAAATAAATGCAGCCTTGGTGATCATAAGAGACTTCTTTCACAAACATTAAAAATCTGCTGAATGACAGTATAAACTATATGCAGTATAAACTGTTCGTCACACACTCAAGAGGACTAAAGTTTGGCATTAAGTGTCTACTTTGAGGTTAGACATTACCTAGAGAGTACACTGTACAACTGCAGATTATAATGTCTGAACATGCACACTTTTACATGCTTTTTTGCAGGTACGGAAAAATGAGCTCAAGCTACACTGAATAATACACACCTCGAGTGAAAGAGCAACAGTGAAGACTACAGCCCATCCTGTCATCAGAACATAACCGCCCATCAACATCAGCCTCCTACCAATCCTTTCTATTAACAGGTTCTGAACACACATACACAAACACACACACACACACACACACACACACACACACACACACACACACAGATTTAATATTCATGTGTAGCCATTATTTCAAACAGTAATTATTTTACTAACACTTTACAAAGACAGTACATAAATAATGATGTACTAAATATGTAAATTAAACGTTACTTTATAATGAATTAATGGTGAGTTAAGGTATGCGCTTATCAACTACTAACTTTAACATGAGTCACATGAGTTCATGGGTGAATAATGGTAGATGCTTGTTAATTATTCATTCATTCATTTTCTTTTCGGCTTAGTCCCTTTATTAATCTGGGGTCGCCACAGCGGAATGAACCGCCAACTTATCCAGCATATGTTTTACGCAGCGGATGCCCTTCCAGCTGCAACCCATCACTGGGAAACATCCATACACACTCATTCACACACATACACTACGGACAATTTAGTTTACCCAATTCACCTATATCACATGTTTTATTTTTTGGACTTGTGGGGGAAACCGGAGCACCCGGAGGAAACCCACGCCAACACGGGGAGAACATGCAAACTCCACACAGAAATGCCAACTGACCCAGCCGAGGCTCGAACCAGCGACCTTCTTGCTGTGAGGCGATTGTGCTACCCACTGCGCCACCGTGAGGCCGTTTGTTAATTAATGTATTAATAATCACCTTGGTTTTTAGTAAGTTAAAACTGCACCAACATTGACCTACATGACCCTGTTAATGTATCATATGACTTTACTTGGAGGGGTACATTATAATTAACTCATTCTTAATTCATGAACTGCTTTGTTTAATCATAACGATCATGTATGACCGTCAAGTGTGTTTACATTGAAAAACAATAGAAAAGTGTTCATAATGAACAGTTTAAACACAGGAGCTCATGAGTTAAGAATGAGTTTATGATAATGCGCCCCTCCAAGTAAAGTCATGACATAATAATACATTAATAGGTGATGAGTTCATGTTGATCAAGTTACACTTTTAATTAATATTCTTTCTCATAGAGCGAGTTACATTTAGCTTTAACTAAAGTGTTAATTAATACATTCATTAACAAACATGCACTGGGTGTGCTTTCTTTGGTAATGTTTAGTTTGCATATTAGTACGTCATTATTTATATACTATAATTGTAAAGTGTTACTATTCTTTTGTAGTTACATTAAACATGGTCCTCCAAAGAAATTATCTCGGAAAAATACCTGACTGATCAGGCTAATATTTTGGATGAAATAATTCACTGACACTATACAAGTGGTTTAAAAGACTGGCTATATTAATCTGGGATGGTTACATAATTGATAACAGATGAACGTAAGACTCACACACAGAATGCAAGCAGTGAATTCACACATCCCGGTGCCGATGGTCACATATTGGATCTGTCCTGCAGACATACCTGCTTCTTGGAAGACATATGATGCATAGAAGTAGATCTGAGGAATTAAAGAAAAAGAAAAGGAAATAATGACTTTGAAAAAAAACAAAAAAACAAAAACACATCAGGGTTAACACCAGAAATCCTTCTGAGGCATTTCGAGTTATGTAAGAAGTGTTGGGTACAAGAAAGATTTACCTAAGCTTTATGCAGGGCAAGTCAATCATTTGCTGTTTTAGTTTCTCAGTGGAAAATGATTCAAATGTTTTTTTCTCTAAGATCCTGTTTTCAGCTGGTATGATGCGTTTTGGTTGACTGGATGACAGGTAGATGAGGGAAATACATTTCTGTACAAACCTGGTGTTTTTGTCTCTTTTATCCACTTTCAACCAGTTCTTTGAGGACAGTGGCGTTTGTATTTAGTACTTCAATGGTTAAATGTTTAATATGTTTTAAACATGCATATGCAAATTCCGAAATTGGAAATTTTTAGCCCTAAAAATCGGACAAATTAACTCACTTCTCAGATCTCCGACAACACCACTGACTCAAAACAGGTTTGTCACTTTTGAGGTCCCCTGACCTATTTCCAATTGTGTCTGCACTATTTGCAGTGCATTTCTGCATTTGCATGTGTTGTCAAATTGATGAAGATTGTTTCTCAATTTGTAAATGGTTTTCTGCATGTGTTTTCTTAACTTGCTGTGCATTTGAGCTCTCTCATCCACCATACATTTCACAGCCTGTAGTAACATATTTTCAGTTACCAAAATCATTTAAATATGGTTATATAATCATTCATTCATTCATTTTCTTTTCGGCTTAGTTCCTTTATTAATCAGGGGTCGCCACAGCGGATGCCCTTCCAGCTGCAACCCATCACTGGGAAACACCCATACACTCTCACTCACACACATACACTAGAGACAATTTAGCTTACCCAATTCACCTATAGCGCATGTCTTTGGACTTGTGGGGGAAACTGGGGGGAAACCCACGCGAACATGCAAACTCCACACAGAAATGCCAACTGGCCCAGCCGAGGCTCGAACCAGCAACCTTCCTGCTGTAAGGCGACAGCGCTACCCACTGCGCCACCGCGTCGCCCTTATATAATCATATACTAATATAATAATACTAATATACTACAAATAATATAATAATAAAACTCAACTGTTTTTGTTTTTAAAAACATATAACATACAGAAACTCTTTGTTTTGTGTTCACACCAACTGAGAGACTGACAACAAATTGACAACAAATTTCACTCTTCTGACCAATATTTTGTCCTCTTTTCATAGCATATGCAGACTTTTCGCTTGCTTTTTAAAAAACCATTTACCACTAAAGAAGTTTACCTAAATATGATGATTTCCTCTACTGAGAAATGCAATATTATCAGTTTTACTATCATCACTCCAGTCATCATCAGTCACATGATCCTCTAGATAATATTCTAATATGCTGATTTGTTGCTCAAAAAAACCCCAAAACATTTAGAAATATTGAAACGGCTGTAACAGTTGTGCTGATTATTATTATATAAAATCTTAATATGTTGAAACCGTGAAACATTATTTTCAGGATTCTTTGATGAACTGAAAGTTTAAAAAAAAGTTTTATTTAAGCATGTAAACTCTATAAATATTCCATCAAATATTAATGTAAAGCCTGCAACATAAGCATTTATTCTCGTGAACTGCTGGGTGTGCTTTCTTTGGTTAATATTCAGCTTATGAAGGACTGCACCGGAGATTCACTTTCCAACCGATAAAGCTGTAAGAGCACAGGACTGGACAGATGCAGGGTCTCACCGAGTCATTACCGCACAGCTGCATGGCACTGCTCAGGACGGCCACTGAGATCAGCTGCCAGCGGACGCTGCGGTCAGTCAGCAGATCCCACGGCTGCTTGGCATGATCGCCTTCGGTTTCATTCTGTTCCTGCAGAAGCTCATCCAGCTCTTCTCTCTGCACGTCGCAGCCTCGCAGACGCTTCAGTGCTTTGAAACAAATACGATTAATGCATGTAGAATCATCAAGATATTTTAAAAACAGCAGAATGAGATATATAAATGTTGTCATAGATTTCTCACTCTTATGTCTCATAATCTTTATTAGTTTCTTAGTTGTATTGCTTTTTTTCTATACAATGTAAGGATTTGCTTTTATTGGATGGCAAACTTAGACAATAAGTTGTTTAAGTACATTGGTCGAAGACAAAAGGAATTTTCGAACATCAAAACATTCATGACTATACCATTATACCATAAATCTAATAATTTTGAGAAGACTCTAAAATGTCATGCAATGTAACAATATATACAGTATATAGTATAGCAAAAATGACATATTGAAAGACTGTTTAAAGATCACAGTGCAGCCCCAATATATGTATTAATTGTCATTTAAAAGAGATTTTTCACGAAGAAAAAAAAATTCTCCACTTGTTCCAAAACCTGTTTGAGTTTCTTTCTTCTGTTCAACACAAAGGAAGGTATACTGAAGAGTGTTTGAAACAAGTAGCCATTGACTACCATAGTATTTTTTGTTCCTACTATGGATGTCAATGGCTGTTTTTTCCAACATTTTTGCTGAAGAAAGAAATTCATAAAAGTTTAGAACCACTTGAGTGAGTAAATAGGAAAGAAAGTTTAATTTTTGGCTGTACTATCTTTTAAAATCTTTATATTTTGCCATTATCTTTTTAAACCACTAGGTTTGTCAGTAATACATTTTTAATCACAATAATAGAAAATAATTATTTTATCCAGACAGTTACTTTCATAGTAGTTATTTACTTGCATTTGGTTTGTTTTCATTGCATTTAAAATCACTTTTATTAAAGTATTTTACTGCGTACACCAAGATGGGACATCTTGTTTTTGACCCTCCATATGATATTGTGCTTTATGCATAGTCAGATAAAAAGTGCACCTTACCACCAAGCAATTTAGTGTTTAAAAGATGTCTAATCTAGGATAAAACTAGGCTGAATTTGGCCTGTCAGCGAAAATCAGAAAGAAGTCTAACAATAGTTCCAAAAATTGACTAGCCATCAAACAGATCAGACTTCACATGAGTCATTCATGCTAGCCTGTATGATGACTAGTCTATTTTTGTACTATTGTTAGGCTTCTATTAACAATGTCTAAATTTAGCTTCATTTTAGCAAAACGTCTGTTTGGACATCTATTAGAAAAAAAATCTAACAAGTGTTTGCAGCTAGTCTGTCTTTGGGCAGCACACTTAAAAAGACAACTTTGAACCTCATCAACCCTTTAAGGAGACCTATTATGCAAAAATCACTTTATAAGGTGTTTAAACACAATTGTGTGGCAATGGACTGTGAATATAACCAGCTTCTAATGGTAAAAATTTATAAATGTTATTTTTTATAATCACACTTGACTTGAAAAGTCTGCAGAAACACTTTGATTGACATTCTTTCTTTGTACATGTCATCAGAGGGTAAAAGCTCCGCCCGTTAGTTACGATCTCTCCCTCATGAGCATTGTTTTTGAATCTGCCACTATGCTGATGCATTTGTAGCTCTGCCCTCTTTTGAAAAGAGCATAATCTCATTTGAATTTAAGGAGACACTCAACAAAATAATCATTTAGGATCAAAGCCTAAAAGTAGCAGTTTCAAACAATTATAAAACATTATTTATGGGGTATTTTGAGCTGAAACTTCACACACACTCTAGGGACAACAGAGACTTGTGAAAAGGGGCATAATAGGTCCCCTTTAAAACCTGTAAATCTTACAATTGCAATATGTACCCTTAAAGTATCATTATGAACTTAATGTAAATAAAGTACAAAGATGTCCTTCTAAGGATATTGCTCCAGTGGCTGTAGTTTTGTGCATTTCTGAAGATTCAACAAGGTTGTCTTACTCTTTATTGCAAAACATATTCCAATATGCAGTATACTTTCACCAATGCTTTAAACTCAAGCTCTCATACCTGACAGACAGGCTTCTTTGTCTTTACGGTCAAAGAGGAGGTAACGGGGACTTTCTGGAAACCAGGGCAAGGTGAGGAGCTGGATGAAGCCTGGGATGGCATTACTGGCCAATAAGTACTGCCAATATGGCTCACTACCCAACAACTCTCTGAAATGTACACACATTTTAAAAATCAAGATAAAGTTGATTGTACTTCAAGTTTATTTTCTTAAGTATAGAAAATTTAAATTCCTAACTGTATCCCCGATTGCATTATTTCTTGAATAGATAACCATTTCACAACAACTAAAAAGTACATTCTATATGATTCTAATGATTTTATGAAATTCATATGAATGAATGCATTCTGGGTGTACTTCATTAATCATGTTGTAATCATCTTTTGGCCTGGGCTTTATTATAATTCTTGTAACTATTTTTCTATATTGTATAAGTATGTGATCAATCATAGACACAGCCTAAGTATATTTTAAGTATGAAGTATACTAATGTAGCAAGTATACTAAAATCAATGTACTAGTAGTATCTTTGTAAGTATACTACTTAAACACCTTGCAACTTAGACGCCTTGTCTCACTTTTAAGTTTATAGATGAATTCTTTTAAGCAGTGTTGGGGGTAATGCATTACAAGTAACACGAGTTATGTAATATAATTACTTTTCTAAGTAACGAGTAAAGTAACGCATTACTTTAAAATATTAAGTAATAATATTTGAGTTACTTTTTAAAAAATGTAACATTATTAACTTTTTTGTTTAATTAATTAGTTTTTAAATTGCTGAATTAAAATTGAGATGAGAGAATGCGCTCATTATTTTGAACACATGAAAGAAAAGGAATTGTACTTGAAAATGGTTTGAACTTCACTAATAAGACAAAAGTTCAAAATCAGCAAACACATTAAACTTTGAAAGCTTTAAACTTTCATTTATCTGTATATACGGCATGTAGAGCTCTGCCTCAGGAAGTTCTCAGAAGATAACGTTATCCTACATAATTTTTTTAATGTGTTTTTTTTAAGATAAATGAAGGTTATACACTGTGTTGTTAATTGCAGAGCTCCTCTATTAAAAAAAGAGAAAAAACCCTGCAAGTTCTGAAAAAGATCAACCCTCAGCCAGGTCAGAAAAAGTAACGCAAAAGTAACTCACGTAACCCATTACTTTCCATAAAAAGTAACTAAGTAAAGCAACTACTTTTTCAACTCAATATTGTAATGCATTACTTTCCAAAGTAACTTTCCCCAACACATCTCGGTTCTTATTTGTAAGTATAAGTGTATTTGTAACTCAAAGGTATACTGATCATTTTTTACTAGTTACTATAACTCTTCTTTAAGTAGATTTAAAGTAAGTTTTTTATGCACACTATCAAATATGATCAGGTTAATTTCCACCATTTTATTTAACTTGTTACTCTTGAACAAGTTTAAAAGACAGTTTGTGACACTATGGCAAAAAAATATTTAATAAGCTACTCAATCAAAAGAGTAAAAACAAATACAAGCCAATAATACTTTGAAATACTTGTAAGTATATAGAAATCAAAAGACTGAACACATGCATTTGATATTGTACACTTAGACTTTTTTTAGCATAAGTTAAGTATATTTAAGAGATGTACATACTAATTAGACTAAACGTAAACTTTATTTATTTTTTGTTTAAAAAGTACACTGTCAATGATTTTTGTCAATTACACAGTATTTAACTGTAATATAAACCGAATTTTACTGTAGGACAGTTATGCAGTATGTTACTGTATTTTAAAGTTGTATTGTAACAATAACTGTATATTTTACAGTATATAAAATACTGTAAATACATATAGAGCAAGATAAATGGTGCTGTAAATATAAATACAGTATTTTTGCTGTAACTGATTTACAGTAAGTTACTGGTGCTGCCAGTAAGTTACTGCAGATTCTACAGGAAATTGTTAACAGTGGAGTAATACAAATGACATCCTGAATGCACCTAACAAAGTACTATTAAATAATTAAAATTTTAAAATTTAAAATCACAAGAAACGTATCATTCTCTTATGAGCTAACTTTTGTGTATGAACTGCATCAAATATATATATCATACCTCAGACTGACCACCTGTCCCAAAACCAGTCCAAATGAAGTGAATACAGCAGAGGATAAAGACACGGCTCCTCGTAAGTGCTTTGGTGCACTTTCACCAAAATACATGGGCTGTACATTCATACTGATCCCTAAATAGAAAGAGGAAGAAACATTATCTCAAAATATTAGGCGCTCATTAATGATAATTTTATGGGCAAAATAGATATATACACAATACCTGCATTTATTCCAACTAAAAATCTTGATATAATAATCATCTCAAATGACTTTGCTGTTCGGCTCAGCAGTGCAAGCAGTGAACTTGATAATAGAAAGACATTATTAAGCAGCAAAGTCTTCTTCCTTGGAAACAAGAACACAACAGGTTGAATTATTAGCATGAAGGTTTTGTGAATACTGTATATCAACAATAAGCTGAGAAAAGTGACCATACCTCCCTAAACGTACAGACATTGGTCCTGCTATTAGGGCCCCAGTAAGGCCACCCAATGAAAAAATGGAGACTATAAAGGTCCAAATCAGTGTGACTTTATAAACCCCCAATTGTATTCCCCATCGCTCCTGAAATGTCTCATTCACAAAATTTTGAATAAACTGCAGGATGGAACACAACAAAAAACAGGTAATTAGCCATAACACCCACACACACACATAAACACACTTGTATTGCTTTCTTTATGGGGACTTTCTAAACTAAACAAAAAAAAGCACACACATGGTCAACGTTTAACTGACATTGCATACTTTTTGGAGAACACAATGTGATGAATCAAAAGGTATACACACACACACACACACACACACACACACACACACACACACACACACTGAAACATTTACAATATATTATTATATCACTTACAGTAGTCGGTGCATTCATTATGGCCAGGTTGTATCCATACTGTAATGTTCCTCCAATCGCTGCAGACGTCACCATTAATACCAAGGTGTATGAATGACCCTGATTAGACAAATACATTACGATGTTAACATGCTTTTTTAATCAGTATTTAATCTCCAACTGCACAAGATGTTATGCCCTAAAAAAGAACTTTAATGAGTTGCACAAATTAAATGTATTTCATACAAATTACTAATAGTTCATTAAAATGTCAATAAAGTGAGAGCTACATTAACTTTACATTGAAACTTTATTTACTTAAAGAGATAGTTCACTCCAAAAAAAATAGAAATTCTGCCATCATTTACTCGTCTACCACTTGTTCCAAACCTGTTTGAGTTTATAGTCAAAATAATATATTTTGAAGAATGTTGAAAAACTGTAACCACTGACACCCATAGAAAAGCTAATACTAAAATGCTCCACTATTACAGGTTTCAAACATTCTTCAAAATATATTATTTTTGTGTTCAACAGAACAAATAAACTCAAACTGGTTTGCAACAAGTCAAGGGTAAAGGATGACAGAATTTTTATTTTGGGTGAACTATCGCTTTAAAAACAAAACTCAGACTAATGAAAAACTTCAGCAATAGGACGGTCGTAACATTTTACCTTCTTCTCCTTTGTAGTCATGCTGTCCTTTTCGTATGTGCTACAGATTATTCCAGAGATTGAAATCCAAAAAATAGAGAAAGAAACTTTCAGTTTATTCTGTTCTCGCCATTACATGAGACATCGGTGTTCTGCGGAAGGGGCGTAAAAATGAGAGACAGACACGCGTCTCCAAATGTTACGTCCAATAACAAGCAACTTCGGTATAGTTTTACTAACAATCGTCTTGACTAAATAAAATAAAACAATATTGTAATAGATTTTCGAATTTTCTTGAGAGCTCCCGATGAATTAAACGCACCTGCTTGTGTCCATTTAAATGTCCAAGTCCATTGAAATGTTATGAGATCATATAAACTAGTTCAACTCCACCTGTCGGAAAATACATATAACTGTAGGTAGGCTACTGTAAAACCGTACAAAGAGTATTTATGCAACATATCTTCTTGTCTTTTAAAAATAAAAAAATAGTTTTAAGCTGGTTTTAGATTCAGTCAGCACTAGGCACGTATGCGTTTATGTATTCTTATGGAATGGCAGTAATAATTTGAGATAATATTGAGCTTATCTGTTCATTCCACTAGAGGGCAACATAACATTAATATAATTTTGCACGCGTGAAGTTTGCACTCTGTTAAAAACGTTTTAGAAGGACTAAAGTCGATTTTGGTTGACTTATAAAATAAATTATGAATCAGCTTCGAGTTTATATTAACTGACCCAACGACTGGACAAAATCTTTGCCTTTATGAAAACTAACAAGCCAAAAAGAAGAAGAAGAAGAAGAAGAAAAAGGTTGAACCATGGTAACCACAAAATTTTTATTATAATTTTTTAATTACTAATTGTTGCAAAATTGTACACCACAAAACAGGGAACAATCACCATCGCAAGGCACATTTACCATTAAAATTGGTAACCACAAAATAACCATGGTTTTAGTAGAAATGTGGTAAATCAAATGATAGTCAATCTGAAAACAAGCAAAAAAATCTTTTGATAAAAAAACAGTTTTGATATAATATCATATCGTTAATTTTCATAAGGATAAATATGTTCTTGTCTGTATGTGTTACAAAGAGTGGTCTATCAAATTGTTCGAGTTAGAATTAAGATATTTTTTTACTAAGTTAATGTAACTTAGATCTGCTTTTGTCCCAATATAGCCTGTTTATACTATTACAGTTGCAGTATGCGTTTTCTTAACTCATTTTGGCCTTCAGTGTAATCCAGTCTTAAATTAAAGAAATACTTGTGGGAGTGGATTGGAAAAATCATGCCACATCACACATGTAAATGCAAACTTGACAACAAAAGCAGATAAACATAAGAGCTAGCCAGGTCAATGTGACTAATCCATTTCTAAAGAAATTGACCACTCTGGTGAAAAACAAAAACCCAACAACAACCAACAAACCAACAAACAAAAGAAACTATCACAGAATTTTTTCTTTTAACAGAAACAGTACTGGTCCTGCGGGTACTGGTCATTTTTTGCCTTCTACTGGTGAGATATTAAAACCAACAAATCGTAATGGAATATGTTTAAAACCCACTAGAAAATGTATTGGTTAATGTAACAGTTAATGCTTTCCAATGTTGTAGTGATATTTGTAGTGTAATGAGAACTATAAGAACATCTCTGATAGACATCCATCTATTGTGTTTTTAAAATGTGACATCAGATATCACTCGTTTTTTTAAACACATTTGTCTAAATGTTAAACAATACACTTAAAGGGTGGTCCCTGGGACTAGTGTAAAAAACCCAAAAACAATATTCCATATGGGTCTGAATATTACCTATATTTAAAATGTTCATATTCTGTTAAATTTCTAGTCATTATACCTACTATATTCATTATATATATATATATATATTTGTATTTATTATAATTGTTAGATTATTCGAAAATAAATTAATACGTTATAAATAAATAAATAAATAAATAAATAAATAAATAAATAAATAAATAAATAATGTTTTAAAACCCTAACTGTCCTCCAGCCCAGCAGTGCACTCCTCTTTTAACTCGCGCGCGCACACACAGCAGAAGGATGTTCAGGGTGTGGAGAGTCCTGCGCTCTGAGTAATCTATAAAAGCATTTCTCTACTTAACTATAGTTTACCCCTGTTTATCATATTCAACATCATAGTGAATTAGAAATAAATAGTTAGCGTTTCACATGACGTCAACATTAAGACGACGTTGCTCAAGTTTGACGTCAAGTTTAAAATACCTGGATCGACGCATGGCGTCTTGTGTCGAGTAGGCGACATGAAACTATGAAGAAAGACGCACAGAGTTTTAATATGGAAGTCAGATGTCCGACCAGTGCAACGGACGCTCAGTAGTAGCTACTGGCCAATCTCACGAAAACGCGCGTGCCTTCAGCTTTATTGGCAAAGATAAATGTTTTAATATAAAAGACGACGCTTCGAATCCTTCATTAACAACTCACCTAAACGCCTTATAATGATGTATCGTGCTTTTTGGGATACAATATTCCTTCTCACCGGTGAGTACAAGTGTTTATTGTTGTGTTCTTTCGATACATTGTAATCAAATAACTCTGAAATGTAGCCGAACACTTAAGTTAACGAGAGATGCAACACAGACCGAAACGATTTTGAAGTGTTGTTTTTTTCAAGAAAATTAAATTTTTGTAAATAGTCTACCTAAATAAACATGTCTGAATTTAATTTAAACCGACCTAAATTCAGAGTATTGATTGAGAGATTCAGACACCGAATATAATGATGTGATTTGTGAATGAAGCTTTTAATGATGTGCATGTGATTTTTCTAGTGGTGATAAAATGGGTGTGTGAGTGTGTATATATATATATATAGCTCTATGACTTGACGCTAATCTTTAATAATCTCTAAGTTTTTTTCCTGACACAAACCATTGTCTCATCATCAGTAGTGAAGAACTTACTTGGGTATCCAATTTATAATAATTTAGCTTAAATTTGACAGATGTCTTGTCAGTCTGTGTAATGCATGGTAGAAGCAGTGGTTTGCTGTCCTTTTTTGTCCAGCAGCTTCTCTGGCTCAGTAGTCTTGCTCCCTTCATTAACGAGGTTAACTGAGCTTAGTTTAAATATAGAGCCATTCTCTCCTTTATGCCTTTGTCGCTACAGTGAAGGCACGTTCTTAACCCAGCAAGCAGTATTAATGTTAGAAAATCAAGTTTCATGAAATTATTTCTTTTTAATCAGTAGGACATTGTGTGTGCTGTTGCTTTCTGTGATTTCAAATATCCGAATATCAATATTTGAAATCACAGATCATCATGACTAGGCATTTCTAAACCTGCCAGATGCCCCATAAAGTACTTTCTTTTCTACTTTCTAAATAACATTCAATGGGAACTTGATCTCTACTGCAACAATAGACAAGGTCCCATTTTCTCAGTATGCGATTTTGTTACAACAATGGTGAAGGAATGGCACCTGGTAAAGAAAACCCTTTCTATAAAGGTGTACACTTGCAATAATGGCAAAGGGTTTTCTTACTTTAAAGGGCTAGTTCACCCAAAAACATTACTCACTTTATTATTATTTACTTACTTGTTCCAAAACACAACTGACTGACTCCTGTGGAACATCATGAGAAATGGCTCTGTTCTTTTGCCCAGTGCTTAACAAAACTGCTACAGCGTTCTTCAAAATATCTTCTTTTTTGTAAAGGGAGAGTTCTCCCAAAACTTAAAATTGTCATCGTTTACTCTCCTTTCACTTGTCACACACCTCTTTGAGTGTCTTATTTTCTGTTGAGCACAAAAGAAGTTATTCTGAAAAATGTTAGAAAAATGAAACCATTGACTTCCATAGTAGGAAAAACAAATACTATGAAAGTCAATGGTTTCAGTTTTCTAACATTTTTCAGAATAACTTCTTTTGTGCAGAAAAGGGAAGCACGTAAAGGTTTGTATCCACTTGAGGGTGAGAAAGTTGTGAGTAAAGTCTGATTTTTGGGTGATTTATCCCTTTAAGAATTTATTCGCTCAGGAATCTCTTCTCTCTGGGCATTTTATTTATTATTTTATTTTCTGTTTACATGCTGAAACTGTGTCCATGAGTAACATGGCTCCAACAAGTCTTTCATTTGGTAAATGTATCAATATATTTTGTGGACTCCTTTCAGCTCGGTGCTTATGTTTTAAATCTTAAAGTGTTCTTGTAACCAGGAAAGCTTTTTCCGAGAAGTTTCCAGTGCAATGAAAAATAATGTTCTCTCATTTAACAAGGATTTTCATAAAAGCCCCATGCACATAGAATATAAAAGTGCCTTGAGGTCCCAGACTCTCATCAAACCATTTTAGTGGCACCACAGTAAACATTGGAGACTAATCGGAACACTTTGGAAATGGTATAAAACAGACGGAGATGGCCTGCATGTGAATCATTATGCATGGCCTTAGCTTAAATAACAGATTTCTAACCAGGTAATTTACCCAGTCTAAAAATAAAGACACTTTTAATTGAACAAAATGAATAGCATGTCACAGAATTGATTGAGAGGCCTTATTAATTGCATATTCAGTCATTTATAAATATAATTAAAACCAAATGTTTGTGTAAATATATTTTACAACTCAATTGGTTTCAGCAGTTTTGCATTAGCATGTTGTTAAGCTAATGACAATAGTAAGCATATTAGTATTTTCATTGTTGAATTAAAGAACTTATAATCAGCATTTTCTTGACATCTTGAATTTACTTTTCATTGATCTCATTGCAGTGTTATTCAACGCACCAATAATGGTGCAAAAATGTTCCTCTAAGACACTTTTAGAACAGTGCAATACATTTTTGGATTTGTGATGTTTGGATTTGCCATTTGGCGTAGATGTAAGCATGAACTGTAAGGGCCATGACAAGATTTCTCCAGCAGTATCCTACCTGTGCATGCGGAGAGATCCGCATCACAATCCACTTTAATTTATCCTAACCCAGTCTTTCTCTGTAGCAGTTCTCAAAATAGTCTAAAGGTCAGAAGTCAGAAACTCCCACTGTTGTTCCATGGCATTTTAATTAATCTCTGAGTCTGAAGCTAGTTGACTTTGAGTAGCTATTTCTCGTTTGAGCTAAATGCCTCTCAAGCCTTTTTCTCTCTAGTGTGTGATGCTGTTGCTTCGTGGTTTTGTCATTGCTGTAACCATTATGAATGTGGCATTTTTTGACTTTGTTGGATCCTCGTTTTCACGTTTGGGTAAGTGGTTGAGTTATTTGGAGCGTTTTGAAGACCTCGTCGTAATCTGCTTGCTTGGTTATCGTCAACATTTTTTAGTTTCTGTTGAATATATGCATGTTGTGTTTGATTTGTAGGCTCCCTTTTTACATATGGGCAGGTGCAAGAGAATTCTACCTCAACGACGACAATTGCAACCACCACAACTACTACCACAACTACCACCACTACCACCACCAGCACGACCACCACTACTACTACCACACGAGTCAGAAGTATGTGACACCTCTAATTTTCTTAATGCTTGGGTTAATTTAGGTTTCATAGGTATGAAATGCCATGTGTGTTTATGTAACCTGTTACGTGTTATGCAACACAAAATGGCCGTCTTATGAAAGCGAGCTGCTTTTTCTGCATATCAGAAAGTAAATATTTAAATTAAGTTTTTGTTTTAATCTCAAAACTGTATTTTAATGTATTTGAAAACGTAAGCTTTGTTTATAGGAAACACTTATTAAAGGAACACTCCACTTAAATTTTTTTTTTTTAATAAATAGGCTCATTTTACAACTTCCCTATAGTAGAGTAAACAGTTGAGTTTTTAATTTTTTGAATCCATTCAGCCGATCTCCGAGTCTGGCAATAGCACTTTTAGCTTAGCTTAGCATAATATATTTAATTGGATTAGACCATTAGCATCTCGCTCAAAAATGTTTTGAAAATTTTCCTATTTAAAGCTTGACCCTTCTGTAGTTACAACTTGTACTGAAATGAAAAGTTATATTTTCCTGGTTGATATGTCTAGGAACTATACTCTAATTCTGGCGTAATAATCAAGGAATTTTGCAGCTGTGCCATGGCTGCAGCAGGCCCAATAATATTATGCAGTGCCTGAAATCACATTAATACAGGAACTGCAGCAAAGTAAATATGTTCTGAATCATCCCGCACAAATGTCTCCTTGGTTGCAAGGCATGCTCCTGTTCAAGCAGGTGGACATGTTGGTTATATTAACGGAAGTTAGACAAATTTTAGCACCTGCTGCAGCCACGGTATGGCATCAAAGTTACATCAAACGGCATCAAAGATTATTATGCCAGAATGAGACTATAGTTCCTAGTTCCTATTCGCCTGGACATCTCCAATCAAAATCCATTCAACAATCAAGTCAATAAAAATAACCAAGTCTTCACCTTTTGCTTATTTATTAATTTTACAAATAATTTATTATACTCAGATGTAGGCTAGTGCACTTAACAATACTATAAAATAAATCTGTTGCTACTTTATTGCTACTATGATGACACCTTGGTTTGTCAGACTATTTCTCACATTGGAAAAACAAATGGTAATGGTGGACTACTTGTGTAAAGTTAGTTCATGTATTGTACAGCAGACAGTTTTCATTCACTGTAAATAAAACATTTTTAGACAAAGCTCACGATGATTAGAAAAAGGGATTCTGCCAGTTTAAAAACAAGCCCCTCAGATCATAATAGTAGCCTTGGATGAGTCTTTTTTTGTCTTATACAATGTCTTTACTCTCTTCAGATCAAATGTGTTGCCTTAGGGAGGACAAAGTCTGAGAAACCGGCTGGTCTTGAAATAATAGAATCTAAAGGGCTTTGATCCTCCAGATAATATAAAATCCTCTAATTCTGATTGGTAACCTGGTTGAGAACTTGGGATTCATTTTCTTTACTTTTATTTATTTACTGATTACAAGTTTCTTCCACGAAATAGCTCTATTCTCGTGTCATTTAATAATCTAAGATGGCATTAATGGTCATCAGGCCTTTCGTAGAACTCTTGCATAGATCTTTAGCAATAAAACAAATTTTTTTTTTGGTTTTTCTTGAAGAATTTATAGCAGCTGCAGTCCACTCTCACTTCGATGACTGTCCCGACTCCCACAGCCACTTCTGTTTTCATGGCACATGTCGTTTTCTCATCCTGGAGGAAACACCTGCATGTGTGTAAGTTCAGAGGTTCTCTTTTTTTTTTCATGCTGAATCGAAATAATTAGATGTTTTAAATGCATTGCACTGATTGTCAGGTAAAATACATCTCTTGTCTGTTAACACAGTACTAATGTTTAAATTGCAATTTTATTTTCAAATTTGATAAGCTTTTGTGAGTCCAGCATGCTTGCTTACAACCTAGATCAAGTAATGTTTATGTAAGGAGATATGCATGTCTAAATTTATTGTATTATTAAAATATTTGGCAAAAAGTACCCAGATTACTTATTACTACTGGTGAGATTCTGATAAGTACATGCAGTAAACATTTTACTATTTACTAGCAGTTTTTCAATAGAGTTTTTAGCTTTTTTTGCAGGGCAGAGTTAAAAAAAAAATCCTCCATTAAAGCATTATAACTTGTAAGTCATGATCCAAACCAACCAACTACTAAACATCTTTAATGAGGTTCAGAACTACAGTACATAAGGTATTTCAAATGGCACAATCAAATAGAAAGCAATGAGGAAAAAAGCTATTAATATCAAGCTGGTTGTACCTATAGAAACAATATATTTCAAGTTTATTACAAGGTATGCATATGTGTACAAAATATTTTATACTTAAATACACCTATATTGTTAGCTATATTGTTAATGCATAGGAGACTCTAGTATGTGGTGCTCTTTTGAAGCGTTTTTCTTTCATGGTTTTCTGTACAGCATTATGGGTAATGTAGTCTTAGTTGAATTAGTGATTATTAAAAAGCATAAACACCAAATTAACATCATCAGCTCACAACAAGTCTGTCTTTAAAGTTTATCTTTTATTGTATGGCTGCACAATATTGGAAAAATCTATCATTGCGATATTTAGTTATTCTGCGGTATGAATACAATTAAACCAGATGACTTGAATATCTCTATTTGGAGAGAATATATAATTTTAGGTTGTTTGGGGTGATTCTGTAGGGGAGTGCATCTGCATAAAATATAATAAACAAACTGCAAGCATAGATAAATACAAATTAAATAAACAGTTTTCTTGTTTTCCAAGGAGTATAACAGTATTCAGGTATACAGTAATTAAATAATCAAATGTAAAATAATACTTCATAGCCTTCCTTGTATAAATAATTCAGTTAAATTAATCGCAGGGCTGAGCCTGGTCAATACCTGGATGGGAGACCACATGGAAAAACTAGGTTGCTGTTGGTAGTGGCGTTAGAGAGGCCAGCAGGGGGTGCTCAACCTGCCTTTTGTGTGGGTCCTAATGCCCCAGTATAGTGAAGGGGACACCATAGTGTCAGTGAGCGCCGTCTTTCGGATGAGACGTTAAACCGAGGTCCTGACTCTCTGTGGTCATTAAAAATCCCATGGCACTTCTCGTAAAGAGAAGGGGTGTAACCATAGACTAAAAGATATGGACGTAGTATCCGTGATGTCACCCATAGGTTTCTGAAGAACGCAAAAGAAGCTACAAGTAGGCGTGGCCAACAGTCGCCATTTTGTTCGCGCGTCATCGCACCGACCGGGGGATACCAAACAAGGGCGAAGAGGCGGAGTGTGAGCGTAGCTACAGAAGCCTGCTAGCATTTTGCTTAGACTGGCTTTTCTTTGGGAGAAACGCTTAATTCTTCATTACCTGCGACTCATTTGTGTTCGGGCCACATGTGCTTGGCTGTAGACTATATCAATAAAGTGCTTAGACTTTTAAAGACACTGTTGTAATACATTGAGCCACTAAGCATTGTTCTTATGACGTTTTTCTACAGGAGGAAAACGCAAATTACTTCCAGATACTTCAAATATAGTCTGTGCTAGTAAATGCAACACTATTGATGAAATCCAGGCATAACACTGTATGACAACGTTTCAGATGACTGTTCTAGAGCCTACAGCTAATCAATCTGTCAGATTCTGGAGGGCATTCAAGGTCTAAAGAACATTATAAATGAAAAATTATCTTAAATAAAACAAATACATTCATAGATATGATATATAAGTATATAATTTCACTCACCTGGAAAATAGAGGCCACGTGAATGGTTTGTGAGGCTGTGAGCACAATTAAGTGCCATATCATGTGATAATTGTAGGAAAAATTCCAAAAAGCAATTGACTGTGTAAAGCCACATAAAACAAAATAAAAATATGATGTATATGCCGAGTTCAGCTGCTAATCAGCCGGAATCAGCTGAGGTGAAGTGACGGCGACCAGCGAGACCTAGCTGTCACTCAAGTGGCCACGTCCTTAATTATGCAGACTTCATTCATTCATTCATTTTCTTTTCGGCTTAGTCCCTTTATTAATCTGGGGTCGCCACAGCGGGATGAACCGCCAACTTATCCAGCATATGTTTTACACAGCGGATGCCCTTCCAGCCGCAACCCATCTCTGGGAAACATCCATACACACTCATTCACTCACATACACTACGGACAATTTTAGCTTACCCAATTCACCTATACCGCATGTCTTTGGACTTGTGGGGGAAACCGGAGCACCCGGAGGAAACCCACGCGAACACGGGGAGAACATGCAAACTCCACACAGAAATGCCAACTGACCCAGCCGAGGCTCGAACCAGCGACCTTCTTGCTGTGAGGCGAACGTGCTACCCACTGCGCCACCGCGTCGCCCATTATGCAGACTTAATATAACTAAATATAAACAAAACGGATGAGTTATAAAAAAATTCACCCCCCCTCACAGTTGTCATGAAGGGTAATATTAGCTATATACACCATAATCGTTCTTTGTACCAGGCTGTAAACACCTTTTTTTGTGCTGTAAAGTTGGCCATTTTAACAGGGGGCTCAATAGAAAGAAATGTGCTCTATTATGGAGCCAGGACTAGCAGAATTTCGATGAATTGCAGTTTCAGTTACTTTCGTATTAGCTTCACGTGGGAGAGTGGGAGGTTGTTGCTTGGGTGTAACCCCGGTGTCCTGGCCAAATTCCCTCCATCGGCCCTTACTAATCGTGATCTCCCAATCATCCCCATCCACCGAATTGGCTCTATCATTGTCTCTCCACTCCACCAATAGCTGGTATGTGGTGAGCGCACTGGCGCCGTTGTCCAGCGCAACGGTTGCCCCCCCCCCCCATGATTGTGAAGCGCTTTGGGTGTATGGCCATACACAATAAATGCGCTATATAAATATGCATTAAATTACATGCTATTAAAGGTACAAACTGTACAGTTTCTTATGGCTGAATGCTTTTAAAATCCTCAAAACACATATATAAATTATAATCCAGACTCAGCATTGCATATCCTGCGATGTGACTATTGTAAAAAAAAAAAAAAAAAACTTCTTGGAGAAAATTGTTTAAAATTAATGGAGATTTTACTTCTGGAACTTGACTATTATGCTCCATAGATGAAGAGTAACAACTGTGATAAAGCAGGGTAGTGTGTGCTGTTTTATTTAGTGCGTCACCTCTGTGTATGTAATCAAATATTGTGCATCTTAATCACTTAATCACAAAGAGATTTCAAATGTTCTAATACCATGATTGAACTTTATGTTAGATTTACCACAAAACCTGATTTGGATTCAATTGTTTGTGCCCTTATTGTACGTACAACATATTTTATGTAATAACAGGATTAGAATCGGAAATGCAAGGGAAAAAAAATTAGATTCGAGTTGCCGGTGTAAAGAAGGCTAAACGGACTGACATGCATTTTGATTGCTGACTCACTTGGATAAATTGTTGCCAACAGCCTGTTCGTTGAGCTGTCCTTGTGTAGACAAGCATGTTTTGTCCTTTTGCTAAATTGCTTTTCCATGTATACATTTGGCACAATAGCAGGATTCAAATCCATGTCTGCATTTGTATGAGTTCTCTTGTTCCACATCCATATCTGTAGCAGTTCACAACAAAACATTGAATGAATTATAACTAGTTTAAATGTGATTGGTTTCATGAACATGATAGGATGCACAAGCTTTTATGAACAAGATTCTTCATTTTATGATTAAACACTACTAAATGCATTCATCTTTTGGTGCACGTTTGTTTGCATAATGGGGTTTAGTATTATTCATCTCCCGTTTCAGTAGTAATGAAGGACATTCTGATGTATGTTTGTGTAGATGCCATCCTGGCTTTGTGGGCATGCGGTGTGAACATGCAGATCTCCTGGCAGTGGTGGCATCAAACCACCGGCAGCAGACCGTGGCCACTATGCTGGTGTTGTGTGTGGTGGGCAGTGTCATGCTCATGCTGATCTGCACTTTACTGAAGTGAGTAATGTTCATTTAGAACACCTTTAAATTGTGTTGATTTATACTTTACTTTTTAAATAGTGACATCAGAAAATCTTGCATTCTAAGAAATAGATAGGAACATTTATGCAAATTTAAGTATGCGCAAAATGTTAATCATTCAGAAATGGGTGATGTATGTCATTAAAATTATGTAAAATATGTAAAAGTCTTGTAAAATGCAAAATCATTTATTCTCTATAAAGTTTGTTTATTTGAATAATGCAATAATTGATGACCAAAAATCAAAGTCCCATTAAAATGATCTATTAATTATTCTGAAGTATGTAATGTAAAATATACTTTTTAATTCACAAATATAAACAATTTTGTGTCCAAAAATTTCTCATTAACAACTTGACAGAAAAAAACGATTAAATGTCATACAAATTTGTATTCGATTTTAGATGATTAGAAACTTTTTTTTTTTTTCTTTTTTGACAAATAGGTAAATTTAAATAGTATTTTGGATTTGCACTGTGAGTTTTTTACTATGTAATAAAATGATTCTTTTTCTATTAATGCCTGAGATTATTCTTATGTTTGGTACATATGGTATTTAAAAGTTATTCATTCATTTTCTTTTCGGCTTAGTCCCTTTATTAATCTGGGGTCGCCACAGCGGAATGAACAGCCAACTTATCCAGAATATGTTTTATGCAGCGGATGCCCTTCCAGCTGCAACCCATCACTGGGAAACACCCATACACTCTCATTCACACACAAACACTACGGACAATTTAGCTTACCCAATTCACCTATAGCGCATGTCTTTGGACTTGTGGGGAAACCGGAGCACCCGGAAGAAACCCACGCGAACATTGGGGAGAACATGCGAACTCCACACAGAAACGCCAACTGACCCAGCCGAGGCTCGTGAGGCGACAGCACTACCCACTGCACCACTGAGCCGCCCTATTTAAAAGTTATTTCTTTCTTTTTTTTTTGAAATATTACAGTAAATTACATATTAATGAGCGTATTCTATAAATCAATATAGCAAAAATACCTGAAATACATGTCATTATTATTTTAAAAATGTTTCTACACATTCTAATAAAACACATTTTATCAAGAAGTTGTCTTACAATTTGTTTTAATGCTGTTTTGTTTTACATTGTTTCATTCACAGTGTATTTTCATATTTATACAGTGTAATTTTTGAACAGACATTACTTCAGTCTTCAATGTATCACAACCCTTCAGAAATCATTCTCACGCCTAATACATGATTAAAGCAAATGATCTTTTTCAGGTTTATTCTGTTCACCAGTTTTTGCTGCATTAACAGTACATTACAATCATTCTGTGAAATTTTTCTTTTTAATGTAAGGTGAAAGAGGTCATTTGTAACCTTTACACATTTGTCTGTGCAGTTGTTGGTGGAGACGGGGTGGTTGTGGGCGAGGTAACACCCTCTCCTGTTGGACGGAGAAGCCTAGGAGTATTTTGACGAGTGGGACATCGTGCTGTAACTCAGAAACAGGTATTCCGGTGCTACATTTCCATTTTTACACCATTTTTGTGCTGAGCTGTATGGTCGTGTGTTAAATGTCCTGTGGTGTGTAATTATGATCATCAGGAGGGGGTGTTTGCATTGCTGAGACCAGCATATGCGTGACGCCTTTAACTTTTAATGGCCTATGATTTGGGTTTAAGCTGTAAGTTTAGCCATCTGTTGTCACATTCTACTAAGACCGTCAATGAACAGGAGACTAATGGGGGTGTAGGAAATTTTAATGCAAGTTGGTCATGGTGAAACATAGGCTAATAAACTTTGATTTTTAATGTGTTAATGTGTAGTCATCTATCTAATTTAACTATAACTAATTTAAAAATAAAATTATATATATATATATATGTATGTATGTGTATATTTTGATCAGTCAGAAGATTACTAGGACACTAATAATTCTTTACTGCTATTTTAACATTTGGAAAATTTAAATATGTACACTACTGTTCAAAAGTTTGGGGTTAGTAAGAAGTTAGTTTTGTTTCTTATCAAGGTGAAATTATTTGTTAAAAACTGTTACACATTGAATATATTACAATGTAATGTTAGATTTAGATTTGTTAAATAATAGCTTCTTGTAAATTAGTGATAGCTTCTTGTAAACTGATTTTGTAATATATTTAAAAAAAACTGAATTTTAACTGTGATGTAAAATCTGAGTTGTCAGCATCTATAACTTCAGTTTTCGGTGTCACATTATCTTTCAGAAATCCTTCTTTTCTATTATTATTATTATTATTATTATTAAGCAGATATTTGAATAACAGTAAGTACATTACATATAAGTACAGTAAGTACATATGAAGTATAATCTGCTGATTTTATACATACAGAATAATAATAATGGAATACAGTTATGTCAACAAAGACATAATTTTGATATGCTGATTTAGTGCTCAAAATTATTTACAATATCAATGTTGAAAGCAGTTGTGCTGCTTAATACTTTTGTGGAAACCTTTATATGTTTTTTTGTGTTCTATGATGAACTGAAATGTGAAAAGAACAATTTATTTTAAAGAGCAATCTTGTGAAACAATGTAAAATTATTTACTCTTTGATCACTTGAATGCATCAAAATTATAGAAAATATTCTTACAGCCCCCAAACTTTTTAGTGGTAAATAAATAAATGCATGAATAAATTAAAACATCTTTTAAATACAAAAATGCACTAAAAAATGTGTACAAAACATGTGTAATCTACAGACTTTACTTAAGTCTTTGGATCAAAAGGTTTGATTTAAAAAAAGATTTTGAAAAAGTGTTCTGTCAGGTATGTGTAAATCTTTGACTGATACCCTGTGAGTATATATGTTCCATGTCTCCATGGGCAGATAATGTGTAATCCCTTCAAGGAACTGAATATCCCCAGTCTAAATGATGCAATTAGAAATGGAATTGGTGGAATTCTGTCCATACAAACACCCTCAGTTTTCAGTGGCAGTCTGCTCACAGTGCAGCTTGTTGACAGAGAACCGCGATGCTTTAATTAGATTTGTCGACAGGATGTTGTCAAATACTTCGTCAGTATCGTCAGGCATTTCTAATTGTTCGATAGAATGGTGACTGTGTTTCCACAGTAACGTACCATAACATTTGCATGTATCAGGTTTGAAGTAAAACACTGTGCCATGTTTGTCTTACATGCATGTGTTTTGTCAACTTTCTCTTGCGCTTCCATCTTGTTGTCTTCTCACCTCATCAGAAAATGTTCCCTACGCACAAGGTACTAATACATGAAACAACATATGTTAGATTTTCGTCTTTATCTGGCACAATGAACATCAGACTACACTTTGATTTCCGACCAATCATCACTTGCCATCATTAATGATATACGTGATGTCATAAAAAAAAAAACGAGAAGTTGCCACTGGCTACTGTAAACAAAAGTAGTTATGCACCGATCTTGATGTTTAATGGCCAATTACCATTTAGATTTTTTCCCTTCTTTTAAAACTAGAAAACAACAAAAACAATCTTATGATTACATGAACAAGGTGTTTATGTGCTTTGTGGCAGACTGAACATCATCAAATCCAATGACTTCCAATGTGACATGTTTTATATTATATTATTCCACCTATTTTGCTTCCCCAATTTTTATATGGAGAAGCTTCTGTGCTGTTATTGGTCAGCATAGTGTGTTATGTGAAAAAAATGAAACATTCTAATCTTTCTGTCATCGATTCTAAAGTCCCTTTAAGGCAAGTCATTTCACTCGGCGGCCATATTTGAAACGCCTCTCGGGCATTCTGTTTGAATGGGGAAACATCAAATTCTCCAAAATTGCTTGCCAAGCTTACGATTAAATTTCATATTAGGAATCACCGATAAAATTAAACAACAACTGTCTCATTAGTTTTATTTCTAAACGTTCGAATCACACAAAATTCCCCCAGAGAATCGTCAGTCTATAGCGATCTATGATTGGCTCATGTACTAGAAGGCGGGGCTTCATTCACTATATTGACCGTTACACTTTTCCCCATTCAAAACTACACGAGTGACACGTCTTGTGTATTCTACGCTGTAAAAAAATATCTGTTAAGTTCCCTTATTTTGTGTTTTCTGTTTATTTACGGTTGTGAATTGCATTATAGGAGCTTGATCTCTGCTCTGTTCACTTTTGATGTTGAAAATTCAACTCTACTGTTTAACAAAGTAAGTTTTATTGACATTTTAGTAGTTTGAAAAAATATAATGTTTAAGAAATAATATATAGAGAAATAAGTCAAAAAATGTGCTGGCAGCTTATTACAAGTTTTTGTACTGTAATATACAACACCAACACAGACAATATATCACTTTAAACTATTACAAATGTTAATAAAAGTCACTTTTTAAAAAGGTTTTTAAGGTTAAAAGTTGTCAGAAAAATGATCAAGGTCTCATAATGCAATTCAAAGGCATAAATAAACTTAAAAAAAAAAAATAGAAACATGAATCACAAAATATGGAAACCTGCTAATTTACGGATATTTTTTACAGTGTATAGTCGATTCTCAGTGTGTGCCATTGTCATATACAAATCGTGCTGTATGTAAAGTATTTTGTGCCAGATTTAGACTGATAATGTGTAGTCTGGACCCAGCATTAGACCTTCCATTTCCCCTTCTCTCATGTGGGAAAAAAGTTTCTGTATGGTTTACAATGACTTTTTTTTTTTCATTTATGTCTTTTTCTATGCAGTGGTTTGATGCACGTTTTCTGGA
The DNA here is from genome assembly GCA_903798115.1 of Danio jaintianensis. Classification (NCBI taxonomy): domain Eukaryota; kingdom Metazoa; phylum Chordata; class Actinopteri; order Cypriniformes; family Danionidae; genus Danio; species Danio jaintianensis. The sequence continues at coordinate 11,841,167 of CAIGQV010019356.1, read as the reverse complement.
GCTCACTCAGGTGCCCTCTTAAAAAAAAAAAAAGACACCAAAATCATCCACCTTGCTCCTGGACTTTACAATGACTGCGTTGCCTAAGCTACAGACTTGCAGAGCTGGTAAGCGCAGCACGTGTTCAATATGGGCAGTGGGAGAACTAAAGCAAACATGGAACTTTTATATTCAGAGAGACTAAGTAGTTCCAAAAAGAACATTTTTGGAACAATAACGGCTAATGATGGAAGTCAAAAGCTCGGGAAGGAAAAATCGGAACATAATGGAACTCAACTACAGGAGATACTCAGCCATTTTGGGGAAAAAAGAGATATGGATCAGTGGCTTTAAACAACTGAAATGAAAGTGAAATCGATGAGAGAGGTTTTAACAAAATCATTCTTACTAACAGAGCATATCTTAAAGCTATAGTGTATGTATTAGACAACATTCTCCCAGTCTTTTTTAAAAATACTGTTATTATCAAAACACTTATAATCTGCCATTAATGGGACGTGAAACTCACCAAAAAGTTGTTTTTATCAAGGATATAATACCACATTATTTTCTGAATCACGTTACGGATAAAGAGTGGGAGATTTCTTTTGTTACCATTTAGGTCAGTTAAGCAGCATGCGAAATTAGAACTATTACAGAATCTTTTGCCAATTTATTTTAACGTAATCTCTTTATAATACTGATTTAAAGAAGAAGAAAAAAAGTGTAACAGCTAACATGAGAGACCAAAGCTTCGAGGGACAAATCGTACTTCTGACACGTTATTCTTTCAACACTTTTTATCTGAATGGAGCATTTTTATGTGCTTTTTAAAATTAAAATATTGGTGAACAATTCACAATTATGACATGTAACTCGACAAGTTATGCATAGATTCACGGATCCCACTCAAGATTTTCTTCACGTAATGTGCTTTCAAAGATTTCTCAACATCTGTGAGGTAAATAGTTTGGAAATGGAGCCTCTGTATGTGCACTATTTTTGTAGCGTCACATGATATCTGCATGTTCACATTGAATGCATGCATGTTTGAACACACAGTTACACACAGTGCACTTTTGCGGTGTAGATTTCCACCATGCTGTTAATACAATCACATTTAAATCACTTTACATCAATTTCCATTATAGGTGTTAGTGCATATTTATTCATGCACTGAAAACTCACTTAAAATTGTAGCACACATATGCATACAAAGGCTCAAATCCATGATACAAGCAATCATAATTGATGATAATATTCAGTCTGATGCACATTATATTATGCAAGATATATAGAAGCTTTTACACTGACATGTTTTAAACTGTGTGTTAATTTTGGTTTCTTTTCTAATGGTCTTATGTGTCCCTAAGCTTTTGCCAATGATCTCATGTTATAAAAAAATGTTTGACTGACCCCTTTGTAAGGTATTTCCTCTTTTAGGGTCAGAGATATTTATATATCTTTACATTGATATGTTAAAATGAGGTGCTGGTACATATATAAAGTATGCCACTGTGGGTTTCATTCATTCAAAACCCTTCCCAAGCTGGCAAGTGGCTGATCTAGCACAAAAAAAATAGAAAAAAATAATAATAATTTGATCATGTGATCATGATCCGACTGTGTTCTGGTATCAGATCATGGAGGAAATGTCCAAGTCTGATATCACTGTGTGAAGGTTCATTTAAAAATGTGATCTAATGATTCCTAATGCCCTCGTAAGTTAAAGAGGATTCATCCGGGCAGCTTTTTTGAGTTATCGTGTCTTTGAATGATTTTGATCAGCCTGAAAACAAAAAACTGGTTCAAATGGTTTATGATCTAGTTGGCTGACCCTGATATGTGATTTAAAGGGAACATTCACTCAAAAATGCTCATTTGCAGTTAATTGATTTACTCTTTGACCAACCAAAAATACTTTTTTTATGTAGGATGGTAAAAATGTTTGGTGTCTTTGGTGATTCATAAAATGCAAGTCAATGGCTACTAGTGCTTTGAGAGTCTACAAACGCATAAAAGGAAAACCAAATCAATTCCTGTGGCTTCTAATGATACACTGATGTCTTATAAAGCGAGTCTGTCATCTGTAGAACAAACTGAAAATGATTTGTGTGTGTTGGTCATCAGAATGGTGATTGTGATAATGCTGGACACTGCAACTTGTGATAATAATATTAATGATCAGCTCATGTCTGTATATATGTCATTAAGTGGCTGTGAATTTAAAGTAAAAAATGAGTAAATGTTTGTTTTTTCCGCTTTATAAGACTTCAATGGCATAGGTATTTATTTTGCTTTGCCTGTATGTTTTTTTTTTGGACTCTCAAAACGATGGTTGCTCTTGACTTACACTTCACGAATCACCAAGGATTCAGCTAAAAATGTTTCATATCCTACTGAAGAGAATGAATGGCGTGAGGGTGAGTAAATTAACAGCAAAATTTCATTTCTGAGTGAACTATCCCTTTAATTATGAACTTTTGATTGATTATATAAAATTAAATGTGATTGATCGTAAAAAGATTGAGTATTGTTTATGTAAAAAGAAAAGCAAAATTGTGCATACTTATGTTTGACTTCAAATTAATCAAATTTTTTTTGCTAAAATGATAAATCAAACATTGGGTATTTTGGACTAAACGTTTTTTCGTTGCGTAATCTCCAGATGTGAAATTGCACTCATCCGTGATGATGATGATGTCATAACGGATGTTGTTAATTGGCCTTTGCACCAGAAATGATGCTCAGTGTTGCATCTTTTGCTTCGTTCCAACTGAATCGCATCTAAATCTGGTTAGCTGTTTATTGACTGATATTTATGAATGATATACTGTACACACCATGTGTTTTTCACAGTCTTCTTGTTTTCATGTTGAGGGAGGGGGGGAGACTTTGTAAATAGCGTTTGGGAATATTATTTGGCTTGTACTGTATATGGAGTATGAGGTGTTTTCTTGACAGCATGAAGGTAAGCGGTAGATGATTTGAGTGTGACTGTCACATGCTTTGCTGTATGACGTTTTCTTGAGTGTTTTTGACCTCTTTGTCTAAGTTTGCATATTTTTCCAAATAACACAAAGTGCTGCAATCTTTGGACTCGACCTCATTCTTTCGATTGTAATAATTTCTTGTTTCATCGCATGTTTTATGAAGCACGTTCTTTCCTCCTTGGCACTCTGTCCATTTTTATATCCTCAAACATCTGAATATTTTAAAAGGGTCAAATGGAGTGGCAAACGGAAAACCTCGGGCATGGATTAACAAAAAGCCAGAGTGCTCTTTTTGCTGAGGGAAAAGTTCAGCTCCTTTATTTACCTGCTTGCCAATTTATTTATTTGTTTGTTTGGCTAAACCTTTTGTGAGAATAGGGGAAAGGCCCTAGAGATCATGGCCGAGAGGAGTCAAGCTTGCGCATGAGTGAGCACATGAGGGAAAGTGCCTGCCTGATGGATGTTGCATGACTTCTTTTTATTTCCTTCTCATTTGCTTTTTGTGCTCTTAGCCCATTTCTGATTCACTCCTTTCCATTTTATTCTATTTATAATATTTCTTATTCATAATTTTTTTTCCCGCCTCCATCACGATGCCTATAAAGAAGCTTTAATATACATGAAAACGTTTCACTGCAGAAACCCTTTGTTAGATTATTAAATGCATCTTTTAATAATCTTTAACCGACACTTGGGCCAGACACTTTCTTACAGTCCCTCCATATCTCAAAAAAACATTGTGCATTTATGAAGTTTCACACAGGTGAGTGGGCTTGACAAACCACCTGTAGAAATACCCTTCTCTATATTAAAAAAAACCTCTCCTTACTCTAGCACTTAATTTTCTTAATGAAACAGTTCCTTTGTATAATTAGCACATCTTGTGTGTATTGCCGCTTGTTGAAAAATATAACTTTACACACTGTATTATAAATAAATCATATAAACATTTGCATATTAATCAATAATATTACTGAAAACTGAATTTTAACACGCTTTGATCAATAAAATGTGCCCATTTCTCTGTGTACTGATTTCGTGTGGGTCTGCGCATGACGTAAGATGGGTAGACACATTTTCTTGTTCGAAGCTTCAAAATAAAAGCTACTACGAGCACAAATATAAAGCCAGATTATTTACTCCGACTGTGTTTGTTTGACAGAAAAAAAATTGTTTACACCAAGAGTGGCTTGAGGGTGACTAAATTATAGAGTAATTTAAATTTTCTGGTAAACTATTCCTTTAAAGGAACTTTTTTGTACAATTCAGAAACACTTCTGCATGTTAACAGCGGTGGTCATTTAGTGAACTTCAGCCAGAAACTTACTGCTTAAAGTATGTTCTATAGTATAAAGATCAGTAGTATTAGTTGCCTTTTTCACATGACATTATTTGCACCACTTGACTTCCATTCATAAATCCTCTTCTGAGGCTTCATGGACTAGTGAAATGTTCATTTGATGCACACTTCAGAATCTAAGTAGACATAGTAGGTCATCCAGGTATTCTCGATTACTGTATTATGTATTGTTACCCCTATGTATTATTTTTCACACATTGTATAGCACGGAAGTATGCAATTTCAGACACTTCTGACTGTCTAGATCAAACAATAGGTGACAAGAGGTCATTATTTTCCCATGGAGAATAGTGCTGAAGCTGTGTTGAGCTTTTATCCAAAATGCCAGATCCAATTTGATCTGTATGCTGAATTTATGAGCTTCTGTAGCTACGCTGTGTATGACCACCTTACTGGATGTGATACTCCAAAACAAACAAAATTAGCTTTTATACACTCTCAGAAATAAAGGAGAGCTGCCACTGGGGCGGTACCTATTCAACAGATACACATTTGTACATAAAGGCTTCATATTATTATCTCAAAAGGTACCAGAGTGTACCTGTTCAAATTTTTAGGTTCCAATATGGACCCTTTATGTACAAATGCATACCTTATGAAAATGTACCACTGCAGTGAAAGCTCCCATACCTTTATTTTTGAGTGTAAAAACCATTCAGAACTTGAAGTTTCTCATTTCTGGCAATAAACCAATAAAATCCTCTCTAGTATCTGAATTGTCCTGCCCATAGGGGGAAAGTGTGCAAATTTTAAACATTTTTGAATTATACACAATGTTTTACAGTGGAGAAACAGTTAGACAGACTCTGCATTGCTATTATAGACTGATCAGATACTGACGGGCAGATATTGTTATATAAATGAAACTCTATTGGCTTTCTTTTCAAAACCCTTAAATTATTATTTATATTGATTAATCTAATACATTCTGGTTATTTTTTGGGAGGCATTGGATGAATTTGTTCATGCATTGATTATATTATTTAACATTTTACCATGGTAAAAAAACTGTTGTAAAATGTCAATTCTGCTGAGAGCAACATTTTAGATGAAATAAATATGTGCTGCGCGATCTCCCCTCAATAACAATATAAAATAAAAATGCGAGCAATGAGATCAATTGTAAAATCCATGTGAAATGAGAATTTACCATGTTTATTTTGTGAACAATTAATCTGTAAAAGTTAATACACTGAAAAAAAAAAAAAGGTATGTGTAATCTTCAAATCTAACCATTTGCTTCCACATTTGGAGTGGCGGTCATTCTCTGTTGATGTCAGTTTGGCTGCAATAGTATTAACCACGCCCCTCTAACCGTTAGTTTGCTACAAGGGAATGATGCTCAAAACTAAATCCTTTTACTAGCCCAATGTTGACATATGACGTAATTAAAATGACAATGTTATGATAGTGTGATTCTAAATAATTTTTGAGATCGTACTCTGGATATGTACTAATAGTGTAAACGTATCCCTTTCTTTTCACAATGTATTAGTTAATTCACACAAACCAAATTTTCTGTAAAATTACCGGTAAATTACAGAGAATAGATGTAAACAGGCCCCGTTTAAAAAAAAACGGTAAAATTTGTTCCAACAATTTTTTAGGATGAAACGTTATAATTTGACAATTCTTTTTGTGTGAAGAGCGTTTTTTTCCCCTTTACTGGTAAATTTTTTCTGGTAATTTTACAGCAATTTACTGGTATTACTGTGTGAAGGGAGCTAAGCTATTGACATATAGAGCAGAATGGCTCTTTAGCATTATCCTGAACATTCTACAATCATTCACATATAATAACATAAGCTCTTTCACACACAGAATTTCCCATACACTTAACTGATGAAGTGCCAGAATGAATTTACCTCTAAAGTCATTCTCATAATTTCCTGGAAATTCTATGATATGGAAAAATCAATGCTTCTGTTAGCATCTTTTTGATTTTCCCATTTACCAGTATAATCCCTTTCTTCCCAACTTCATTTCGCATATTTCATCTTAACTGTTCTTAACCTCGATCTCCTCTCCCTTTCTTCTCCTTCACGATCCTCAGTTCATGCATCTGCCAATCCCATTAAGGTTTTCAATTGGATTGCAGCACAGCCCCTCATAGCCGACTGGCTGAGCCTCTAAAGCCAGCTTTGTTTTAAGCGCTCTGCTGAGGGAACTCCGTAAGATCCACAACACGCTTACGGAGCATAGATATAGTAACACAAAAGTAGGATATATATTCCAGTTTATGAGAACAGCACCTGAGGAGATCCCACAAGAGCTCATGTGGAAGAGCGAAGTCCTGCTGGTGTTTGTCCTTGTTTTATAATCTTCTGAGCATAATACAAATTCCACAGTATGATATGTATTCTTATTTCATTTGTTACCATCTCGTTTTTGGCCCAGTTTAGCTATTGTCCAAGAGCTGATATCTGTGCTGGAGCAGATGGAGAGGAATAAGAGTATTTGGGTATTAGGGTTAAGCGATCTCCCTCGCCACTGTGAGCCCAGCAGCTTCTGTGTTGAAACAATGATATCAGCACTCTACAGAGACTACTTCTATTGTTTTAAATGGCATTATCTGAACTATATATCGCCTGAAGAATTTCTAATCTGGCTCACGCTGCCAATGGTGCAAAAAAGAAAATCGTTTCATTATATAAAGGCTTGTGCTTGTTTTCAGCTGATGTTGTCCGACAATGCAAATCCAGATGGTTCAGCTGTCACACCATCTTGCACTAATAACATCCCCCCAGTCAGTCCACTACATTACATCTACTGCAGCGCCATCTGCTGGCCACTACTATAGAACACATTTTAAACCCAATTAGTAATGCCTGAAAGGTAAAACTATACACTCACCAACTTTATTAGGTAATCCTATTCATCTGCTTGTTAACGCAAATATCGAATCACATGCCATTGACTCAGTGCACTTAGGCATGTAGACGTGGTCAAGATCTGCTGAAATTGAGCATCAGAATGAGGATTTAAAGGGATAGTTCACCCAAAAATGAAAATTCTGTCATTTACTCATCCTTGTCTTGAG
>CAIGQV010019356.1:11800187-11833785 GCA_903798115.1 Danio jaintianensis | reverse complement strand
TTATTTTGTGTTCAATAGAAGAAAGAAACTCATAAATGAATATAACCACTTGAGGGTGAGTACATTTTCATTTTTGGGTGAACAACCCCTTTAAAAATAAACTGAAAATAATAAATGCAAGTTAAAAAAATGAAAAATAGCTGAAAACCCCTTACCTCCCAGTTTTCTGGTCCACAAAAGTTGTGATAGAGGTTGTTAGCTAGTCTGTCCAGTAGAGCAGGATCATGGACCCCACACTGGGCAAAAGTGTCCCTCACTAGTCCAGTCCACCAGGCCTGGCTGTCCATGCCCTGAGCTCGGCCATAGTTTGGCAATAGCCGTGATTTTTGCTTGTAAGCCTGTCTGAAGGCAGTTTCCACCTGAGCAGCGGGCAGCTGGAGTCCTGCTCGCTGAGCTTCTCTGCAGTACTGCTCTCCAACCGAGCGCCGCACCTTCAGCAGTGTGTCCTTCACATCCCACAGCACCCACCGCACCGGCACCCGCATCACCAAACACAGCTAAATATCACACTTTCATAAGAGAAATGGCATACATGACCTGCAGAGGGCAAGCGGAGAGTTAAAAACAAACACCGGGGAGACGGAAGCTAAACAGACTGTTAACTTGAAGATAAACAGTGGCTTGTCTCTAGGAGGCGCCTGGTGGCTCAAAACATTCTGAATTCAACATTCGGCTGCTTTTAAATGTTTTTTTTTTTGTGGTATTGGAGATTGTTGAACCAGTAAAATAAAACGTTTTGAAATACGGAAGTCGAAAGGGTTTGATTCCAATATAAATAAAATACAAATTCACACCATCAATCTAATAAGTGAGAGCCAGTAAATTGTGTTGACTGTGACTGGGCCGTTCGTAGCAGCGCTGAGAAAAGTAACAGATACCACATTATGATGCACCGCTCTCTCAACTACTTCTGGGCTACAGAAGTCTCGTCCATTTTGACAACTCGTTTCACGCTGTAACAGCCTCTCTACTTATCATCTGACTGAACTGAAGAGTGGACGAGTTCGACATTACATATGTCCGTACAGGATTTTATCAAACTATTAAAGGTTCCACATTTAATAATAGCTTGACCGAGGTTTCTGTTTCTTTATGGTGCTAAATAAATATTGAAACGTTTGTCTCCCGGTTGCTATACAACTAATGATTTTAAAAATCTATATCTAACAATCAATTAATCTGTCTATAGTTTAACGTGTTAAAATTCCATGTTATTTTATTATTTAGCACTGTCCTAAATAAGCTCTTTTACTTAGTCCACAAAGTAAATTTAAAAATAAATAAAAAAGCTTCAAAAGTCTACACACCCTTCAATATCCACAACTGTTTTAATATATATATATTATTATTTTTTTTCTTCTTTTTTCTAGTAGTTTGTTAGTTCCTAGTTTGTTCTAAAAATTAAAACTGTCCATTGTGCTTTAAAAATGTTTCCAGATCCTGTCTAGCATCTTTTGTATTTTTGATAACGCTGATCTTTTCACTAACAACAATAACACATCATCATCCGATACAATTGTTAACACCTCTGGCTTTAAATGCATCTTCTTTCTTTCTTTTGAGAATCAGTGAACGGTCCGTTTTGTAATTGTCCTCATCAGTCTGAAAAATGTATCTCAAAAATAGTCACTGCTGGAAAGGGTTCAAATATGCAGATGTTAGAAAAGCAAAAATTGTGCAGGAGGAGCTGAATTACTTTTCTGATGAACAGCTGACAGTTTTACTCAAATAAGTAAAACAGTCAATGGTATTAACTGTCAAGGGTATGTAAACTTTTAGAATTTGTTGCAATTATTAACATTTTGGCTATTCTGGGATATGTAAACATGATAATAAATAATCATCTATAAATAAAAAAATACACATACTAAACAATGACAACAAAAACTTTACTAAAATACACATTTAATGACGCACAATAAAGTATAACAAATTTATAAATTATAGTGAAAAGGTAAATATGTCTCAGAACTCAGAGCTCAAATCATTCCTAATTGAGAAAGAAGTTGATTTAATTTTTTGTTCTCCCCTCATCCGGTCTCCCAGGTGTCTCTTTCTCCACAATCATGTCAGAGAGTTCACTCATATGCTCAGACTGTCCAGAATGAATTTGCTCTCTGATGTGTGCATCTGAGGCCAGCCGACCAGCACTCTGCCTGTACTTCCCAGATTTCTTGATTTTGCGGGCAGTCCTGCGAAAGTGACCAATAGCTTGTAAGACACTGTCTGCAGTCCAGTGTTGTCGAGTGAGTGTGTTTTCTACTTTGAAGGGTCCATCTCGTGTTCTGCGCACTTTAGTACAGACCGCAGAGGCCCGCAGCTCCAGTCCAACCTCATGAATCAATTTACACAGATACTTCTGAGTCTCATTCACACACCGGACCTCTGTAAATTAGCATATTTTAAAGAATATTGGTTACTGGCTCTACAAATATAGCTAGCATTTACTTACATTTATGTACATGGATCATTCAGTGTACTAACCCAAAGTAAAATATGGCGGATTAAATTTTATGCATCGCAGGCCAGTCAAAATAGGCGGGCTTTTACCATCAGGATACAATAAACCTCTTGCTGCAAGCTCATAAGCCTCCTGAGTTTGCAGGTCCACTTGAGAATATCTGAATATAGACATAATATGATTCTCAGAAATATAGTATGAATTAAGCAATGTGAAAATGTATTTTGTAGACTAACATTTTTAAAGTGACTCACTTGATTAAGGATTTCTGATTGGATCCCTGTATCATAGCAAGGACTCTTTCTAGCTTATCCTGGGTAACATGGTCTAAATAAACAGCAATATAGGTACAAAATTACTTAACATTGGTAGTTAGTATTTTATACATAATGTAATCTGTAAAGCAGTTCCTTGATATTAAGGTTATAATTATGATACTTTAATAAACACATTACCATATGTGGTTTTCTCAATGATTCGACCAGTGTGACTGAAATTATCAGTGGCTTTTCCAAACTCGCCCTCAATTGTATAGTCCTTCATATATAAAATAAACACAACAGTTATTCTAAAATTATTACCATATAATAGTATAGAATAGTAAACGATAATAATAATAATAATAAATATATATATTACATAATATAAATATCAATTTAAGACAAATATAAAAACAAGCAATGAATGCATCAAAACAGAATAGCATTCAAATACATAACATAAAACCTTTACCCTGGTTACATTTGATTTGCACAGATGCTCCAGCACTCCATTTCCTTTCCCAACTCCTAAAACTGAGACAAAGAAATGAGAGAATTGAGCATCGAGAACAATTAAAACACTTCATAATTTAGGGTTTTAATTGTTAGGTCACCTAACACTCCAGAAGAAAAGGCATCCAATCGATGACCAACTCCAACATGGACCTTGTGAAACTGCGGCCCTGTCACTACAGAAGAGGAAAAAACAGGGTTTTTACATTGAAGTTAACAGTGCATGGCTAATTCACAGATATGCATAATTCAGAAGGCTTCATTGGATCAAAATCTAGAAAATATATCACTAATAAAAAAATTTTTTTTTTAAAAGCTCTACGAATTGTTTGTTTTTAAATTTAGTTTAAACACCAGTTATGCATAGTAAATAATTGCATTTTCTTTTTAATAAAACTAATATAAATAAAGTGTACAACAATTTATTACAGACTAACATTTTTAGTATAATCAAATTTGAAGTATTAATTCAATAAATTACAAAAATTAATTTTCTAAATACTTATATAATATATAAAATGTAATAAATCAGTTCCTTACTGTTATATGTATATATTTTGAAAGTGAGACAAAGAGATATTTTACACTGTAATAACCATAGTAAATCTGTGAATTAGGTCTTGCAGTGCAAGTACAATATGTCTGTCACATGTACAGTCGTGGCCAAAAGTTTTGAGAATGACATAAATATTGGAAATTGGAAAAGTTGCTGCTTAAGTTTTTATAATAGCAATTTGCATATACTCCAGAATGTTATGAAGAGTGATCAGATGAATTGCATAGTCCTTCTTTGCTATGAAAATTTACTTAATAGTGAAAAAAACTTTCCACTGCATTTCATTGCTGTCATTAAAGGACCTGCTGAGATCATTTCAGTAATTGTCTTGTTAACTCAGGTGAGAATGTTGACGAGCACGAGGCTGGAGATCATTATGTCAGGCTGATTGGGTTAGAATGGCAGACTTGACATGTTAAAAGGAGGGTGATGCTTGAAATCATTGTTCTTCCATTGTTAACCATGGTGACCTGCAAAGAAACACGTGCAGCCATCATTGCGTTGCATAAAAGTGGCTTCACAGGCAAGGATATTGTGGCTACTAAGATTGCACCTAAATCAACAATTTATAGGATCATCAAGAACTTCAAGGAAAGAGGTTCAATTCTTGTTAAGAAGGCTTCAGGGCGTCCAAGAAAGTCCAACAAGCGCCAGGATCGTCTCCTAAAGAAGATTCAGCTGCGGGATCAGAGTGCCACCAGTGCAGAGCTTGCTCAGGAATGGCAGCAGGCAGATGTGAGCGCATCTGCACACACAGTGAGGCGAAGACATTTGGAAGATGGCCTGGTGTCAAGAAGGGCAGCAAAGAAGCCACTTCTCTCCAAAAAAAACATCAGGGACAGATTGATCTTCTGCAAAAAGTATGGCGAATGGACTGCTGAGGACTGGGGCAAAGTCATATTCTCTGATGAAGCCCCTTTCCGATTGTTTGGGGCATCTGGAAAAAGGCTTGTCCGGAGAAGAAAAGGTGAGTGCTACCATCAGTCCTGTGTCATGCCAACAGTAAAGCATCCTGAGACCATTCATGTGTGGGGTTGCTTCTCATCCAAGGGAGTGGGCTCACTCACAAATTTGCCCAAAAACACAGCCATGAATAAAGAATGGTACCAAAACACCCTCCAACAGCAACTTCTTCCAACAATCCAACAACAGTTTGATGAAGAACAATGCATTTTCCAGCACGATGGAGCACCGTGCCATAAGGCAAAGGTGATATCTAAGTGGCCCGGGGACCAAAACGTTGACATTTTGGGTCCATGGCCTGAAAACTCCCCAGATCTTAATCCCATTGAGAACTTATGGTCAATCCTCAAGAGGCGGGTGAACAAACAAAAACCCACTAATTCTGACAAACTCCAAGAAGTGATTATGAAAGAATGGGTTGCTATCAGTCAGGATTTGGCCCAGAAGTTGATTGAGAACATGCCCAGTCGAATTGCAGAGGTCCTGAAAAAGAAGGGCCAGCACTGCAAATACTGACTCTTTGCATAAATGTCATGTAATTGTCGATAAAAGCCTTTGAAACGTATGAAGTGCTTGTAATTATATTTCAGTACATCACAGAAACAACTGAAACAAAGATCTAAAAGCAGTTTAGCAGCAAACTTTGTGAAAACTAATATTTGTGTCATTCTCAAAACTTTTGGCCATGACTGTACTAACATCATTTATTTCTTCATTTAATCACTGCTATTAGTGTGAACCCTAATTCAAAAATTTTAATATAATATTATTCATATTACTGTTGATAATATTAGGAAATTCACTAGTTTCATTAATGGATTATTTAAGTTAGTCAAAAAAAATGTTAATGACAACTATTTCAAGTAACTTAAGCGTTTAGTTTTTATTTGTTTGTTTGCTTGCTTGACTGATTGATTTCGAGGTGAAGTGTGACCTGGACATGTTCTTGTAAGTGTTCCCCACTAACCTAAAGGATGATCTGCCAGAGAAGGAACCATAGATGGTGATAAAATGAGCTCTTTGGAGCTGCTGTTTTCTCCACTGTACAGAAGCTTAAACTGCACTTCGCGCCGAGGAGCTGCTGGAGGACTGGAGTTCAGCGCTTCAAAAGCAGATTAATCATAAATCATAATCACATTCCTGCATAATTCACCACAGCTACAAACAGTCGTTATCTATTACTGTACAAAAGCCGCAAACACTACCTTTGAGTAAACTGCTTTCTATGGTGTCACGAACAAGTTTCCAGTGAACTCCCTGGGGTTTGTACACCGCAAACAGACCATCCATTTTACGAAAAAGACGTACAGCCTGCGTGGCCATCTTCATCAGCAGCGAATGGGAGAATAAGCATAAGTGGAATACAAATAAAAAGTGACCGAGATGACTTCAGGCAGGGAAGCAGCGATTTCACATGTTGTTGTGTTGAATATCCGGGGTGATTTTCTTCTACTGATGTTACAGCGTCACAGTATCTCCCTTATTCAGCGCCCTCTACTGGATCAGGAGCTACAGTCAGCGCCTCATGATAAAACAACGTGCCAAGGTATGAAGCTGTCGACGTTGTTCAAATTTATTCACTCGCAAACTTTTAATTCATTTCCCATTATGCATTACACTATCGCTTTCCTGTCATAAACATCTTAAAAATGCAATAGTGCGGAGCAAACGGAGGAAATGTTACACAGGCTAGTTGTTTTCTAGCAATTTGTAAACGCCACGTTAAATTATAATATTTTACATGCCACATTAAAATTACAACATCATGATATTTGTGTTGTAGTTACGTAGTTTCATAAACAATTGTGTAACCTGGATGTTGAGCTGTCAGGTCATCACCAGTTTGTCTATATTTAATAAATGGTTTGTTTTGGCAAGTTTTTACGATATAAAGTTTTGAATATAAAAATACAAGTCTTTAAGTAAATTTAAGTTTTACACTACAGTTTAACCATAATTAAACAGAAATTAGCGTGCCACGTCAAAAAGCACAAATTGCTTCAATATTTGTTGGATAAAATATGTGCAGCATAAAAAATGGATGCTAGAATTTAGTGTGCTAAACAACTGTTATTTACCCCATATTATATGTTTGTATTTTTCCTAGTATTGTATGCTAAATTCAAAAGGCAAAATCCACTTGACCTGAAATAATATCATAAATTCTATCCCAATTAAATTGCTTGTGTTAACTAAAATCTAATCTTATTTTATTTTGGATTGGAAGTGAACATAATGAAACTAAAATGACACAAGATTTAGAAAGCACACATTTTTTTGAGTGTTGGAAAAGTTTTTATCTGCTAAATAATGCAAACTTTAAACGTCTGTCTTATATATTCATCAAAAAAGCTAAATGTAGTTTGAAGTATTGTTGGAGAGGTTTATATTGTTTGTTGTTTTGTACATTTTTGTACAAGTTACATGTATATCTGTATGTGTTCAATGGGAATGCCACTGTGGTTGAGATTCGTAAACACAAATCAGCTGATGAATGTAATGTGAGTGAAGTCAGCTGTTTTCTTTTGTGAAGTATGTAAAGATATTATGAAAGATTTGTCTGTCCAATGCCATCGCCTATTGACAGAGCAGGTGTGGTTCATATTACAAAAAATAAACACAATTGGAAGGGCAAATATTACAGTTTACACAATATCCACATCATGCCTTTTTTAATGCACAGAATTGTAACCAAATGCCAGTTATATAATAAAGGTGTCTAAGCAGGTAAACAATATAACAATATGTTGTGCATTCATTAGCATTTGTATGAAGTATGTCGCAAAAGAGTATCATTTTTGCAAAATGAACCTTTGACCTATATTTATTTATAATTATTTATAGTTCATTTACCGTCAGTCACAATTAGTCCTACAATAAAACACTTATATCTAGGGGTCTATCAAATACCAGCTCATTAAAAATCAATTTTTATTGGTTTACTGTGAGTGCAAGTAATGAGCATGTTGGATAATCTGAAAAAGTGCTGATAAAGATGAGTAATGGGGTAACAAGGGAAAACCTTGGTGTGTCTCAGCAGTTTATGACCTGTCCCCAATAAAAGAGCATGGTTTATTGCATGTACACGTTGACTAACTATGCAAAATTGCTATTATTGCAATTTTTGCTATTGATTTGTGTTCATCTTTTACCAGACCGACATTACAAGATGAATAGATCACTTAAATTATTATTCTGTCTTAAAATAATAATATATTTAAAAAGTGTATTCAGGCAGAGAAAAAATTGTAAATATTTTTATGAAGAGTTATTTCATATCATATATTATTTTCAAATATAAACGTCATAAATGTGCATGCGTGCACACCTGTAATTAAATCATTATAATGATTTAATTATACAACATTTTCTTTATATGTGTATATATATATATATATATTTTTGCCATTTTATTTTCTTTCAACCTGGTTTGATGAGCGGATGGAAATGATTTGACAAAAGTGTTCAAATAAATGAATGGAAATTAAGTTTTGAACTTTTATTTTGCTGGAGTGGAAAATGGAAATATATTTAAATATGTTCCTGTTACAGGACAAAGCTTCTTCCTTTATCTTACCTAATCCTAATAGAAAGTGCTATACAAATAAAGCTTCACTGAATTTACAGGACTGAAAATAAATAGAAGGTATGATCTAATACTTTGTAAACATACAACCATATTGTCTGACCTTTTATTAATTTCTCTCCAAACACAGAACAGATGATTATATCTCATCATAAGGAACATCTCACAGTTCACAGTCATTCTTTTCTCCCCATTTTTGTCAAATAAAAGGCAGTGAATATAAGTTACATAACTGAGCCGTCTCTAACCAAAACAATGACGTGACAGAGTATGATGACCTTTACTTTGATTACGCTCTTTATTTGCTTAGAATCACTGTATATTAAATGTCATGTTGGGTGTATTTTACAGGGCAGATCAGTAACATTACTGAATATGATCAGTTAAAATATTAGTTAAATAGCAAGTAAGAAAAAGTCATACAAAGTGGAAATCAGAATTAAAGTCAACAAACAATTGTCTAAATATCAAGGTCACTGCTTAGTCATATTTGAATGTATTTTAATAGGAATAAAGAGCAATATTTCATATGTTACATATTTTCTGTCATCCAGTATTTTAAATAAAAAATTTTAAAATGAGATATTTGAAAAAGAGATATTTGACACTGATCAAAATTAGAGAGCAGTTTCAGATTTCTCCCAGTTATTGGTGATAATCTGAATTGGCTGATATTTAAAAAAATTATCTGACTTTATTTACCTGTCAGCTGAATTTTGCAGTTTTGCAAGATGGTTGCTGGTCATTCCAAATTATTGATTTGATTGATTGCATTCTTACAATATCACTATGTCACAATCCAAACCTCTTATCAGCAGAAAGAGTCAAACCCTAGACTGGCCTTTTCTGTGGATAATGTTGTGTGGATAGAAAACTGGTCCAAAGTTTACTTTAATGATGACCGCAAGTTAAAATTATTTAGGTCCAGTGGAAAACATAATGTTCACATTCAATATGCAAATTTCATGCCTGACAAGGAGCCCACTCATAGCAAAACAGGTAAACAAGTTATTGGAAGTTGAAAACACTGAAATAATGAAATGGCAGCCCAGAGTCCTGAGCTAAACCTGATTGATGTGTGGTGATGTCCCATGAGAGACTAGTAAAATCCTTTGAGAGACTAGTGAAGTACTGAGAGACTAGTGAAGTCATTTGAGAGACTATGATGTCCTTTGAGAGACTAGTGAAGTCCTGTGAGAGATAATTAAAAATCCTGTGAAAGCCAAATAAAATCCCGTGAGAGACTAGTTAAGTACTGAGAGACTAGTGAAGTCCTGTGAGAGACTATGATGTCCTTTGAGAGGCTAGTGAAGTCATGTGAGATACAATTAAAGTCCTGTGAGAGCCAAGTAAAATCCTGTGGGAGAATAGTTAAGTCTTGAGAGGCTAGTGAAGTCATTTGAGAGACTTGTGATGTGCTGTGAGAGACTAGTTATGACCAGTGAGAGACTATTAATGTCCTTTGAGAAACTAGTGAAGTCCTGAGAGATTAGTAAAGTCCTGTGAGAACCTAAAATCCTGTGAGAGACTAGAGATGTACTGTGAGGGCCTAAAATCCTGTAAGAGACTAGAGATGTCCTGTGAGGGCCTGAAATCCTGTGAGAGACTGATGTCCTGCGAGAGCCTAGTAAAAACTTCGTTCTGGAAAACACTGTTTTATTAGCTCTACTATACAAAAATATTTAGGCTTAAGAAATAGGATTTATGTATTTTGGTTGCATATAAAATTTCCATTGATTTGGATTGCCTACTTTTAAGATAATTAAGCTAATAAACTTTACGTGGTTGATACTTGTAAGTTAAACATATATGAAACAAATAAGAACAAGATTTAAGTAATAAAATCAATAAATCCAATGTGCTTCCA
This sequence comes from Danio jaintianensis, assembly GCA_903798115.1. Lineage (NCBI taxonomy): Eukaryota > Metazoa > Chordata > Actinopteri > Cypriniformes > Danionidae > Danio > Danio jaintianensis. Next base: position 11,823,579 of record CAIGQV010019356.1, on the reverse strand, counting down.
ACGAGTAAATCTAAGGAGCTGCATCAATTTTGCCCCCGAATATTAAGTAAACCAGTGTCATAGAATTGAACTAATTGGATCTGGCTTTTTCTACAGCTAGATATATTTATACCATATTCATATTTTCTAACTGACTAAATCTAATAGGTTTCCCAGTGATGGGTTCCAGCTGGAAGGGCATCCGCTGTGTAAAACATATGCTGGATAAGTTGGCGGTTCATCCCGCTGTGGCGACCCCAGATTAATAAAGGGACTAAGCCGAAAAGAAAATGAATGAATGAATAAATCTAATAGGGGCTGCACAGTGGTGCAGTGGGTAGCACGTTCACCTCACAGAAAGAAAGTCGCTGGTTCGAGCCTCGGTTGAGTCAGTTGGCGTTTCTGTGTGGAGTTTGCATGTTCTCCCCGTGTTGGCGTGGGTTTCCTCCGGGTGCTCCGGTTTCCCCCACAAGTCCAAAGACATGCACTACAGGTGAATTGAGTAGGCTAAATTGTCCGTAGTGTATGTGTGTGAATGAGTGTGTATGGATGTTTCCCAGTGATGGGTTGCAGCTGGAAAGGCATCCGCTGCGTAAAACATATGCTGGATAAGTTGGCGGTTCATTCCGCTGTGGCGACCCCTGATTAGTAAAGGGACTAAGCCGAAAAGAAAATGAATGAATGAATAAATCTAATAGTATTCAGTTTTAACAGATTTAGATTGATTGTAAGGAGTCTGACAACATACATTTAAAAAACTGACAAATGAAATGAAATCAAAAGGTAATGATAAATCCCATTGTGATTCATTTTTTGAGTGTAGTACAACCACAAGTCAACAGTGTTGAATGATTATTTCATTAAAAAAAACACTGTGTTGCTTCTCACACTGAACTGAACATCAAGTGCCTCAAGCAACGAATCTTAAACCTGTTTAAAAAAAAAACATGTCACGGTCCCTACAGGATTATTTGACAGACATTTATGCACCTGCCATTTACTGCTATTGCTTATCTCTTTTGTTTTCTGGCTGGAATGTTCAGAACATATACATCTGAACACATAAGGGAGTGAGCAACAGGTGTGATTGCGTGATTCAGAACAAGCAGAACGTATTCATACCAGATTTAAGTGGTGATTTATGATACGTCCTGACCAAAGCGTGTCTATTTTTCTCGCTAATTTAAAATTGACCGTGACTGTGAGCAATTAGGCTTCTTTGTGTGGAAGTACATGGTAATCTGCAAATCCCTCAATCAAGATGCTGAGGCGATTGAGCTAAGAGGACGAATGAGAGTGTTTGTCACACCTCGGCTATTTCCATAGAGTCTGTTTATGCTGGAAATAAGTTATGCTTATAAAGGAATTACAGTTTTTCTGTCCATTTATATTAAATATGTTAACTTTAGCATTAAAAATGGCAGATTTTTTTTACTGCATGTAAATCAGTGAAGACATTGATAACATTTAACGATTTAACTTTTAGAAAAAAGTAACATATTAATACATTTTGCTTTTAATATATGTATGTGTTTTTTATTTTCTGAAATAAAAACTAATTCTGTATGATTTATAAGCCTTTTGAGAAAATGGGGACATTTACCCATGTTGTTATACAAGTCTGTATCCAGATATGACACATACAACACACATCTCTTATTGGTGCAATAACATAAGCTTCTATTGTTTACTAATACTTATTCATAATTAAGAAGTTAAAAGTGACTTTTATTTTTTGCTAATATGTTTATTCAATATTACAACTACATTGTAATTAACATTGCTCCAGGAACTGTAGTAAGTGAGTGTTAATGCGAGTAAATAAAAATATAGAGCTCTGTTTACTCAGATCACAGATTCAGTAAAGTCAATAAAACTTAAATGGTCTAAGTAAATGTGTTCTTAATGTCTGTGCAGTAAAGTCTGTCTTGCTGCTCATTTTGGCCAGGACTCTCCTAAGAGATTAATAATAATTAAGTCTGGTATATTTCTTTTCTGATTAAAAATAAAAAATAAAAAAATAAAAAAATAATAATATATATATATATATATATATAAGTAATAATTTGAACCCTGACACTTGCAATAAGGTTAAGATTCCTTAATTGAATTAAATTGATAGTTCATTAAAAAAATCACAATTTTTATCTTGTCCACACAATTTATTCACACTCAAGTGGCTCTAAACTTTCTGAATTTCCTTCTGTTGAACACAAAACAAGATATTCTGAGTTGTGGAAACTGTTATCCATTAACATCAAAAGGAACAAAAATACAATGAAAGTCAATGGCTGCTGCATTCCAACATTCTTCAAAATATCTTTATTTGTGTTCAACAGAAGGAAGAAACTCAAAAAGGTTTGGAACAAGTATAAGGTGAGAAATGATGAGAGAATTTTTGTTTTTGGGTGAACTTTCCCTTTAAGGAAACAAGTATACGCAATTTAATTTAGTAAACAAATAAATAACTTTTAAGAATGTTATGGTGAAGGCAGTGATTAAAACTATTTAATAAATAAATTGAAAATAAATGGTTTAAAAAGATGATATTTAGACCAGATAAGCATGTCTTTTCTTATGCTTTGATTCATTGAGTTCACCTAACTCTAGTCATTTTAATTAAATACCATCCTACACATTTTCTTTCCCAAAACAAAATACTTTTTACAGCTTAATACAGCATTCATAACATTCTGAGAGGGTTTCATCCAGAAACGTCAACACAACTTTTTGCTACAAATAGTAAGAGAGCATCTATCAGTAAAAGCCATGTAAGCATGAACGTGTATTGTGCTACAATGTTAAACCAAGGACTTTAACACAACAGAGTCTCAGAGAGATTAGTTATTAAGTAACAGTTGTTATTGGTGGATAAGGTTAGTGCATGGTTTCGGTTTGATTGAGATAAGGGTTGTTTATCAGTTCCCACATATCAGAGGACATCCTGTCATATTCTTCAAGAAAACCTGCTGGAAATGATTCAGCCTGTGACAGTGATAAATATAACAGGGCTTGAGCCAGTCAGGCTTTGAGGTTGTAAAGCAGGGTGTGTGTGTGTGTGTGTGTGTGTAGAGGAAAAGTTGGTGAGTGTGTTATGTGTGTGTGTGTGTGTGTGTAATGAGCTGAAGATATACTGGGGAAGTCGGAGTTTAACTTCATTTTCCAGAGGCCCGGCTGGAGTAAAGGTGTGGAGGAATCAACATCGCATATACCTGGCTTCAATATACGGGCTACGCTTTGTTCATAAAGGAAGGAAAAAAGGTAAGACCCTTTTTTTTCTAAGTGTGAATCAGGTTTAAACAACAAACATCAATGGTAGATGTTGGTTAAACATTGATTCTATTGAACTTGTAAACTTAGATTTAAAAACAAAGCAATGACATAGGAACGTGTCTGAACCAGGATTTGAGCGCTGTTTCACTTTGTTTTGTTTTGGACATGAGTATATGATATTATATGAAAGATACATGGAAATTTTGATCTATTTCTTATTGGGTAATTTTACCAACTCTAAGCTTAGACACAGTCAGGTTATTAAGATTACTGAAATTGTGTGGATAACAGCTAAAAGATGTATTGCCTTTAAATAGAAATCAGAGATTAAAATAATTCTTACCGCCTAATTTTTTTGTTGAATCAAATGAACCTTTTTCATCATCATTTCAATCAGGTTTCAACTCATTTTGTTTTGTTAACAAAACAAAATGAGTTGAAATCTGATTGACTGCTTAAAATGAAGTATCATAGAAACATTTGTTGTCATACAGTGAATTGGATTTGTCAGAGATTTGCATCTGTATACCTTTAGAGAAGATGACATTGGCTACCTCTCAGGGGAAAGGGTGAATAATTTGATAAAATTTGGGAACCAACCCTTTTTGAATGACATAAAAACTGAGCCATGACTTGGTCTGACAGATTATTATTAAATTTTCAATGGCCTATATTGTTTTTCTTTTAGTCTTTTTAAAATGAATTTAAAATATACATTTTTAATTTAAATATAATATATATTATAATAATAATATAAATTTACTTAATGTATTGTTTTCTTGTGTTTTGCTTAATGTCATAATTATGTTCATAGTTCATATAAAAAAAGAATTACTTTGGCATGTCGTGAAATGAACCGTGGATCAATCTTTAAGTACATGCAGTGCAGATTTGTTGTTTTGTTTTTTGGACAGACTGCAGAAATGGGGATTCATATGAAGGCTATTTTGCTGGGTGCTGCAATGGCAGCCGTGGCTTTGACAACCGTCATCGCTTTGATTCTGGCTCTTGCAAACCGGCAGACTTTGGATCAGCCGTACTCAACACAGGTGCAAAGACGTTTAACTGTCACTCACAGTGTGGTTTTATAGGGATTTTTAACAGCAGTTGTCATCAAGTAAATTGAGCTGTAAAAGTAGGCATTTACAAGAAAATTGTATGCCACATTAATTTTTGTTACTGGCACTGCTTGCTGTTTATTAAATGTAGATCATCCCAAACAGATGATCTACAAATGTTATTATAATAAATATATGTGCGTGGCAGCTGATATAAGCATAACTACAGTACACTGTAAAAATAACCAAAAACAAAACAACGCATGGTGTTGCATAAATTATATACATAAGTGTTGGATAATATATGTTGATGGCAAAATTATTTTACATTTTATTTTATTATAAATAAATTGGAATTCTTTTCAAAGTGTTTCAAATAAAGTGATGTTTAACAGAGCAAGGACATTTTCACAGTATTTCCTATAGTTTTTTGTATTAGTCTTATTTCTTTTAGTTTGGCTGGAATGAAAGCATTTGTATTATTTTTAAAAAGGTATTTTTTAAGGTCAATATTATTATTATTATTAGCCACTTACATTTTTTTTTTCGATGGCTACAGAACAAAACACTGTTATCCAATGACTTACTTATTTGACCTAATTTGCCTAGATAACCTAATTAACCTAGCCTTTAAATTGCACTTTAAGCTGAATAGTATTTTGCAAAACAACTAGTAAATTATTATGTACTGTTATCATGGCATAAACTAAATTTATTATGAGTTATAGAAATTAGTTATTAGAAACTGGTTATTAAAACTAATATGTTTAAAAATGTTGAAAAAACTTTTCTCCATTAAACAGCAGTCAATATTCAGTGTTTTCCTCTGTGTCCCATGTGTTTTTCTTTCCTTGTGTTCTGTCTCAGTTGATTATGTTCATTTGGTTCAGGTCTGTCTTGTCTTTTACTCTTTTGTTCCCCTCCTGCCTTTTTTTAATGTCCCACCTGTGTTTGAATCCTTGGCGCTTGTTTCAGCTTGATTAGGTTTTAGCCGGATTCTTGTATCCGTCTGGTCTGATTGTCTATTCCTAGGCATGATGTCCCTCTGTGTCTAGTTGGACGTGTATGTACTCTGCTTATCTATTAAACATGTAAATAGTTTCTCCTTCGTCGTTCCTAATTCCAATAGATCCATGACAGAAGACCAGACCTTAACAGTTTGTAATGTTTGTTTAGAGACGTTTAATTTCCATGAGTTTTCCCAGTGTTTTTGTTTATATTATTATTCCTTTATCCTGATTTGTCCTCCTCCTGCTGGAGCACAGGGAACTGTTTCTTACAGATCATACAAGACAGGTTGTTTGGTAACTCCACCAGCTACCCAGATAACACACTCTGTGCGTTTTAAGACATTAACCTGAACAGCATGTGTAGAGCGACATCGTCTGAAGATGGTCCTCAAGATGATTTTGCTGCCTTTGTGGAGTGAACACTGGTATGGCCCCCCTCGGATGGCCCCCCACAGATGGTGAACAGGGATCCATGCCCGCCGGTGCCACTCCAGACCCATCACCACTCCAGACCCAGCACACAGCCATATCACCCTGCAGCCCAAGACCGGTTGCTCACTGAAGCTAAGCAGGAGACCACTTGGGAAAACTAGGTTGCTGTTCAAAGTTTGTGTTAGTGAGGCCAGCAGGGGGCGCTCAACTAAAGTAAAGTGAAGGGGACACTATACTGTCAGTGTGCGCCGTCTTTTGGATGAGATGTTAAACCGAGGCCCTGACTCTCTGTGGTCAATAAAAATCCCATGGCACTTCTGGCCAAATTCCCTCCATCGGCTCATGCTGATCATAGCCTTCCAATCACCTCCATCCACCGAATTGGCTCTATCACCGTCTCTATCACTGGCTCTATCACCTCTAGCTGGTGTGTGGTGAGCACACTGGCGCCATTGTCCTGTGGCTGCCGTCGCATCATCCAAGTGGATGCTGCACACTGGTGGTGGTGTGGAGAGACCCCCCTCATAATTGTGAAGCGCTTTGGGTGTATGGCCATACACGATAAATGCACTATATAAATACACATTACATTACACAGCCCATCATCTCCCTGCTGCGCAGAGAGGGAAACTGAGGCCAGTAACTGCACAGAGAAAAGCTCTGCCCACTGCAACACTGTGGAGGGTGAGTTGACCAGAGGACTGGGGCAGTTAAAGGCAGAGGTGGTTTGTGAAACCCAGAATCCAGTGTCTGCAGCCAATGTTGGGTCAGGCCTCGATCCAGTTCCTGTAGCCCCAAAGGACTCTGGCGATTCTCCACTGGCCTTCATCCCTTCAGGTTTCCCACTGGTCTCCAATATGGTTGAATCCCCCTCTAGGTACCAGTTCAGTTGAAATTACACCATGCCCCAGTTCTACCGGTTGGCCACTCAGCTCAACCTTGGGCTCCTCCACCACCTGCTTCACCTGCGTCAGTCCCCCTGGATCAGCTCTGTCTCCTCCATGGCTTCTTCTACTGTTGGCTCCATGGCTGTGGCCTGGATCTCTCCTGCTCCAAATTCCTTCTGTCGTCTCCCTGTCTCCTCCCTCTAATAATTATAAAAATAATTAAATAATTATCGTTTCTAGCAACAACCGCTCGCACTCACATCCATTATATATTGGACCTGTTCCAGTACGTGATCGAGCTGCAGGCTGCAGCAAGGACACACTTTGTCAGTTTCCTCCTGGTTTCTCCCTCTGTCATCGCCACCATGGCCTTCCTCCGGACCCCGCCCCTTCAATGGTGGGCGCATTGTCAGGATTATGTGTTTCCCTGTGTGTCCCATGCATTTTTATTTTTTTCCACCCCCTGTGTTTTGTGACTCAGTTTCTCCTCAGTGCTGATTATGCTCATTTGGTTTAGGTGTGACTTCTCTTGTACTCCTTTGTTCCCCGTCCTGTCTGTATTAGTGTTTTCCATGTCTCACCTGTGTTTGATCCTCTGTGCCTGTTTTAGTTTGATTAGTCTGTGTATTTAAGTTCCTGTTCTCCTCATGTTGCCTGTCGGTCTGACTATCTTTCCCTACGCCTGATGTCTCTTTGATGTCTGTTCCTATAGTTGGATGTGTATGTGAACACAAATTTGTGATAACATTATCATAAATGTTTGTCCAATAAAACGATGGAGAAAATCTAGCTCTGATGTGTTTTCATAAGATTTTAAATAAAATATATCAAAATAGAACTTGAACCAATTTTACAAGTTGCAGTGTTAATATAGTTGTATAGTATATTGTGTGCTGAAATGTATAATATGAACTATTAGTAAATTCTGTATACTGTTCTTCATTATTAGTAGAAGAGCTAAAACTAAACCAGCTAGCTGACAAGGAAACATTTTAATTTAGATCAATTTGGCATAGAATTAGATTTTTAAAGCATAGAATTGCCACTAAAAATAAATTTTTTTTAAATATGTATAAATGAAATTAAAATTATTAATAGAAACTACAATAGTATTTCAATTGTACTAAAATAACACAAACTGTTATGCTTAAAGTTATTTAAAAGCTTGATGTGTTTACCAATGTGGTATAGAGAGAATGTGATCGTGTCAAAAGTTATCTCTCACAATATGTGTGCTATTTTTCTCAGGAAAATAATCACATCCAATAAATTTTCCACATTTATGAAGCTCTTTGTCTGACTTCCTCAGTTCGGGATAGTTTTTGATGCTGGCTCCAGCCACACTGCCCTTTTCCTGTATCAGTGGCAGGGGAACAAAGAAAACAACACTGGAATAGTGTCGCAGAAACAGAGCTGCGATGTGGATGGTGAGTCAACTTTACCAAAACTTTACCAAAAAATGTACATTTTATTTACCAGCCATGAAATTGTAAGTATATTATTTAATAAAGAAACAGGAATAAATTGGAGGAACACATTTAGTTTTTATTTGTAATATTTTATTTAAAATACTATTATTTATAATATTTTAATGTATTAATCAAATTCTAAGAATTTAATTAACTACATAAAACAGTTTAAAGGACAAAGTGTAGTGTTGGCTTTAGAAGTAGTTAAAAAAAATTTCAATTCAATTCAATTCATGTTTATTTATATAGCGCTTTTCACAATGTAGATTGTGTCAAAGCAGCTTAACATAGTTCTAGTAAAGTCCAGATTTCAGAGTTGAAGTTCAGTGTAGTTTAGTTCAGTGTGGTTTAAATTTCACTGCTGAAAGTTCAAACACTGTAGAGCAAATCCACCGAAGCGCAGCTACAAATGTCCCGATCCGAGCAAGCCAGTGGCGACAGTGGCGAGGAAAAAAAAACTTCACCAATAAAAGAGTTTAGTTCCTTCAGCATTCTGTGTGGCTGGAATGGCACTGATAGGAGTTTGAGAAGGTGCTTCGTGTAGTTGCTAAAGTGTTGTTAGGTGGTTGATATGTGGTTGCTAGTGTGTTGCTTTGTGGATGTTAGAGTATTCCGTGTTGTTTCTTGTGTATTACTGTGGTTATTAGCAGGGCCAGACAGAATCTGCAGACATTTTTTGCTATTTCCGGAGATTTCTGTGGATTTATTTGAGATTATAGTTTTTATAACTAAAAACTTAACATATTAAATCATTCAAATAACTTTTAAACTTTTATTTAAGGTTTACAATGCAAATGCAATTAGAACCACTTGTTTTGTAAACAAAGGAAGTTTCTCATATAATACACCCACTAAAGGACAAAAATTACATATTCAATTATTCAATAATATTACAAAAATTTATATAAAAACTGAATAAATATATATTTACACACATTTACATAGGTAAATAAATAGACTTCATGATGGGCTAAATAATCTGCAGAAATCTGCAAATTTCTGCAGGTACAGATTCCATGTGGGCCTAGACTATTAGGATGTTCTCTGTGTTTTCTAGGTTGCTGCTAAGATATTTGGGGTAGTTGCTAGGAGGTTGCTAGTGCATTCTTTGTAATTGGTAAAATGTTTCTAGGGTGTTCAGGTGGATGCTGGATGCTGCTAGGGGTGACTAGGCTTGTTCTGTGTGGTTGCTTGTTGTTGGCCAATGTATACTGTGTGGTTGCAAGAAGATAATACAGAACATGTACAGAAGTGATAAAATGATGCTCATCCTATTAATATTTAGTTTTACATAAAGTGTTAAGAATAAAATAAGTTTAAATTAGTCTAAATAAATAAGTTTATTTAAAATTAAAATATATATTAATAGATTTTTTTTTTTTCATGTGTAAAGCAGAGCCTGGTTTGTGAAAGTAATATACACTGTGAATGTACAGTGTGCTTGTTAGGCGGGTGTTAAGGTGTTCTGGGTGGTGATGGTATGTGCACAGCATGCTGCTATGAGGTTGTTAGGGTGTTTTGAGTGTTTTGCAGTTTTCAGCCCAGGACAAAAGTTTTAAGCGTGGGCCTCCCTCTCATGTGGCCAATAATGAGTTGGTTATACAAAATCGACTCTTTTATGCAAGGTTGAAATTATTGTATATTTTTTTTCAATAGGTGATGGCATATCAAGCTATGTCCAGAACCCTGCAGGAGCCGGAGAAAGTCTGAAGAAATGCTTGGACATTGCTAAGGCAGCAATACCAAAAGAACAGCAGAAGTCCACACCTGTGTACCTTGGTGCCACTGCTGGCATGCGACTTCTGAAGTGAATAAACCCTTGAATATCTTGCTGATTATTATGGAGAAATATTTGGCTGCACTCTCAGAAATTATCAGTGTAATGGGCTACTTTGATGTTAGTTTAAATGAAAGATAAATTGTATCATTGGTTTTACAGCTTACAGAACCAAACTCAATCAGACAACATCCTCGCAGAGGTTGCCAAAACAATCCAAAGTTACCAGTTTGATTTCCGAGGGGCCAGAATACTCACAGGGATGGAGGAGGGAGCTTATGGCTGGATCACCACCAACTACCTCTTGGAGAGCTTTATTAAGGTAAGGTGGACTTTCCAATACTGATAATAACAGGATTGCTAATATAAGGCTATTATTCTAGGTACTGTACAGTACACATGTCCATCCTAGGAGGAACTGCTTGTTTCACGCTATATACTGAATGAATTATTTTTTATAAATATTTGTGTGTGTGTGAAGATGTTGCATTGATTTTTAAAAATCTATATATTTTAGGGTTTTATACTTTTAAGTTTGACAGGACAGTAGCGAGTGTAGACAGGAAAGCATGGGGCAGAGAAAGGGGAACAGATTGGCAAAAGGCCTCGAGTACTGGCACCCATTAATATCTGGATGCAGACCGGGTGCAGTTGCAAGGTTAGCTGCATGCAATGCTTTTAATGCGCACACCTAAACCTGCCCCTAACCCTACCCCTCACAGCGACGTCACTAGCTCAATTGAGTGCATTGTGTCTGACATTGCATATCTGAAATATGCAGTCTCAGCTTGCAAATCCAAGTCTGCATCTAGATACTATTGATTATTGTACTTTTTAAAATAATGGCCTTTTGTCTGTACACTTTGTGTGGTAATTCCGTCCATTAAAAATATGCAATAAAACCACTGATGCAACATCATTCATTTTAATTATGTCCTCATCCCAGATAACTTTATTTGTAATTTGTGAAAGGCAGTGAAGACATGTACAATAGATTCTGTAATACAATAATAGTCTTGCTTTTCATGTTGTTTTGCCAACACTGAGTCAGGAAAGCCACTCGATCAAAAGTAGAAATGATTTTTAATCACTCTTAATTGCTTCTTTTGTTAGAACACCCTGTATTTTAATACCCTGAAAGGTGCAGTAAGCGATTCCTAAGAGACACTGTTTATAAATGATTTTGCTAATAATTGCTAGCAGTCTGTTTTGTGTGCAGGAAAGAAAATATTGTTTATATATTATTTGCTGGCTTTGTAAATAGCGAAACATTTAAGCCATCATATCCTTCTAGCCAATCACTAAGATATATGATTGAGTGTCATTAGCTGGATTTCCATCCTAATGAGATCGAGTCTTTTCAAAGTCCCCCAAAAAAAGCCCAAATGTGAATTAGATGCGTTTCCATCAATTTGTTAAAGCGCCTGACTGCAGTATTGATAACCTAGTAATCAACAGTAAACAAGGCAAGCATAATGGAGACAGTGGATGTAATGTTCGCTACCTCAGTTTATTCGGCAAACGTGTTTCCATTTCCCATTATTTGCATTAAGTCCAAAATCACCAAACGTTTTTGTGAATGATGTAGTTTTTATTAGAAATAATTTTTTTCCATCACTCGTTTCTCATGCAATACTTCAAAATGTGCATTAACACACATTAACACACTTTTTGTTTTCTCATTCTCATGTGTCATATCCAGTTTTTTGTTCATTTGCGTTGATATTTTACCTGTTGTTATCATTAATACACATCCATTTCCACACCTTATAATCTGATTAATCTTCACTTGCGTAAGCTAACTGATACGTCAGCGGTTATTTGTTGCACAGTGTGTTCACGAATTTGGGGTGGATCAATAAAGGGAGGGAGTGTGTTTGTTTGGGTGTCAGTTTCAAATATCAACAGTGTTTTCTCACAAAATGTTCACCACACCTTTAATGGGTTTTTTCTTGCAGCACACATTTGAGGGCTCCTGGATCCACCCTAAAGCAGGAAAGATCATTGGAGCTCTAGATCTCGGTGGCGCATCAACACAGATCTCATTCACCCCAAAAGACCCAGTCAAAGACCCAAATTCAGCGTTTAATCTGCAACTCTATGGGTATAAGTATGAGTTGTACACTTACAGCTACTTGTGTTACGGCAAAGACCAGGCTTTGAAGAAACTTCAGGCCTACCTTCACAAGGTTGGTTTTTAAAGAGTTAGATTAATTAAAGATTATCTGTTTACCAGTTTAAAAAGAAAGCGTCTATAAACAAAAGATGAATGTCACAGTTGAATGTCTGATATGGTGTCTTTGCTCTGTCTAGAATGCAGGATCATCATCACCTATCAGTCACCCCTGCTACCACAAAGGATATAATCTCAATCTTACTTTGGGTGAACTTTACAACTCTCCTTGTGTGGTCCCACCAAGCAGTTTCAACTCCAAGGATACAATCCTTTTTAGGGGAACAGGAAATTCATCCCTTTGCCTTTCTCTATTAGAGAACATTGTTAACCTAACTGGTTGTGCGTTATCTCCTGACTGTGGCTTCAATAGCGTCTATCAGCCTCCAGTCAATGGCGAATTCTTTGTGAGTCTCACATTGTTTATGTTTGGAGTTTTAATGTAAGGAGGAAAATGAAAACATATTTATTGTCAGACTGTCATTTATATTACACAAAATAACTTATATTTTTGAATATAATGTAGTTTATATTGACATTTAGTAACACTAATATTCTAATATTTCAATTTGTTATATATATATATAATATTTGATTTATGTTTGAAAGACGAGGTGTGCTTTTTTGGTGCCCGCATCAAATCTAATGTACAAAAGTGATTTTATACACACAGAAAGCATTTTAAAGGGATAGTACACCCCAAAATGAAAATTCTGTCATCGTTTACTCACCCTTTACTACTTCTTCCAAAAAAGTTTGAGTTTTTTTATCTATTGTACACAAGATTTTTGAAGAATGCTGGAAATCATAGTAGGAAATACAAATATTATGGAAGTCAATAGTTACCAGTTTCCAACATTTTTCAAAATATCTTCTTTTGTATTTATCAGCAGCAAAACATTGGTTTGGAACAAGAAGAAAATTATCACATAATTGTAATTATTGGGTGAACTATCTCTTAAAATCCAAGTATAGTGTACATGCATTTATGTAAACATAAAAACTGTTTCTGGCCTGCACATTTTTTATTTAATATTATTATTTGTTGTATTTAAAAAACATCTTGCTGACATATCAGTAAATGTTGAAGGATAGTGACAAATTATAAACATTTAAAATGACAATTAATTTATATTTTGGGGCTTGAAATGTCACCAAATGATTCTTTTTCTAAAAAATGGCTGAAAATTATTTTTACTATGTAACAATTTTTATCATTTCTACAAATCATAGTAAAAATATATGGTAGTCCTTATTATTTGGTTTACAAAAATCAGTTTTATTAAACAGAACACATTTTAATGTGAGGAAAAAAGTAAAGATGTATTACACTTTTTAAAATTCTCGATAATCTGTTTATCTTTAGACCAATATATTCCTCTTTTTGGGTAAGCAGTCTGATATTAGCAGAATCTTGTTCAAAAGTTTCCACAAATTATCCTCTGCTATCTTTTTTTACTTTAATTTGTGTTTTGCATGTTTTAAAATAAGTTTGATCGCTATATTTAATCTCCTTCTCAGGCTTTTTCTGCATACTTCTACACATTTGACTTCCTTGGTCTTGCTCCAAAAGCTCCACTAACAAAAGTTCTTTCCACTATTGAGACTCTCTGCAGCAAAAACTGGACAACTGTGAGTACACAGAGACGATTACAATACACGATCATCCTGTATATTAAAGTAAACAGCCTGTTAAGATTAGACTTGAATCATAACATCAGTTAAAAGTATTTTTGTAATGATGATTCTCAAAATTCATGATATTGACCGTAATTTCTTTCTGCAGCTAACTGCTGAGAATCCATCCATTAAGGCAAAATATCTGAAAGATTATTGTGCTTCTGGTCACTATATTATGACTATTCTCCTGAAAGGATACAAGTTCAATAACACCTGGGATCAAATTTCTTTTGTGAAACAGGTAAAAAGACATTTCCCAAGTGTTAAATATTCATTTTCAGTGAAGATTTTTTTTTTTTTTTACATAATTGATTCAGGAAGGATTTTTTTTCCATTAATTTGTCCCATAAGGATTTGAAAAAGTCTTTGTTAAAGCATTATATGCCATGAATCAAACCAACCAAAGAGTCATAACTGTCCAAACTTTAGTTGAAAGAAAGACAAAATCAGAAGAAATGACAAAGATACAAGATTGTGTACATGACAGCTTTAAACAAAGGAATTCACCCAATAATGAAAATTCTCTCATCATTTATTCATCTTCCACTTGGAAAAATCAGCAATTGACGTCCATAGTATTTTTTATTTCTACTATGGATGCCAATGGATGCTTTTTCCCAACATTCTTCAGAATATCTTGTTTTTGTTTAACACAAGAAAGAAATTTATAAAAATGTAGAACCACTTGAGTGTGAGTAAATGGTGAGGAAATTTTTTTGAGTGAACTACAATACCATGACACATTGTAAATATCATAATCAAATAAAAAATGACGGAGAAAAAAATGTTTTTGGTTGTATCTATAGAAATAATATAATTCAAGGTTCATACAAAATATGCATATATATGAGAGAGTTACTCGATAACATTACTCACTATTTCTTCATGTAAGTGGGTGGAGCTAAAGATCTCTTTTTGACATGCTTGGATCACTGCAAATCTCTGATTGGTGGATTTGTCTATATAGCATCATATGTGCAAAGTTTCCTCTACTAAACATAAAAAATAATTTGAATCAGTGTGTGAACAGGTGGATTTAACAAGAGCATATCATCAAGGTCTATGACTTAACATTAATTTCCCTTTGGAAAAATCATTGGGGTATGGAGAAATTGAGAAGGAATCCTTACTGTTTCACTCTATTAGTTGCTATGATACAGAATATTCAGCCTGATCTGATGAGGAAACTTAACTATTTTACATATTTTCGGAGACGTGGCTAATAAGTACTAATTCATACAATTTCATTCATATAATCCAAGTGCCCCCAAACCCAACCATCATTGGGGCATGAGAAATTCATACTAAAATGTTAGAATAAGAACATACAAATTCATATGACTTAGCCACTAAATCCAAAGGTTAGGAATTACCATGAGATTGCATTGGTAAATCAGTGGGACTGTTACTAATAATAGATTTTGCAGATCATTTGTTTCTAATTAAAAATGTCACCAAGTTGAGCAATAATAATTTCTACACGCTGTGCTTGTTGAAGTATTTGCATCTTAACAGTTTTCAGAACAGAATGTTCTGTGAGTTATTTGCTGTGATATTTGCTCCGCACCTCTTCCTCTGTGATTGGACTGTTGTGAAACGCTCAACGTCACATGGCTGCTGTTTTATTAAAAACAAGCCATACCGTCGACAACTACTGAAAAAGATTGTTACAGACCATGATATAACCCGCATTATGCAAGAGCACAACATCAACAGCTCATAAACTGACATCATAATGTGATCCTGAAGCACATAAACCAATACATCACATGACCTTTGCTTCTGGGAATCTCTCCTGACATACAGCCTTTTTTCCTATCAGTGTGACGTGGAGATTTGCACTCATTTATGATCTTTTGCCGGTTACAGGTTGCAGATACAGATATCGGTTGGACGCTGGGCTACATGCTGAACCTGACCAACATGATTCCTTCTGAAAGCTCTAGTGGCGTCACAGGAGTGCCACAGAGTCAATGGGCCGCTGAGATTTTCTTCATCGCGTTTGCCCTCTTCCTTACTTTACTTATTATAGTCATCCTATGTGTCCGTGATCTAACTAAGTAAATTGTGTTATGAATATGTGTGTGTACATTACTATTTATCAGTTAACAGACATGAAAATGGACAAGGAACTATTGTTTACAATGTTTTCTTTGCAAACACTGAATTGTTTTTTTCATTCTGTACATTTTTGTAGTGAAGATATTTCTTTATAACTTATTCAAAGTAGTGTCTTGTTTTGATGGCTGACTAGTTCATACCTCAATCATTTAGTCTGTGCCAAATAATAATACATGAAATTGGGTTACAGAGATTTTTTTTTTTGTTTTATTCATAAACTGAATTATGGGAGTTGTTATTTTTTCAATGGACAAAAGCACTTAACACACATTAAATAAAGCTATAGTTACATTAATATGAAAATGAAAAAAAAGGACTGTGCTGTGTATATATTTATATAATTAAGCAACATTGTAAAAGCAGCTTGTTTGCATATTTGCCTTTGCTTGTGTTTTGCTAAGTAAAAGTTTGGGTTCAGTAAGATTTTTACAGATTTCTAAAATAAAATATTTCTTTGTTTTATTTATTGATTAGAATTTTCAGCAGCCATTAATCCATTATTCAGAAATGTAATATGCTTATTTGAAGATTTCGATTCGCTATGTTGAAAATAGTTTTATGGGAAAACCGATGCATGTTTTTCAGCATTTTTGATGTACAGAAAAAATGAATATATATTAATGTGAATTAATGTTTAAAAAAAATGTGATGAATTTTGATGCATTTTTACCGACCCAAACATTTGAACAGTGTTGCGTTTATGTGTGTCGGGTGTTTTTTAACAGCAACCAGATTTCTTCTGTTGTGGTTCTCTTCTCAGCGTTGTGTGTTCCTCCCTCTTTCTCTTGCGCTGCACTAACAACCTAGTAGCAAAGACAAATCAGACATTAGTTAAGCAAAGACGACACATTTTAAGCAGTAATAAGTGGTATGATCTATCATAGTCTTACTCAGCGAGAGTCTTCATAGATTCTGACACATTAGCCCCATTTGCAGCACTGCACTCCATGAAATGTATGTTATACTCCTAATGAATGAAAAAAAAAAACAATAATAATTCTTTTTAAATTTCACTTTTGGATGGCACCATGGCTCGTGGTTAGCACTGTCGCCTCACAGCAAGAAGGTCGCTGGTTCGAGTCCCAGCTGGACCAGTTGGCATTTCTGTGTGGAGTTTGCATATTCTCCCCATGTTGGCGTGGGTTTCCCCCACAGTCCAAAGACATGCAGTATAAGTGAATTGGATGAACTAAATTGACCGTAGTGTATGTGTGTAAATGTGAGAGTGTATGGGTGTTTCCCAGTACTGGGTTGCGGCTGGAAGGGCATCCGCTGCGTAAAACATATGCTGGAATAGTTGGCGGTTCATTCCGCTGTGGCGACCCCTGATAAATCAGAGACTAAGCCGAAGAAAAATGAATGAATGAATGAATAATTTCACTTTTCAGTAGAAATAGACAATCAAAACATAATAAACTCTTACTCTGGCCAGATCTGCTCCTTCCTGAATCTGGACTTCACGATTAACAGAATCATTCTTGTTTCCGAGCAACATCATGATGACATCATCTTGAGCCCTTTCCTGTGTGACATAGTAATTATACAATTTAGGGAAGGAAATTGGGATTGGTTTTATTTTAGCTAAATGAAGGAATGAAAACATTAGCTACCCGGGCTTGAGAGATCCAATCTCGCATAGAAATAAAACTCTTTGAACATGTGATTTCATACATGAGCAGAAGCCCATGAGCCTTGTGGAAAACTTGTGTGGTGATGCTGTGAAACCTTGTGAAGATTTTATATGGGTTAATTAACACAGCAGCAAACCTCTTTTTCATCTATTATTATTTAGTTTAGATGTCTCACCTCTCTTGACCTGCTGTGTCCCATATCTGCAGTTTAACAGTTCTGTCGGGCAGCTCAACAGTCTGGACGAAAGTGTCAACACCTGGGTACAACACAGATTTAACTTATACACAGTTTTAAAAAATAATTCCCTTGTAAGAATATATACATTTATACACTTATAAAGTCACCATAAAATCAAAACAGACAATTCTTATGTATTTTAAGGAATATTGGCTTATATTATCATTTACATGAGCATTTTTTGTCATGGATTGTAGAAAAATATTAGTAAAATATAATAAATGTATATCAAGTTCCAAATCCGCATATTAGAATGATTTATGAAGGATCATGTGACACTTAACAAAGAATTCATGTTAGAAATTCAATTTTGCCATCACAGAAATTGCATTTTAATACACAGTTGAAGTCAGAATTATTAGTCCTCCTGGATTATTAGCGCCCTGTATATTTTTTTCAACAAATTTCTAAACATAATAGTTTGTTCTGTAAACAATAGAAAAAAATATTGCTTAAGGGGGCTAATAATTTTGACCTTAAAATGGTTTTAAAAAAATTAAAAGCTGCTTTTATTCGAGCCGAAATAAAACAAATAAGACTTTCTCCAGAAGAAAAAATATTATAAGAAATACTGTGAAAATTTCCTTGCTCTCTTAAACATCATTTGGGAAATATTTGAAAAAGAAATTCACAGAAAGGCTAATATTCTTGACTTTAACTGTATGTTACTACAGAATATAGATATCTGAAAGTACAGCACTGCTGTTTTACTGTGTTTTTCATCCAACAAATCCAAACAAAATTTCCTCTCTTTATATATAAAATACAAAGATTTGATATAACATTTTGCTGACCCCAAATGTTTGAACAGAATGCATATAATAATTTAGTAAAGAAGAATTTCTCCTGTTTTCTGCAACACACACCAATAGTGGAACGGTAATCCTCAGTGAACTGGCCTTTGTGGAAACGTCTTATGAAGGAAGTCTTTCCAACACAGCTGTTTCCCACCATGACCACATTAAACTGAACCACTTCAGAATCTGAAACCATATGAGACATCTTGTGTATTAGATATTAATCTGAGAGAATGCATTAGGTCAATTTTTAATCGCTTTGCTTACCCCTGTTCTTTACATTGATTGTCTGCCTATTTCCAGGCATTCTGTCCTGTTTTCTGACTTGAATCTCTTCACCAGGGGTTTTTGGAGCAACTTCATTATTTCTGGAACAGAAACGAAAAAAGTATAATTTATTAGTCTATATTCTAAATATTTTGTAGAGATAAACTTATACAGTAACCTATACAGTTCTATCATACCTGGAAATTGGCTGATTTTCTGGTTGTAAGCCGACACTCGTACCACAAGCCTTCTCAAAAACATAAAACTTGTTAGTTTTTTTATTTTTATATTACCATATTGGTCAGCTTGCAAGCATCATGATCCAACATCTAGAGATCATGTGAAATCAAGTCATAAATGAGCATTACGAGGTTTACTAGCAAGAACCATGCCACACTTAGCAATATTTATTGTATGGATGTGGGGATGAAAAGGGGTCTAGGAGAAGGGATGGTAAGGGAACAATGGGATTAAGGGGAATGGAAGTAAGAGAATAATGGAAGAGTTAGTAGGTTGATTTGGGTGTCCTACGATGATGGCCCGGAGAGACTCAGAGTGGGGGTACCATAATATTTTGGAAGAGTGATAAGGACCCCAAAATTCAAACTAGGATGGAAGAGAGGGGTATAAGGATTATTAATAGGAAAATATGGGGAAGGAGGGTGGGTTCAAGAGAATGAGATAAACAGTGCTAGAGGGCTGATCTGCCTTAAATAAGTTTAGGATGTAGGTGATTGGAGGAGATGGCAAAGTGAGGTGTGGTCCTGCTCCTGAACTTTAGTTAACAAATGAACTCTATTATAACATTATGTTGAAAGAAACTGTCGAAAATACTGAAATGTGTCACAGGATTAATTGTTTCAATTGTGGAATGAAGTCAATAGAACAGCTTGTCAAACAATATGAACTCATAACTTTTACGTCAGGAAAGCCACTCTGTATCTAAAACTTATTAATAAGCAAGAAAAAATATCTATATAAAAGCATTTTCCAAATATGCTATGCACTATATTACATTCATTGTATTTTTGACAACTTATTGTTGTCTCATTTAGTTTTTAAAATAGCCACCATTTTCATATTTATATGTAAGTAAATAGAAAATGTAATGTGTGGAGTGGTGTTGCTGCTTACAGCAGTTTAGCAAAACTATGGTAAATTTGTGGTTACTATGGTTTAACTTCAATAAAAACCTTTTTTTTTAAATTTTTTGCAAAACCATGATTACATTTTGTAAGGCTCTGTTTGTTCTATATTTCACTTTAATTAATAGAGTATGTTACCCTAGTTTTAAAGTAAATGCTAATTTCTATTATGGTAGTATTAAATTAAAGGACATTTTTTAAAATGAAGACGTACATACCATTGAACCATCACTGCGCTGTCTGTCCTCAACAGCAGAGCCATCTGGTTTATGATCTCGATCTTCTGATTCATTCATACTATCAGACACCTCAAGCCTACCAAGTTTGCCCTTATTAGCACGTCTAGACCCAAACTTCCTTTTAGTTGATGGTGACGCACTTTTTTGGACAACAGGGCTATCGCTCTCTTCTTGCTGGCTGCCTGTGTTTGCACTGGGAACATCAAGATACTCTTTATTTGGTGGGTCTTCAGTCATATTATGTACTAAAGACACCTGCTTAATTTCTTCTTTATTTGTCTCTAAATTCTCTTCTGTCTTTTGATCTACTTTTTCTTCATCTTCTATTTCTGCTTTGAACTGTCGTCTGGGGTTCTTGCGAGTCGAACCCATTTTTCTTCGTCGTCTTTCTGGCGAGCTTGGTTCATTTAGCATTGTCAAGCTCTGTGATGGTGAAAGAGATCTGATTTCTGAGTTTTCTGGTAAATTTGATTTCGCCTCATTAATGATCAATTCAAAATTTGATGCACTTTGTGAAGTTGTATTTAACGCTCGCTGTATTTCACCAAGAAGTGAATCGTCTGACTGATTAGAGTAATCGTGAGTTGTTTGTTCTTCTGCAGTTTTTCCTGATAAGCTCATTTCAGAGTCGTGAGACATCTGCAGATTCATGTCTATGGTTTCTGTCTCCTCATATTCATCTCTCTTCCTCTGTATTTTTCCTTCTCTTCCAATATTTCTCCGGGTCGAACCCATCTTCCTTCTCTTCTCAATGGGAACAGACTCTGGCTGTAGACTTTTGGTAGCATCAGCACAAATTTGATGGGCAATTTCAGGTTCACAAGTATCATGATAATCATTCTCATCTTTTAAATCTAACATTTCTGATTTAAGATCTGTGGAACTGAGAGTTTCTGATGATGCTTCTGTGGATTGAGAGATGCTTGATGCTAAAGGCATTTCAGCCAGTTCATCCTCTGGTTTCTTAGCTTCTTTATTGTTTGCCATATTAACAAGAGATTGGTTTTGTTGAATCTCGTCACCAAATTTACATTCAGCTGCTAAATGTAGTTCTGTACCCTGATCCCGTGTCATTCCTTTACTCTCTTCATTCATTTCTTTGGATTCTTCTGTTCTCTGCCCTTTGTTCCCTCTGAGCGTTTTACGTGTTGACCCCATTTTCCGTTTTTGAACAACTGGATTCAGGTTTGCTTGATCTTTATGTGGCTCTTCAGGAATGACCCTTTGTTCAGGAATTACATCTGTCTCAACATGTCTCAAAGCAAGGTCAGAAACCATCTCAGCAACAACGTCTGGAGAACTTTCCACTTCTCTCATTGGTTCAGTATTTATGGTAGAATTTGGATAATTTTGCTCTGAGAGTTCAGTCTGCTCATCTGATTTACTGTCATGGTCTTCGTTAACAATATATGAACTAAACAGTTGCTGATGTACAGGAGATTCTGCAATAGCTTTTTCAGGAGTCAACGTCTCCTTGGAATTTGTGGCTCCAGAATCAATTGTTGTATTTTCAGCTCCCTCTTCCTCTTCATTCACCATCCTCTTTCCTCTCTTTCTAGTTGACCCCATTTTTCTCTTGGATCTGTTGGAGTCTGGATGCATTTCATGTACCTCCATTATAGGTACAGCACTGTCACCCATGAAATTATCTTTTGATGACAAATACGTTTGAGCTTCTATCGTAAGCAGGTCATCAGACACAACTAGATCAGGCTGGCTCATAGGGTCAAGATTCTCTTTAACAAAATCTACAGTTCTCTCTGGGACCTCCAATAAATGTAAGCCGGTTTCATCTTGTGATGGATCAGTATGTGTTTGTGAAACATCTGAACTTTGCTCTTGTTCACATAGTTCATGCACGGACGTATCCAATGGCTTTGTGGCCTTTCTTTCTTCATTGACATTATCTTTTAGATTCATATTGTCTTGTGCCACATTCTGATCCTGGTCTTTTGAATGTGTTTCTGTGTCTTCATCTTCTGACACTGCCTCATTATCTCTATTCTTTACCTTGGATTCTTCTCTCAGCTTCCCTTGTCCTTTATTCCCTTTGAGAGGTCTTCGAGTTGAGCCCATTTTTCTCTTTTGAACAACTGGACTTGATTTTGGGTTTGCCTCTTCTTTGTGAGAATCTCCAGAAATGCTGAAGTCACTTTGTTTGGGAATTGTGTTGGTTTCTACTGGAGCCTCATGCTCATTGTTAGGTATGGTCAGTTTTACATCAGAGGCATATTGAAACAAATATGACTCCTCAGTTTTATTACTCACAACTGTATCTTCAGGAAACTCACTGACTAACATACTCACTTCACAGATGGTCTTTTCTCTTTCGTCTCCTTCAGATGCAGTTGAGTCAACTGTTTTGTTTTCTGTTTGTGATTGTGTGCCTTCCCCTACTGTTGCTTTTTCAACAATTTCAGCATTGTCCCGGGACTGTTCATGAAATTTTACGAGAGTTTGAGCTTCTGAAATGCCGCTGACACTCACTGCAGTGCATATAGGTTCATCTGGATTGGGTTCATTCTCCAGAATTAAGATTTCTTTTTCCTCATGATCTTTTCTTTGTCCTTTGTTCCCCCTGAGAGGTCTTCGAGTTGAGCCCATTTTTCTCTTCTGAACAACTGGACTTAATTTTGGGTGAGCTTCCCCTCTGTAAATATCTTCATGAACTACGTTGATATTACTCTGCTTGAGAATTGTGTCTGTGTCTCCTGAAATATCTTCCTCAACATTTGTAGATACATTAAATCCATCTATGTTTGAATTAGGAGATGTTTGAAGAACATGTGACGCAGTATTTTTAGTGCTCTCCATTGTAACTGTAGCTTCAGTTTCTGAAGTATCTTTAGTATGAGCAGTATCCTCAACTACTGCTGCTCTTTCAGCATCTTCAGCATTATTCTGAAATTGTTCATGAATATTTGTGAGAGTTTGTGCTTCTGTGATTTGGCAGACACTCAATGCAGTGGATTCTTCAGACACTAAATCTGAACCATATGATGACTGAATGAGAGTAGATTCAGACTCATCAACAAGACCAGCATCATTCTTCACACACATTTCCTTCTCCTGTTCTATAGCTCCATCTTTTATGTTTTGTAATGTAGATTCATCTGGACAGGGTTCATTCTCCAAACTAAATGTTTCTTTTTCTACATCAAGCAAAAAGTCACTATTAAATGTCTCATTTTCATCATGAAGCTCTCTTCCCTTTCT
>CAIGQV010019356.1:11769714-11800177 GCA_903798115.1 Danio jaintianensis | reverse complement strand
AGCTCCATCTTTTATGTTTTGTAATGTAGATTCATCTGGACAGGGTTCATTCTCCAAACTAAATGTGTCTTTCTCTACATCAAGCAAAAATTCACTATTAAATGTCTCATTTTCATCATGAAGCTCTCGTCCTTTTCTTTGTCCTTTGTTTCCTTTAAGAGGTCTTCGAGTTGAGCCCATTTTTCTTCTCTGAACAACTGGACCTGAGTTTGCCTCTTCTCTGTGAGAATCTCCAGGAATTATGTTGAAGGCAGATTGTTCAGGAATTGAGTCTGTTTCCACTGATACTTCAGTGCCATGATGTTGCACTAGAAGATTAGAATCAGTCACAGCAGAAACATCCTCAGTATTTTCAGATACTTGCAATGTTTCCAATTTTGCATCAGCTAAAGTTTCTTTTTGAAGCACATTTGACTGTGCAGTCACATTATTATCCGCTGTAACTGATTCTTCAGTAACTTCGGCTTCTCTGGCTAAAATATTAACATCATGGGTGTTTTCGTCTGCTTTATTGGTTGAGTCACATGTTTGGTTTTGTGATTCGGTTTCTAATTGTAAGTCTGTGTCTCCATCTACTGCTTCTCTTTCAACATCTGCAATTATTTTCCTGGACTCTTCATAAATTTTTGTGAGAGTATGTGATTCTGTGATGTGACAGACACTCAATGCAGATTCTTCAGGCCCTAAACCTGACCTGTAAGATGACTGAATAAAAGCAGAATCAGGTTCTTCAACAAGACCAACATTATTGTTTACAGACATTTCTATGTCTTGTTCCTCTGCTACATCTATTGAGATTTGTCCTGTAGATTCATCCGGATTAGGTTGATCATCCAAACTGAGGATTGGTTTCTCTACACTGATCATGTATTCACTGTCAAGTTTGTCATTTTCATCAAGATGCTCTTGTCCTTTTCTTTGTGGTTTGATGTCTCCATCTACTGGCTCTTTGTCAGCATTATTCTGGAACTCTTCTTGAATTTTTGTGAGAGTTTGTGATTCTGTGATGTTACAGATACTTAATGCAGTGGATTCTTCAGACACTAAATCTGAACCATATGATGTCTGAATGAGAGCAGATTCAGACTCTTCAACAAGACAAACATCCTTCTTCACACATATTTCCATCTCCTGTTCTTCAGCTCCATCTAATATACTTTGTAATGTTGATTCATCTGGACAGGCGTGATGTGCCTCTTCTTTGTGAATACCATCAGAAATTACACAGGCGCCACTTGAATCT
This sequence comes from Danio jaintianensis, assembly GCA_903798115.1. NCBI lineage: Eukaryota > Metazoa > Chordata > Actinopteri > Cypriniformes > Danionidae > Danio > Danio jaintianensis. The sequence continues at coordinate 11,798,934 of CAIGQV010019356.1, read as the reverse complement.
TTATTCTTAGGATTCTCAAATACTTTCAATGCTTTTGCATTTACATCAGAAGTTGCTTGAGTATCTGATTCTGTAATCATAGTATTCTCCACTGTATTTCCATATACTTCAACTTCTCTCACTAAAGCACCAGCATCACTTATGTTCTCATCTGTTTCCTCTACTTCACTGATTGAGGAGTCAACATGTTTGTCCTCTGTTTGAATTTCCAGGTCTGTGTCTCCCCCTAGAGGCACTATTGCAGCATCTCTAGCATATCCCACTGAATTAAATGCAGTGAGTTTGTATGAATCTGAAGAATCTACCGGCATGACAGGGCTGATACCACTTTCATCAGGAACTGTATCTGTCTCTCCTGAATCTACAGCATCAATATTGTGCAAAAACAGACCAGAATCAATCACAAGAACATGATCAGATACCTGGGATATTTCCAGGTTTGTATCTGTGTGCTTCTCTGTTACGACTCTATTTTGCTCTGGATTTTCTGTTTGTAGTTTGTTTTCCGAAACTAAAATCAAGACTGATGTTTCATCCATTGTTTCAGTTCCATTTGTATCTTCACCCTCATCACTTTTATCAAAGTCCGTGTTCTCTGATTTTGCACTGCAAAGTATTCCCTCTTTTTTAAATTCGTACACACCAAAATCATGACCTTCTTTATCACTAGGCCTTTGGGGAGTGAGAGATATATCAGTTGGCAAGTCTTCAAAACTAAATATTTCCTCTGAGTTTGAGCCTACATCTTTAATTGCCATATTCTCAGTCTCTCTACCATCTTCTACCATCTTAACCTCCACATTTTCTGGCACATTCCTAGAATCATCTCCTGCTGTTTCTGTGCTCATTTCTACACATTCTTCATTTCCCCTTAAATCCATGTCTTGTGTTACATTGTGATCTATAACATCACCTTGTTCAGTCATTTCAAATGTTTCAGACTCTCTTTTATTATTCTTGTCTGTTACATATAAAGCGAGTTCCTCGTCTTTTTCCGTAATACACTTTAAATCAGTATCATGTGTCACTGACGCAACATCACAAACATCATATTCCTCTTTCAATTCTTCCCCAGCATCACTCATCTTATGTGGTGAACTGGTTGTTTTGGGTTCAGCAAAGTTAATATTAGAGACGGGCACGTCCAAATTTGTACTTGCTCCCACTACAAGTTGAGCAGTAGAATGATCACAGACATTATCTAGAGTAGCACTATCAGGTTGCCTTACTGAAGACATTTTCTCATCATTTATTGCAAGTTCCTCTAATTGGGCATCCTGTCTTCGTGATAAACCACTCGTTTGATGATTTCTAAATGGTTCCTCTTTTTGGTTTAGAGACTCCTCCTTCAGTTCTTCTATGTTTACATCTCTGCACTCGTAAGATGTGCTTGTATCATTTTGAGTATCAGGCACATGCTGGCTGTTATCACTTAAATGACTTCCTGCTTCTTCTAAAACTTTATTCTGATCATCAAATTTCTCAGCATGTGAACCAAACATGAAATCTAATTCCTCACTGAGTACTGAAGGTACGTGCTGGCTAGATGTTTCATGTAGGGGCTTTTCTTGATCAACAAGGGGAAAAGCAACTGATAGTTTGTTCATAGTTTCAGTTCCAGCCGAAACATCAGGATCTTTCACCTCTACTTTCTCAGCCAAGAGTGACTGATTTAAAACCAAGCCTATTTCTGCGTGGGACGACGAATCTCTTGCCACATCATGCCATGTTTGCGCCATCTCTTCTGAGTTTGCTGCATCTGTGACTTCTTCTTTCATTTCATTCTCTGTCATGCTTCTCAAATGTTCCTGCATACCTACATTTCTCCCTCCGAGAGGTCTACGAACTGAACCCATCCTCCTTTTTTGACCAGAGGTGCTGGCTAACTGAGCTTCTTGGTTACTCTTTGTCTTTGGTTCATCAAACATGACTGAATCTTCCTGTAACAACTTATTTTCTGTCAAAGTGCTAGAATTGCATTTAGGTATCTGACATACAGCTTCAGAACTTTCAAATTGAAAACTGGATGACTTTGATTGTTCTATGAGAGAGCCATATTGTTTTTCAGTGTTTAATGTGACTGGTTGAGTTACATATTCTTCACCAAACTCCTCTTCGTCAAGTTTTCTGTCAACTTTAAACCCACCACCTTTGCGTGTTGATCCCATTTTTCTTTTCCGGTCTAACAGCTCAGTGTCCATGACTAAATCCTTGTGACTTGCTACATGTGGAGCACATTTAGACGCAGAGGTTTGTTGATCAGTGGTTGAGCTTGGTGGATGATCAAAATGGGTCATTTCTCTTGTGTGGAATTCATTTTGCCCATGCTGAGACTCTGCAATCGACCCATCATCATCATCATCTTTCTCGATATTTCTATTAAGACCTTTTGGACCTCGTCTGGATGAACCAAGTCTCTGGTTCTTCTTGGGTTTTCTGCCTGACATGGCTGTCCATTTCATGAGACAAACAATTGGGATGTCATTTTTAAACATGTTTGTCATTTTTACAACATGATTAAAAAAAACAGAGAGCATTAGTTAAGAACCACATGTTAATGACTCATACCAAATGTCATGCATGTGCTCTCAAAACAGTCATATTTGCTTGTGGTTTTCCATAATGAAAACCAGAGCGCACTAACAAGATGTTTTATATGCTAACACATTAGACTGTAATAAGGTCATGTGCTTTATTTTCAATCTAACAAATGTCACAAACATTTCATCACACTTTTTGTTTAGTCGCCATTAAACCTCTAACGTCATGAGTATCATTTTACAATTTTTTTTTGTCACACAAAACTTCTGGTATCCACTTATTACAATACATCTCACAACTTAAATGAGTAATGAAATACTTTTTAGCCTGTCTTCAGCAGTAAAATATTGCAGTATGGACTTTTCTCATGTACGCAATGCAGAGCCACATTCTTCTCAATTGAACAGCAAGACTTAGTATTAAACTACATTAATTGCATATGTTTTGCATTTGCAAATGACAGGGTGTAAATGTAAGACATAACTCTTAAATCTGTTGTTGCTATAAAAGTACCATGATAAACTGACATTACCTTCTGGTGACCCTTCAAGAATCCATCCAATTTGGCAGTCTCATGGGTTTCAGCAAAGTACGGAACACGTTTTAATGCTTTTGTGTTTCTCTTTTAAAGGAGGTTGAGCTCATGAAGCTTCCTTTATGCTGCTACCCTCAACTTCCTGTACTGTTGACACAAATTGCATTGTAAGCCAAGTGTGAACTTGAGAGTTTATATTTCTGACGCATTGCTTATCGTTCTTCCGGTGTAAACGACTCGACAATTTTTGTAGTGTAAAATTTTTACTGCAGTTTAGGTGCATGTTTTGACCATTGTTAATATTATTGCCTACTTTAAGTATTGCTTTTATAATTTTTAAAAACACCCATGCATGTTGGAAATGAAGGACTGCACAGCTAAGTATTTAATGCATATTTTCAACACTTGAAAACAAAAATGAAGATCAGTTGCTGTTATTAATGCATTGAATATTGCCAAAAAAAATCATTGTACATTCATATCTGTTACAGTAAAAATTATGTCCTGGTACCGTAAACTGAATGCTACATGCCGAAATTATGATCAAGATAAATACATGCTGTAAGACTATTATAAATAACGCAACAATTATGTTAATGACTTAAACCATACTGTAAAGGACTATCAAACTTTAATGCACTAACATCCAAACAGCTAATCAGTGTGAAGTGTAGAGGAAAGAGTAACCACACAGTCAATTCGTAAGGAACGTTTTAATGGAAGTACAAACAAAAAAAGCATACAAAATCGTTCTCAAATGATCACCTAGGTCAGACATGTGTAATTCCACTTAGAACATTTCACTGCCCAAAGAGCATAAAATTACATTCCAAGCATTTAGGCAGGATGAAACCATTGCTACCCATTAAGCACGGATATCTTAAGTAAAAAAGGATACTCAGAACACTATGGGGGGAAAAAACATTTTAAAAAGACTTTTAGGGGGGCCAAAAAAAAAAAAAAAAAAAAACCTCCATCGTTGTTTCCCATCATCCTAGTCTGTTGAAGAGGGGGCACAGACACCTTTTCTGACAACGCCGGGCTTGAATATTTCTCACTTCCGACCATTGGATCGTGAACGACTGAAAAGAGATGAGAAAATGTTCTGTGAACAGAACTATAAATAATTCAGCTATGCTATTACACTACTCACAAGTGTAAACCAACCTGCGTGATCCTGAGAAAGACCTTGAAGGTTTATAGTTTCTATCTCGAGACAAAGACCTCTCTCTTCTCCTCTCTCTGGAAAGGGACCTATAAAAGCCAAGTATATACAAGTGAAAGTGTGTTAGTAATAAGATGAAACAAAAAGACAGAGGGAACTGCAAAGTAAGAACAGCCATAAATAAAAAGTCAGAAAGTGGTTATGGTGTTGGCAAAACCCGTGAAGTCCAAAGTATACTGTTTTATTTTTAATGCCTATGCGAGGGTCTGCAATGTGTAACAAATTTTACCAAAATAATGTGGATAACCTGGTTCCTACTCTTGTAAATAAGGAGACATTTGACAAAGAAAACTTTTCAAAACATGTTGACATCCTGTGTGTGCATTTAATGCATTTTCAAAGGCAGTGCATTTTTCTGTGTGTGTATGCTAATGTATAAATAAATGAATAAATAAATAGATAGATAAGCAACTCACCTGCTCCGACTACGGCTAAAGCTCCTCCTGGGAGACCTAGATGTACATTTAAGAAATACTGACAAGTCAGGGGTCAATATTGCCAAATACTTTTGAGACATGCAGCGCCACGCAATGACATAACCCATTTTCTGAACGAAAACTTATTCAATGGCGGTCTTTAAGCCCAATACGGGCACAGCAATTTTTAAATCTATTCGAGCTGGCTCTTCTCGATCAGCCATTCATTTGCCAAGCCTTTGTGCATTGATCAAAAATTTCTCTGTATGAATACTACCGAAACGCAGAGGGCCGTTCAAAGATTATTAATTTAAAAAACCCTCTTTGACTACTGTATAATACATGCTACATCACGGAAAAAAAACGTTGTACCTCAAAACCACCAAATAAATTAAATTCAATGTCATTAAGCGGAGGAAAAGGCATTAACTTACTAACAAGCTAGTTATGATGCAGTGAAGCTGAGTGCTGGTCAGGAGGGCGAAATTTGCGGGGAGATTTTGCCAGATGGTTGCTAGATGTTAACAGCTATACAGTAGGTGGCTGAAGATGTCAGTTAGATGAGGACTGCTGAGGGTATGTTGTCATGTAGACATTTGGGGAGGGGGCATAAGACCCGTCGATTGGTTGTAAATGTGGCGTGGTTGGTTTTGCCGATCAGGTTAACGTTGGAGGAGGTGAAGGAGCCTGAGAGAGGCATGCTCAGGAACCAATGGGCTGGTGGCCATGCTTGGATCATGTGAGCTGATTGGTGTACGCTGGTCACATGATGCTGAAAGAGGGCTAGTTGACTGACTCAGAGGTAGATGAGTAGAGGCTTGGTGATGTCTCTGAAAGGGGGGGTGGGGTGGTCAGCTTCATTAATATAAATAGAAAAAATTACATAAAAGCCAAACAATGAGAAGACTCTTTGGAAACCTGTGACTACAACTCAACTTAATGAATATTCCTGACCAAAAACTCAATGCGCTCATTTAGAATAGAGAACATTCTCTAGAATAGAGTGAGGGGAAATGGGGGAGTGAGGAAATGAAGCATTGGTTAACCAATACAAATGCTGATAACTGATCAGGGCAAGTAAAATGTAATTTGGCCAATTTCAAGAACAAAAATTTTGTTAGTCAGTCTCATTCTGCCCATAACTGGATTGTGGTGGAAGGGTATAGTGACCAAGACATCTAGACTCATCTGAAAAAAAAAAAAAAGAAACTGTACCGGCGTCTTGCAGGTGGGCTGCGGCGTCTATAATCATCACGTCTATAATCATCACGTGGCCGGCGACTCCAAGAAGGAGGTGGCCCTCGAAACCTTGAACGTTTCTCACCATTGGACATTTCAACTCGCACCCGACAACCGCACAGTGTTCTGAAAGCAAACAAACACAGGATTATAAATTCACTTTGAATGCAGTCCAACCACTCAGTTAATAAACAAAAAAGCTATATTATTGTGATGCATATAAACTGCCAATTTAGTTATTTTATTTGCTAGATTTTAATACATGTCAATTATAAACTTTCATAATTGTTGTGTTCCTCTTTCCAACATTGAAAAAAATAAATAAATAAAATAAACAAATATATATATAATAATTATAATAATTATAATTATAAATATATATTTTTTTTTTGCAGTTTAATTTGTTTAACTCAAATGCTGTCTTGCCATCTAACTTAAAGCCATTTTAGCTGGTTTATTATTGTAAAGCTCTATAAATTTTTCTCAGTTTATTTTTTAGGTTCACATTTTTATCTTTGAAGTCTAATATTATGCTTAAGACATTTTAATAAGAATGTTGAAAATTTTAAATCACGAAACGTATCCAATAATACATCAACTTATTAAGATTTGAATAAAATTAGTTTTTTTGAAGTCTAGAATGCAAGAGATTGATATATTAAAGGGACCGTTCACCCAAAAATGAAAATTTACTCAGTCAAATGGTATTTGCTTTTTCTATTATGGAAGTCAATGATTACAGGTTTTCAGCGTTCTTAAAAATATCTTTTGAGTTCAACGGGTTTGGAATGAGTGAAGGGTTGGTAAATGACCATTTTCATTTTTGGGTAAACTATCCCCTTAAGCATCTGATTAATCAGGAAAATTTTATCAGTAGGACAATGAAATTCCTGAGGACTTTTTTTCCTGAATTTAGAGAAATTCTTACCTTCCGTCTAGCTCCCTCACAGCATCAGCCGCATCTCTAGGGTCTTCAAACTCCACAAAAGCAAAGCCGGGAGGATTTCTGGCCACCCATACGCTCCTCAGTGGACCATAATAGCCAAACTCTCTCTCCAGCTCAGTCTTATTACCACTGTTGCCCAGATTTCCAACGTAGACCTTACAATCCAGTGGGCAGTCCCGGCTTAGGGAAGGATCTATGGAGGGGGAAAAACGGTTTAGATCTAAAGTTATTTACATTATCCAGTAATAAAGGCTTCACGTGTCCACACAACTTATCTAAAAAGGATAAAATGACCACATTTAGGGTGGATGTTAAAAAAAAAAAATAGGATAAAGCCATACCCCCCATGTCTTCAAATCCAAACTGAACTGAACACCTAAAAAAGCTGCAAGAAATAAAAACATTAGAACAGATACAATAAATATGCAATTAAAATGGACGGTCGTAGTAGTGTTACTTTTAAAACCTTCATTACGTAGCACAAACAAACAAACTAGAGAGGATGAACATTATTTTTGAAACAATGAAAACACTAGCATGCAACGCAGGATTACCCAATGGAATTAAGAAGCGAATTAAACACGATTTTAGACGAACAATACTAGCATATATCGACAGTAAAACAGTTTGAAGGGCAGAAATACTTTACATTTTATGTTTAAATGCTCTGAATACTGAGATATTTGTTACGTACTGCGTGCACGTACCGAGCTAACAGGCTAACTTTAGCATTTGTAGGCCTACACGCGACAATCACGCAAAAACGCTTCAAACTGATTTAAATGGACAAACCAGACTACATTATTGTTTGTCCGGAAATCATACAGTTATTCGATGAGAGTAAATAATGAGGTTTATTCAACTTACCGGTATATATGACTTGTATGTGTTGGCGAAATGGAAAACGCACCTAACACCTCGTTGCTTTCGCGCTAATAGAGACCACGGGTTCTCGCGAGCAAATGTAAATGCAAAGCACTTCCGGTTATCTTCGAGACAAGCGCCGAAATACATCGGAAGTACGCCAAATGTCTGCTTTAAAAAGCGTTCATACACGCCAAACAAAACAACATTAAAAGATAACGGATATGTTCATTGTTCACATTACAACGTCTACGCAATAATAAAAGATGAATGAGATGACGACATTGTCTTACCTTTTCATCTGTTGTACATTTCCAGGTCTTCTCAACATTTTTACGAATTTATATAAAGAGACAGATAGTATAGATATAAAGAGACAGATAGTATAGATATAAAGAGACAGTTTCAGTGATATATTTTATACATGCAGAAATATTTGATTAATGTATGTTAAAACCACTTTAACATCACCCCACGTTTTTAAGTAGCACTTGAAAATTATAGGTGAAATGAAATATACATATTATAAATAGTTTTTCAAGATAAGTTTAGGTTTAGACAAACAATTTTATAAAAAATATGGAATGGTGAAAGTTAAGGGGGTTTATAATCACATATAATTACATTTTCATTCATTCATTCATTCATTCATTCATTTTCTTTTCGGCGTAGTCCCTTTATTAATCTGGGGTCGCCACAGCGGAATGAACCGCCAACTTATCCAGCATATGTTTTATGCAGCGGATGCCCTTCCAGCTGCAACCCATCACTGGGAAACATCCGTACACACCCATTCACACACATACACTACGGACAATTTAGCCTACTCAATTCACCTATAGCGCATGTCTTTGGACTTGTGGGGGAAACCGGAGCACCCGGGGGAAACCCACGCAAACACGGGGAGAACATGCAAACTCCACACAGAAACGCCAACTGACCCAGCCGAGGCTCGAACCAGCGACCTTCTTGCTGTGAGGCGAACGTGCTACCCACTGCTAATAATAATATATATATATTTTTTTAAATCACAAATGCTAAATAATTTTTTTATTTTTAATATTATTATTTGTAACATCTGTGTAACTTTTTGGATTAGCAAAATGGGGTCATAGGAGTGTCAGATCCGTTTAAGCTAAATCTTGGGGGCAATAGTTCAGACTTGTTTTGTATTAAGCAAACACCGGTGGAGTTATGTAACAGCCTTGTATTCAAATAAAGAGCATTACGCTGGCTGGCTGGCTTTATTTTTGTCTCACTGGGAAGGTTGGTGAGTATGCATGCATGTTCTCACGCATCTATCTGCACTCCTCTGGGGGCTTTTTTCATTTATTTTGACTGCTGTTTCTTGGGCAACTTCTAAACAAATGAGCATCCCTAGGAGAAAGTAACATATATTTCCTCATTCTTATGTTCCGTGTGTATTTGTAGGCAAGACAATGTGAATATGTGAGTTACCACACACGGCACAGAATGTTTTTTTTCCGCCCAGATTAGTACTGCACATTCTGTTCTGTTTTGCTTCCTGATGACTGGTTAGCCTCCCATGAACCCGCCCTCTTACTCTCCATAAAAGCAACATATACATAAGCACTGAAGCACACACACTCTGTGGTTTGTATGGCTTTGTCTAGATGTTGATAAGCTACTTAGAGTCACATACACACAATGAAATGACTCAGATGCTAAATTAGATCAGATATAGGGATTTAATGTAAAGTAAACTTTAATACCCACAAGGTCATACATCTTACAGTTAGAATACATTTCTATACATTTGTAGTGAAATTATTTATTTGAAAAAAAAAAATGTGGTTGGTGACATAAGATGTATATATCAGGCTTTTGTAAATGTTCTTTTAAGATTATTGTAAAATACCATTGGCTTACAGTGATAGGTGGTCACGTTTTAGACTGAACTATGCAACTGTTCTACTACCTGACATTACTGGAAGGTGTTCTGTGATATTACACCTGTATGTGTGACAGCCGCAGGCGCTGTAAAAGAGAACAAATAATAATAATAATAATAATCTGAAGCCATTACTTGTCAAGCCAGTCACATGACTTCGGGAAGATTTTTGTCAGCAGTATAGCTCTCATACATTCATGGAATACTCAGGTGACCTAATACATTAAAATCAGCTGTGACAAATATGCAAGTGCAAAATAACTTTTTTTTTAAACTTACAGCGGGTATAAGTATTGAACACGTTACCATTTCACTCAAAAAAATATTTCTAAAGGTGCTGTTGTCTTGAAATTTTCAACAGATGTCGGTAACAACCAAAGTAATCCACACATACAAAGAAAACAAATGAATTAGTTTGGAAATTAAGGTATGTGTAATAAAATTAAATGACAGGGGAAAAGTATTGAACACATGAAGGGAGATGTAAAAAAGCATGGAAAGCCCAGACAGCATCTGATATCTCTCAGTAGTTGAAATCAATCCAGTCCCTCGTCAGGTTAAATGAATATTACCTACATTACCAGGATGATGGGGATGAAACCAGGGTGGACATCTCAGCAAGTCAACGACATAGCCAACAAACTTTCAAATTGGTTTTAGAAAGTAAAATAAAGCTGCTAGAATGACCCAGACAATCACCTGACTTGAATCGAATAGAAATGAAGAACTAAAGATCAGAGTAGACCCACAGAACAATAAAGATTTTTAGAAGAAGAAGTCTGCGGAAAAAAAATCACATGAGCAATAAGGCATGGGACGATAACCGTTTTCAAGGTATACCACGGTTTGGAAAAGTCAAGGTATTAAAACCGTCAAAATTGTCTGCTATACCATTCCTAAGGTATGTGTACCATTTTTTATTTACGTTTTTTAGAACAACAGTATCTCCAGCAGAAAAGATATCCAAAGATGTCGTTTTAAATTGTAAAGAAATCTGTGTTTTTGAAACTAATGAAGACAGCAGAAGTCAATGATTCGTTTAAATTATTTAGCCTGACATGTTTACTGCTCCAAAATATTTGAAATGTTTCTCAAAATAAAATATATTGTGTTCAAAGGGAAAAAAGTTTTTGTTTTTTACCCAGACATTTAAAAAGAATATATTATAGAGCAGTAATCACAATACCATGAAACCGTGATAATTTTATCCAAGGTTATCATACCGTCAGAATCTTATACGGCCCATGCCTATGAGCAATGCATGCAACTATTCTCCATACAAGAGGCACCTTAAGTTGTCATTACGAAAAAAGCCTCTTATACAAAATATTAACTACATTTCAGTAGTTCAGTCTCCTTGTGTCTCCTTTATAAATATTTACCAGGAAAAATCATGTGTTCAATACCTACCCGAAGTATGTCGAATATGTCAAATCACTTTTGCCTTACAGCATTAAAGTAAACAGAAGACATTTCAAAATTTTAGAAGTAGAAGATCGAGTCTGTGGAAGTTTGAGCTGGATTTTCATTCCACGGCTAGAGTATATGATCATTAGGCCTGCAGCACACATTCTTGCTCAAAATGACATCATCCAAAAGATGACACTCACCATTTCTGCTTCACATTTCTACAGCTGAAGGATGTAGAAGGCTATACTGGAGGCTATACTAATAATTTAAACAAATGGCTACTTTTATCTCCAACTATATTCATTCACTCACTTTACTTCGGCTTTGTCCCTGTTTTATCAGGGGTTGCCACAGCAGCATATACCACCTCCAACTATATTGTTACAGGAAAAAAAGAACAATCAGAGATACAGAAATGACTGTATGGATGTGTCATCCTTTTTTATAACAGTTTAGGTACTTTTTTGTAACATGGACTGAATGTTTTAATCTACTACTAATATATCTATGCCAGAGTCACTTGATAAATCTCTGTTTTTAAAACCATGGTGTGTGCTGCCATCATTTTTATTTTATTCTAGAAGTATTTTTCCTATAGAGATAAAATGTTTTCATTAAAGCATTATGAGCAATGAACCAAGCCAACCCTCTAAGAAGTCAAACACAATTTGAAAATGAAATTTTGGACAAAAGACAAAGGTGCAAGATTATGTGTTTAAAACGTTTTCTTAATAAATGTATATATTTAAATACAAATATTTATCAAAATGTATTTTTATTGAGAGCATATAGGAATGACAATAACATACCCCACAATGCTTTATGGGAACAAAAATCTTATTTTACACAATTTACACGCTGTGACTGATTGTATTTTCTGTACAGCGTCATGCAAAGGATTTTGTTCAGCACAAATTTCACTGTTAAAGATGATTGTTTTAGTGTGAAAAGTTGGGTTCAACAAAAACATTGATTAACAACCTTGGAACTTAAGACAGATCTGTCTTTCAAGCTTTATCATAAATTTGTAAAATAAATAAATAAAAATCACAATGTAGAAGTGAAGCGTTTTACTTGTTGCACTCTATTCTCCACAACATTTACATTTACAGGGTACCAAAAACTCAGATCTCAGATGGGATAAGTTTTACACTAGGAATTTAGCAAAGTAATTTGTATAGGCTACACAATTTAATAATTTACGACTGCTATATCTGCATAGAAAGATTTATACCTTCTAATTAAGCAGTTGTTACACTATGGAGAAAATGAACAGGATTTTCACTTCCGACTTGAACTCTAGTCATCAAGGCTAACAATGACGGAAGATAAGACAAGTAATAAAACTACATAAACTGCATCATGTATAGAACATGTTGAAGAAAAATCGTGCATAATAAAACAACTAACAGCAATCTAGAATCTAAAACTTTTCACTTTATTACCACTCGAAACACAACACATGAAATAAATATTCATAGAAAACACAGGTTGCAACAGACTATTACCTCTCTCTTTTTCACATATGAGAAGGTCCGTTCGGGAGAATAAACACACGGACGCATGCCATGTTAATTCCACTTCCCAGACGTTTGTATTAAATGTACCCAAGCTTCAGTCTAAAAACAGACGACGCGTGTGCGAAAGAGCAGGTTTGTCAAGTTCAGTACCACTTCTTACCTCCGCTGCGCCGATGAGTCAGTCAACAGAGCCTCTCCACCGCACGTGCCATTCTCAACTAGAACATTGAGTTCTTGACGCGGGGACCTATTGATCTGAGAAAACAGTGGGAAAAAGGAATATTCTCTTGACTCTAGCCAAAAATATCGACATTAAGGTGATGCTCATATAATCATTCCTTATTGCATGCAGATCCTCTCATTAGTTTTCATCCCCAATACTCCAATAACTTACCATACAAGAAAATATGTTGGGTATCATTTATCATTGTTGACTCATTAATGGATTCTGTTTACACTGTTAAAAATGATATATACATATGTGTGTGTGTGTGTGTATGTGCGCGCGTGTGTGTGTGTGTGTGTTATAGGCATGCCATCTATAGGTGTAAATTGTCATAATCTATGTCTAATTTGTAGGTTAAATATCATCATATAAGTTGATGAACAAATGTGCATTAAGTTTTTTTGAGGACCTCTTCTTGATTATACAGATTTTTCATATTCTATTAAGGCTACGCATCTTATGATGTACTTGTTAATAAATGTGTAATATCAGCAAGGGCTACAAATGGTGGAATTAGGGAAGTTATGGATACTCTGCCAAACATTTGCTCAGTTAAAAGTTGGAATCTAACATATTTTATCCATGTTTAATTGCAGGCTAATTATATATTTACAGGGTTCGTATGGGAGCTGCAATCCTTGAAAATGCTTTCAAGGTTTGAAAAGTGCTACATTTTTATTAAAGCACTCGAAACTGCTCAAAAATGTAATTGTGTTGCTTTTGTAATAATTTATCTTACTAAATAAGATAAATTCAATTATAAATGATTAATTATTGAAATAATATAAAATTGAAATAAAACATTTTAAAATAAATATTTTTGGGCTTTGGGTAAACAGGCCATCAAAATTGAATAATAATAATAAAAAAAAGTCAATATATGGTTGAAATATGCTAATGTTATTCTGACCTGTACACTTAAAATATATAAGAATTGATCATACAAAATGTATGTAAATGTAGCTTAAATGCTTTTTTTACAGAGTGGAGGATGAGTCAGTATACTGTTCAGTGGTTAATAAGCCTCAAGTTCTTGATAGATCAAAGCCTTGATCTAAAAATAGTTCATTGTATAATTAAAAAGGTATATTTATTCAAGTATAATCCTGTCGTCCTCAATGTTGTAACTTTTCACGACTGTGGAACTAACTAAATAAGTAACTGTAAGTTTTTATTCTTTGAAAATAATTGACATTTACAGTGACTGATATATTGGTTCATGATCTGAAAAATTTGAGATTCATAAATTTACTAAATGTTAATTTAAAAATCTATAGGATATTTTTTTTCTCAAAATGAAATCACCAATAGGTTTTATGATTTTCATGTCAGAATGCATCCCAGAACCAGAAAAACAACAGTGTTGATGATAGATGTTGATGATAGACGACAGAACGCGAACAGGTCAAACAAGTGCACACGATGTATCCCTACTTGGACCTTGTTGGCAGTTTGACATATTGGTCTGAATCCTCATCCTTGAATGCCCCCGACATGTTTGCGTGTGCCATCCGTACTGAGCATTTTACATTATAAGCTCTATCGCAGATTTCTGCTGCTAAGATACCAGGCTGAGGCAGCATTTTACTCTACTCTTTTTTTCCATGCTTCAATGTACTGCCTCGATAATCCTGGAAAAGCCACAGGCCTGTTGACCTTATAGATCTGTGATCTTTAATTCAACATTTTGAACCCATTTGAAAATGTTTTTTTTTTTTTTCTAAATACAAAAATGACAAATAAATGAGCTGTCTCCGGATGAACATATATACCAGATAACAGCTCAGAATCTTTTATAACTTGAACCTCTTACACAAAGCCCATCTGTTATGTCACTCACATTATGTTCCTGGATTAACTATCCATCTGAAATTATTTTTAAAAATCAGGCTTAAAAAGGGAAATCAATCCCCTCAAACGTAGGCAATCATGTATGCCACCTATTGTGTTCCTGCTGACACCTCTTGTTGCTGTGGTGAATGAGCCGGGAACATTTTGTAACAGTTTCAGCCTAGAGAGGCTTTTGAGGCAGGTAACATGTTGCCATTGCTGATGTTATTCAATGTTTGGCATGGTAACTTGATAGACTGGATTTGATCAGTGGATGATCACGATGTACAATGCTTACATGTAGAAATTGTAAACATATGAGATTATTAATAATTATTTTTTGAAAATGTTGTTTAGCTTTAAGATCCATTTTAGATTAAACAAACTGTTCAATTAGGCAATATTCGCCCCATTCCAGGGACAATATAAAGTCAGTAAAGGCCATTTTAATTGGATCTGTGTTGTCTTTTATGGCAAATACCTAAATTGAACCAATTACTTCAGTCAATCAGAATTCTTTAAACTGTTACAAATAGCAACAACGTGTTTAAAGTTGTACATCAATTATCCACTTAACCAATTAGCTCATTACAGGGTAAGCTGTAAAAAAAATTGTTCATTAACAGTAGCTCATGATTCATGGATGTTTTCCAATTATACAATTTTAAATTGCATTATAAAACCTTGGGGGCGACGTGGTGGCGCAGTGGGTAGCGCTGTCGCCTAACAGCAAAAAGGTCGCTGGTTCGAGCCTTGGCTGGGTCAGTTGGCATTTCTGTGTGGAGTTTGCCTGTTCTCCCCAAGTTCACGTGGGTTTCCTCCGGGTGCTCCGGCTTCCCCCACAAGTCCAAAGACATGCGCTATAGGTGAATTGGGTAAGCTAAATTGTCCGTAGTGTATGTATGTGTATAAATGAGTGTGTATGGGTGTTTCCCAGTGATGGGTTGTGGCTGGAAGGGCATCTGCTGCGTAAAACATATGCTGGATAAATTGGCGGTTTATTCCGCTGTGGCGACCCCTAATTAATAAAGGGACTAAGCTGAAAAGAAAATGAATGAATGAATGAATGAATGAATAAAACCTTGATCATTGCTCCAGCCAATTCCGACATTGAAAATTACTCTGTAGGTTAACATTTATAGGCATTTTACATAAATGTAAGTGACATTTATAGGCATTTTTAGTAGTCTGAAACAATATAATAATTAATACACATATAACAGAAAAAGTACTAGAAGATTAACAAATAGTCTTGATTAACCAAACAGTGTATATTGATGGATTGATTGAAACTTCAAAAGACAAAAATGACAAAACAGCAAAAATGTATGTATACACAAACACACACACACGCACGCACACACACGCACGCACACACACAGGGAGAGAGAGAGAGAGAGAGAGAGAGAAAAGATTTACTGTTAATTATCTGTTTATTATCTGTAAAAACTATCAAATATATGGAAGTGAAAATTATTATCATTAGATTTATTGTGAAAATCTACAACATGCACCACTTTCATATAAAAACAATGCTTTATCAAGTTTGTTTCATAAGTGAAAATACATGTTCCTTTACAAATTACAGTAAAAGAATGCTCCTGCACATTTGAAAACTTATTTAAATAGTACTAATAAAAATAATGAATTATTATGTCGCTACACCTGCTATACTCGATTTTTATGCACAATATGCTGCTTTTGTACTAGGCTTGGTATAGTGTCATCCCGATGGTGTTGTGAGCAATCTGTTCTTGCTTTCTGTTTCATCACCTGCATCATCATCAGAACTGTAAAATATAAACAGCCTACCATCCAACACCCAAAACGTCTTCGTAGTATGCTTTTTTTTGCCAGTGCATTATCAACTTTTTTTTAACTTCCACATTTTCCTCGACATAATCTAGTCGTGTTGTTCTTTCCGCGTATCGCTGTGCTCTGTGTGGTTGTACACGCTGTTCCTAACTTGAGCTGTTCAGTCAGTCAGCACACAACGGGTTACGGGTCAGGGTGTCTACTAGGACACTGTGTTCTCATCAGCGCGAGCTACAGTACAGCCGGAACATTGTGTTACTTTGTGGACAGTTTCCAAGGCCTGCCCTTAATTTTTACTCCACATCGCCCTCCCACAGCGTTTACTCCTCCTCCTTTAGTCTCATTTCATTTCCCCCGTCCAAATGTCTCGTATAGGCGTATCGTGTTGATGATTATTGGTGTGGAGAAGTGTAAAATACTGCCGGTAGAACATCTAGTACTCTCGCGGTGCTGAGAGGGCGGGCTCATTCCCCTTTAAGCCGCTACGCACAGGTTGTGTTCGCCGGTGAGACTAAACAGAAGTTGTATACGGACGGATAAATGGTCAAACACATGAGAGGAAACAACAACAAAAGGGATATATTGTAAGTCTGTGTTTTATGCTTAATTTAAGTCGTTATCCATCGCGAAATCTGTGTTTTGGCTATACTAAAAATAGCTTTCTGATACAGTTGGAAAAGGTTATTTTCTGATGGTGCTGTGCTTTATGTTATGGAAAAAAATCAAGATATCGTATGCGCGTCCACTGATTGTGTCATTTAATAAAGGATTATGAATATTCAATTAAAATGAATGAATTAATATTAATGTTGGAAAGGAAACTGTACCTGCAGTTTAATTTGCATATTGCTCTGTGTTTCATAGCCCGTGGTTGCGTTTGAGATGTAGTGGGGACTGTAGGAAACTGAGAGGACGTGAAGTCCTCTTTTTAATTTGGATGCTGGAGAACACATTTAATTCATATTCCTTTATATTGACTTTTAATGATACATTTTATATTCATTGTATACGTGGCATTGTTTACTCTTTTACACACTCTCAACAAAGATAGGAGACTGATGTTCATGGTGTAAAGCCGAGACACATGCCTATATGTGTTTCCTGCCTTTTACTTTTTATTTTGAGATGTGCTGAGGAGTCAGATGTTCTTGTATTTTTATTAATGGTGTCATTTCGTGACCTCAACTAACTGATATTACTGACCAAATTCGGTCTGAACTTGGTTACACTGACCTGCTTCTTCAAGCATATTTTCACACAATCTGCTTATATTATAACTCATAATTGAATGAAAATGTCAAATGTATTCTTAAGTCTTTCACGAGCTCAGAAAATGCATTTCCATTAGAACATGCTCAAATTGAGGAGGATGGCTTGAAATTTAAAAGAATTTCTCCTATTGTAAATCTCTTATCTAGATATCGAGTTTAGACGCATCCTAACAGTGCCTACGCTGGTCACACCCTTGATTACAGGGTCAGAGATGTTTACAGGAGTTGCTAAACCCATCATTGTCTACGGATAACTCAATTTCGATGTACAGGACAGTTTGTTTGTCATCGATACAGACAAGAGACTGGTTGTCTGACAAGGCGATTAACTAGGAATCCCTGTGAGTACATGTTGTGTTTGACTGCGGACGGTATGTTCAAGGATGGAATGAGTCAACCATCTCTGAACGCTCATCTTTGTTACAGGAATGCCTGTTGCAATCTCACCACATTGCGGACATTTGAGACGGAGCTCCAATTGGGCTTCGAAAAGTCACACCACCTTTTAATGAGTCGATCATTAGAGTGAAGGACTTTGGGTCAGTTGGCTGGTAAAGCATGAAGAGATAACTTACACTTTTAAAAATAAAGGTTCCAAAAGCTGTGCAATAGAGGAACCTTTTTTGCTTCCCCAAATGGACTTTAAAAAAAATCACAATTTCTTTGTGTAAAGATGATTCAAATTATGTAAATAACCCTTTTTCACTTTAAAGAAACTTTTTATGTAGTGGAAATGTTTAAAGCTCATCATGGAATTAATACCTCATGGTATTGATGATAATGATTTTTTTTTTAAGAGTCCTGACATTTCAAACAGACAATGACAGATTGTTTAGCAGTGGGACAATAGCATTAATAGAAAAATATAGACAGAATAATTGACATCTAAGTGGACTGTGGACAGTACATAAAATAAAGTGAAAATTGAGAACTGAGAGTTTGAATTGATAGTTCACCAAAAAATGCACAACATTGCCATCATTTACTCTCCCCCCTTGTTCCAAACCTTCTGCTGAATACAAAAGATGAAAGTCTGAAAGATGATTACCATCATCTGTCTGGTTACCAGGACATTTCAGAATTTCTTCTTTTGTGTTTTACAGAAAGAAATACTTGACAGAAATGATGAGGCAAATGATGACAGAAAGTTTATTTTTGGGTGAACTGTCCCATAAAGTTATAAATGTTCATAATGCACACAATAGCGGCACTTTTATGGAATCGTACATTATTTTAATGTCTTATGGCTGATTTCTGAGGAAGATCTATTTGGGGAACTTCATAACATCTGATTCCAGGAAAGCTTTTAAAAGCACTCTGGGTTTGGTTGACGGATGTACTTAACCCAGGTCATCATTTAGTTACATTTAAAATAGAAAATATAAGATCTTTTTTTTTCTTGCCTTTTTTGTAGTTACAAGTTTTAAAACATCAAATTTGTCAGTTACTTCTGCGTTTAATAAGAATGAAAATATTTCTTAAATGCTGTTTTATCAAATTGTAATTGTATTTGTGACTCACCTTCTTCAGTGTGAGTTTTCAGAGTAAATCATGTTCAAAGAACGATACGTTTCCACAGCAGTGATGTTAGAGTCAGGACGGTAGCAGACTTTTTTCTTTGCAAATGACTTTTCTGTGAGTCAAATAGCCGTTGAGAAAAATGACAACTGTGAGCTGTTGGCCGTGAGCTGTTAATTGTCATACCAAGGTTTACAGTAAATCCTAAACTCACATGCGGTGAGATGACTATTTGTATAAATCAATATATAACACTTCCAGTGCTAAAAATGTTATATACACTGATCAAATTAGTAGTCTGCTTTTAGAAGAAGTCTCTGAAACAATAGACATATCATCACTGCTGTTGTCTTTATTTAGGTATGTGCTTCTTTATCTGTTGTAATGCATTAATAAGGGCTTTCTTTGAACGTTACATGCTTCCTGTAAACCACTGTATGTGTGCGTGTGGATAAAAGTGAAGGTCTTTTGAGAGCCTTGAGTCATTGTCGTATCTCAGCGAATAAAGTAAAGTGGACCGGACTGAATGTTCCCTTCTCCATTCTATTTTGTTCCCCTATCTTTTTACTAGATTTACTGACATAAATCTCACAAGACATCCTTCTGTAGAATCTGAATTTGTGCCAGGAACTCGGAATAAAAGGAACACAGTGTTCCGCCGCGCACGTTCACATGCTTATAGTGTACACTCAAATAAAATACCTCAAAGCGTATGCGTGCGTGTCACTCACGGACAACTGATAATTAACAAATCTTCTAGGAATGCATACGCTATTTGATTTGCATGTACATTTGAGCTGGTCTTTTTGTGAGAATAATAAAAAAAAATTTTTTTCAAGGTTTGATGTATAAGAATAAACAAGCCAGCATAACAAAAAAAGATTAGAAAATATTTCTGTATGAAAGTAGGTTTCAAGGATATATCGCAATTCGACTGGCAACATTTGAATTTGTCTAAAGATAGCAGTGCCTTATTATATTTGTCTAAGATAAAAAGGGAAATATTGTATGCTTGTTTTTTTAGGGGAACAAGGGCATGTATGAGTGGTGAGATGTCATCATTAGAGGATATCTTTTCCACGAACCAGTGCCCGACTGCTGTCTTTACCTCCCAAGGCACTGCTGTCACTCCAAACGGTGACAGTGGAGTATGCAAGGTAATCCAGTCATTAGTAACACTATATCACAACAATTTTGACATGTTTCCTGTTAAAAGTCATGCATTTACACTCTTTTCTTATTTAATATAGCATTGTTTCTTGAAATTAAACAATATGATGGTTTATTAGATTAGCCAGAAATATTTGGAATGTTTTCGGGAATTTGCCAAAAGAACATTGCGCTCCTTAAATATTAAGTCTTTAACTCTTGTTTGGAGAAAGAGTCCAACACGCCAAACAAATTCAAAGTTCAAGGTCAATTGAAAACATCTATTAAATCGCCACATGACTTTTCTCTATTTTTTTTTAGCCATCTAAAATGAAGTCCTATGTGTTCACTGTGGCCTTTTAGAACTCACTGCGTCTAAAAAAAAAGTGTAAAGATAGATTTCACCTAACACATTTCACAAACAATCACAAAGAAACTACAAGTAACTCACTGAATTAAACATGTTTTGAAATGGTATAATGCAGTATTTTCTGTAAAGTGATTACTAATAATCTGCTCCAATAAATTTTTGATTATTATTATTATTATTATTTTGATTATTATTATTTTTACAGTGGGTATGTTGAAAGATTCACTTTTCATTTTGCATCTACATATTCATGTGCACTTGTGTTCATTCGAGAAGCGCAGTACTCTGGCAAAACAGACTGTTGAGAGTTAGTGAAAACCTGATTTGAATTTGCGACTTTTGTTTCTGATTCAGAATGATATGGAGTTAATTTAAAATCAATCCAGGGATTGTGTAAGGAAGAACTGTTAACGTTTGTCCCGTGCTTCTCTAAAGATTGTAAAACAGCATGGTGTGGAGGGGGAAAGGCCGATGATCGGGGACAGGGTGTTCGTCCACTACACCGGCAGACTCCTCAGTGGAAAGAAGTTTGACTCCAGTCTAGACCGCAAGGAGCCTTTTGTTTTCAATGTGGGGAAAGGTAATAGATTCCATAGATTTATCTTGCAGATTTACCAATTTAAAATGTTATTATTGAAACCAATTTGCAAGAGAGATGTCTCGTGTGACGAATGAATAAGCAGACAAATGATTCTGTGTGCTATGTTGTTATACACATTTTTCAGATTCATTAATCATTATACGGCCAACTGCGTGGTGTTCCGTTATTTGGCTCAACGTGTGGACGTTGGTTTCACATATTTGGTTTTGATGGATTTGCTAAACCTTACATTAATCTGCCAACTCAAATACCGGGTGTAGAAATAAACGGAACGGAAATGAGCAAATCCTAATAAAATTAGGCAGTCATCATGTTAACTCTCTTGTGGTTAAATGCTATCTGGCTAAATGGTATCTGGCAATACCACAGTAATGGCTTTTTAAGTAAAGCAACATGCATCATATTTTTCATGTGCCCATTAACATCCTACGCAAAACTCCATTCTTCACCACATGAGAGAAACACTGCTAAAAATCAACATAAAAGAACATTGAACTTTTTTAATCTCAAAAACACAGCGGAAATAACACTTAGAGTCAATATTTAGCCATGCAGTCCTGTGCAAAGCATGCTGGGTACTAGAATCCTGTGCCTTGTTTCAGCATTTGGGTTTATTTTGCACTAAATAAACGACAAGTGAAATTAACATTGTTGTGCTAGCTTATGTAGTAAGTAAACAAACTCAGAAAGTGGCAAATCGAGTAGTTTCTGTAGAATAAGTGTTTATATTACACTGACAGGTCTGTGATTCATTAGTTCTTTTTCAAAAGTGTCTGTTGAATAGAGCTGTCACAGAACCTGCCAATTTAATTTTGCATTTCACACTTTGGAGCATGGCTGAAATACCAGTTTAATGACGTTTGTGGTTGAACATAAAAAGTGGAGTAATTGCTAGTGTTGTTTAGATGTGCGGTGCCTCCCTTATTATCCGCTGCGTCATTCTCAACAGACAATTTGAGTTAATCACAAAGGCTAAAACAAATTATTAGCTATAAACAGGAGCCACAAAACAGATTTTCAAATGCTGTACTATTACACACACATTGTGTTGTTTCAACTCATTTTAAATAAGTAGTTTGAACAAGCATCAAAAGCCATCTTATGAGTGCACACACGCACACACACACACACACGCACGCGCACACACACACACACACACGCACGCACGCACGCACACAATAAAATGTAGAAATCCTGTTTAAAAAAGTAATTAAAAATGGTAAGAACACAACTAACAAAATGACCAACACTTTACAATTAAAGTGAAAACAGAAGATATAAAACTACGAATAAAAACTAGTACATCAAAGACTACTATTTTAGTGTCTGCATCAAATTAAAGTGCTTTTATGCACATAGAAAACGTATTAAATGCAATTACGCAGTATACCTTAAAGTTTCAAATCACTTTCATGAAAATAAAACTTGTTCTGACCTGTAACTTATTAAAATGTTGATCATACTAAATCCTGCTTGTTATATTTTATATGATTAAAAACATTTAGTCACAAGTGGGTCAAACCTAGTATTTTGAAGGTTACTAAAACAATTATGACAATGTCAAAGATTCAAAGTATAAAAATGTCAGAAATTATTAAGGTAACATTTTAGATTAATGGTTCATTAGTTAATGTTAGTTAATGTATTTACTAACATTAACTAAGTATGAATAATCTTGTAAAACATTTATTAATTATAGTTCAACTTTAACTAATGCATTATTAAAATCCAAAGTTGTGCTGCTTAACATTAGTTAATGCACAGTGAGTTAACATGAACTAATATGAACTAATGCTATTTAACTTAAGTAACATTAACTAACATTAACAAAGGTGAATAAATACTATAATAAATGTATAACTAATTGTTTGTTAATGTTATTAGATACATTAACTAACATTAACTAATGGACCATTATTTTTAAGTGTTACCATTATTAATTATTAAAATAATAATAAAGAATAATTTAATTATTATGAAATTAAATTATTTTCATTTTTTGAGACTACAATCTGATCTTTTCATTTGTCATCAAAGGATTCTTGTTGCCAATATGCCTGGCGAGATTAGTTAAATAACTTGTAATATTAGTTAAATAGACTGAATGACAATTCAGTGGGTGTTTTCTGGTACAAATTCTGCTACAAATGTATGATTAGTAATAATCAAAGCATGATTATTTTTTGCACAGAAACATGCCAATTACACTAGACACATTTGACTGTATTACACTTTTCTTGTTTAAATGCTTGAAGATTCCATTTCATAACCCACAACAGTTATTTATTTATATTATATTTACTTTTACCTTTTTAAGATTTGACTTTTGCTACATTCACAGTAGTGTGATTGAGGGACTGACCTCATAGAGAGCTGTCTGGTTGATTCACACAGGTCAGGTCATCAAGGCGTGGGACATCTGTGTGTGTTCCATGCAGAAAGGAGAGGTGTGTTTGATGCTCTGCAAGCCTGAATATGCATACGGTTCTGCTGGCAGCCCCCCAAAAGTCCCTCCTAATTCCACACTTGTGTTCGAGGTGAGAACATCATGCTCATAATTAACCGATGTGTTCATAGAGAAATAGTGAAAATTAGCTTAGAGAGTGTGCAGAAAATATATAACTGGTGTTTGAATGCATGGATATTTTTGATTTTGTGGATATGTTTTTAACAAAACCAAACCAAACAAAACATAACAACTCAATATTAGCACATTAACACATTTTACATTTATTTTAAAACATATAACTTTAAAAACTCAACTCAAGATTTTGGGCTTTTTGGTTTTTCAGAAACTGTTTTTTTTTTTCATTCTAATGTAAAAAACATCAAAAATCCACTTAAGATTGTTTCTTTTGCTCCATTTGACCAGTTTTTGTTTGTAGATTTCATATACAAAAGATTTTTCTGGCATTCCTCCTGCACTGAGCCATAAATCTCCACTTCAGTAGCTCTTACACACACCAAACTTTACAATATCTAGATTTGTTCATAAAAAATTTGCCTGATTATTTTCAATGTTTATTTAGCAAAAATCTATAAAAAAAGAGACAAAAAACTTCCTGTTGATTGCAGTATTTTCAGATTTATTGAGTGATTAAAAGCTCCTCTTGGTAAAAAAAATCTTTGACTCTTAATATGTCAACAAGAATTGAACTTAACCTCATCCAATGTTCAGATTTCTGTGGTAGAAGTGTTTGCAAATTAACATATATTTAATGAAAAGATTGTCCTCATTTGCATTTTTAAATATTGCTAGAAAATATATATTTTTATACTTGTTACTTGTACTTGTTATACAAAAAATGCTTGCAATTCGTAATGCAATGTAATGTTATATAATATAATATAATGTAATATAATATAATCAATCAAAATGGGAATTATGGTCATAACTATACATTTTTTTTTACTTTATTCATTATTTTTTTACACCTACTTTATTCATGTCTTGTCTTAATCCAAATTTGTCCCATTGGACACAAAATACCTTTACTTTCTGTGGTAAATACAATGTTTAATAGCTAGAAAATCAAAAGTGTCTTTTGCTATAAGCTTGTTACGTTTCAAATGACAAATGTTGTCATTTTCCCAATCAGATCGAGCTTCTGAGCTTCCGAGGGGAGGAGCTTACAGAAGATGGTGGGATTGTGAGGAGAATAAAGGTCAGAGGTGAAGGCTACAGCAATCCAAATGAAGGCGCCACTGTCCACGGTAAGCCGGACGATTCTGAATGTTCCCAACGTGTTTGTTATTCCTAGATAATGCATACATGACCTCTGGCCATTCTGGATGCAATGTTCATTTGGATCACAATGCTGTTTGATTTGTTGTGCGTCAGTGCACTTGGAGGGCTGGTGCGGAGGTCGACTGTTTGATTCGCGGGATGTCACCTTTGCGGTGGGAGAATCGGAGGACGTGGGTGTTCCTTTAGGAGTGGACCGAGCCATGGAAAAACTCCAAAAGGGGGAATGCTGTTTATTATACCTAAAGCCCAAGTAAGACTTCCTTTATAAAGCATATGCCAGCCAGAAATGAAAATCTGCTGTTTATTTATCAGTCCAAGTTAGATTTTTTTCGTCAGAGCAGTAAAGAAGATTTTGTAGCTAAAACTTTGGTACTTGGTGATTCATGAAATGCAAGACTACGGCTACTGGCACTTTGAATGTCAAAAAACAAAAGCTAAAAAACATAGAGGCAACAGAAAAATAATACCTGTAGATCTTGGCAGTACATTAAAGTGCTTTGATTTGAAATAATTGGTTAGTGTGAAAAACTGAACATTATTTACATCATGACTTTAATTCAAATTTCATTTCAACTATTCCTTTAATAGTTAATTTTTTAAAAGCTTTTTATTGAGAAAAAAACCCCCCCCCCCCCCCAATACAATACAAAAATAAAAAAGAAAAAGGAGTGAGTTAAATCTATATATTGTTTGGTAAATAGGATTTATAATATGATATAATGTAATATGATATGATATGATATAATGTAAAATAATATAATATAATATAATATAATATAATATAATATAATATAATATACACAGACTCATATAGGATTTTTATAATATAATATAATATAATATAATATAGTGGGCGTCACGGTGGCGCAGTGGGTAGCACATTCGCCTCACAGCAAGAAGGTCGCTGGTTCGAGCCTCTCGGCTGGGTCAGTTGGCGTTTCTGTGTGGAGTTTGCATGTTCTCCCCGTGTTCGCGTGGGTTTCCTCCGGGTGCTCCGGTTTCCCCCACAAGTCCAAAGACATGCGCTATAGGTGAACTGGGTAGGCTAAATTGTCCGTAGTGTATGTGTGTGAATGAGTGTGTATGGATGTTTCCCAGTAATGGGTTGCAGCTGGAAGGGCATCCGCTGTGTAAAACATATGCTGGATAAGTTGGCGGTTCATTCCACTGTGGCGACCCCAGATTAATAAAGGGACTAAGCCGAAAAGAAAATGAATGAATGAATAATATAATATAATATTATATTATATTATATAATATACATAGACTCATGTAACCAGTATAAAAATATTTGCATGCCCTAGAGTTAAGGTTCTATCTGCATATAACCGGGCTATAAATGAGTAACCAACTATAACTGCTCATTTGATAATATGACGTATCTTCTTACCCAGTCTGTGTTCTGCTTCCAGGTACGCCTTTGGCAAAGAGGGCAGAAAAGAACATGACATTGGATCAAATGCAGAACTACTATATGAAGTGACACTGAAAGACTTTGAAAAGGTGAGTTGTTCATTTCTTCATATCATTTAGTTCAACAATGACACGCACAAAAACTACGAGAATGTCAACTCATACATGTGGTTTGTTTAGTATTTTCCTGATTTATTATGTTATTACTTTAACACACTCTCTACACTTGGTAAACTGATAAAGCTTCTTAATCAAAAGCTAAAAACAATGAAGTTCCTAATATTAATTGCAATAATTACAAATTTTTCGATTGGTGGCACGGAGATTGAGTAGATTCATTATTCAGCAACCACAAGTGCAAAAAAAAATACAGTTAAGATCCATGTTTTGATGTATTACATAATAGTATATATAATATTGCAGCGGAGATATTTCATTTGACAAGTTTGTCATTGTTTTCAGCTGATCTGTGCTTTTTTCCATCATGTAGAGAGTGTGGTCATGGTTGCCAGGTTGCAAAGATAAAATAAACACAGGAGAGAAAATGTGTCCTTTCAAGAAAAAAAAAAGTTTATGAAAGAGGGATTTAAGCAATGAACATCTGGTAGTGACAAACAGTAAAGCACTAGGAGGATTGTTAAAAACAATTCTTTCTATTGAAGAAAACATTTTGGCACCGTTTTAGTTTTTAATTATGGTATTATTTGTTATTATTAATTATTATTATATGTACTTCATCAAAATATAGCATTTAAAGTATTTAAAAATCATATAAAAAATTTTAAAAAAATATTAAAAAATCCCAGAGTACAGTTTAAGTGCGCCCTCTATTGGCCGTAGAGAGAATTGAAAGAAAACCTAGAAAGCCTACACTGACAATTCCTCCTGTTTCCCCAGGCCAAAGAATCATGGGAAATGGACCTCAAAGAGAAACTGGAACGTGCTGTTTTAGTCAAACAAAAAGGGACACATTATTTCAAGGTTTGTCTACACTTTTATCTAGTATTTTGTCTGATTTACAGTCACTTTCCTAGTTGCATTTATTAATTGTAGACATGCATTCTCCATTTAAAAAATAAGAGACCACTTGAACATTCTCAGTTTTTTTTTGTTGTATAATGTATAAATGTATAATGTATATAAATCCAGAGAAACCAAGCTAAATAAATAAACAAATATATATATATATTTTTAAACAAATTTGAACTCAAATAATTCAACTACATATTGTATGTTGTTATAAATAAATAAATAAATAAATAAATAAGATTTTTAGGGCGTCACGGTGGCGCAGTGGGTAGCACGTTCGCCTCACAGCAAGAAGGTCGCTGGTTCGAGCCTCGGCTGGGTCAGTTGGCGTTTCTGTGTGGAGTTTGCATATTCTCCCCGTGTTCGCGTGGGTTTCCTCCGGGTGCTCCGGTTTCCCCCACAAGTCCAAAAACATGTGGTATAGGTGAATTGGGTAGGCTAAATTGTCCGTAGTGTATGTGTGTGAATGAGTATGTATGGATGTTTCCCAGTGATGGGTTGCAGCTGGAAGGGCATCCGCTGCGTAAAACATATGCGGTTCATTCCGCTGTGGCGACCCCAGATTAATAAAGGGACTAAGCCGAAAAGAAAATGAATGAATGAATGAATAAGATTTTTAACCCAATTAATTCAAATACATATTGTACATTGTTATACATGAATAAATAAATAACTAAATATTTTAATTCAAATAATTGAGCTACATATTGTACGTTGTTATAAATAAATAAATAAATACATACATACTATTTTTAATTCCATTAATTGAACTACACATTGTACATTGTTCAATTCCAATCCTATATGTAGTAGTTCCACGATCATCTTCTCTGTTTGAATGGCAGCAGTCGTCAAATTGACATCCTTTGTTTATACTGCACACTTAGGCAGGACGGTACAACTATGCTGTAATTCAGTACCAGCGGATCGTAAACTGGCTAGAGATGGAGTGCGGCAGTGGAAAGGATCAGCTTCAAGCCATCCAGGCTCTTCTCTTAGTGGCGCATCTGAATTTGGCCCTGTGTTACCTGCGTCTGCGCGAATACTCTCAAACGGTGGAGAACTGCAACAAGGTGGAGCCAGATAGCAAACCAAGAAAATATCATCTACTTTAAATAAATGGCTCTTTTTTTCTTACGATGTCACATTGGTTTCGTTACCAGGTTATAGAGCTGAACCCCGAAAATGAAAAAGCTCTGTATCGAAGAGGCGAAGCGCGTCTGTTACGCAATGAGTTCAGCCTGGCACTGATGGACTTCAAGCAAGTTTTGCAAGTCAACTCCTTTAACCGCGCAGCCCGCAGCCAAATCCTCATCTGCCAACACAAGATTCGTGAGCATCATGAGCGTGACAAGAAAATCTATGCAAACATGTTCCAGAGGTTTGCTGAGCACGATGCCAAGGTACCATATGGAAATGTTCATTCATGACAAATGCGCTAATGTTGTAGTTTCAGGAATACAGCGTCACTATGTTTGCATCCACACCAGTGAATGAGAACAACCTGTTTTTAAAGGTATAGCTTATCCAGAAATGAAAATTCAAAGAAGTCAGTCATAATTTACTTACCCTTTACTTGTTCCAAAACTTTATGCTTTTCTTTTATTCAGTTGAACACAAAAGAAGATATTTTGAAGAATGT